>NW_004624750.1:10961272-11007177 GCF_000247695.1 Heterocephalus glaber | reverse complement strand
AATATAAGTAAAAAAAAAAAAAGAATGTCTCTCTATATATCTGACCCTGGATCATACTAGGCATATTTTTTCTTGCAGTGCAAGGGATGAAACCTAGAGCCTTGCACATCTAGGCAAATGTTTCATCACTTAGCTCACCCCCAGCCCTGTACCAGATAATTTACATTAACATTGTACGTAAATCATGGTAAATGCCTATTTTTGTGTGCCTGGAGCTCTGGGCCATGTGAGAAAGAAGGATAGGGGAGACTAGAGACTAAATAGCTAAAATCAGTCATATGGACACTCCATGCCTACCTAATTGATCCCCAATAAAAATCATGGATCCAAAGACTAATTTGAGTTTCCCTGATGATGTTCTTTGGATATAATAACACACATAGTTACTGGAAGACTTAAATGCTACCTGTGCAATTCCAACAGGAAAGGACAACTGGGAGCTCACATTTTGATTTCTCTTAGGCTCACCCAAAATACCTTTTCCTCCTTGTTTATTTTAACTTGAATCTTTTTAGATGTCATAAGGTATAACCAGGAATTTAACAGCTGTTTTCTGAGTTCTGTTAAGTCCTTCCAGATTTCAAATTGAGGACCCTAACACACATTGTTCAAGAAATCTATACTATATGTCCAAACAAAAACTCCTAAGAGCTGGCAGTTCATAACTACCAACTTTTCAGACACCATCCTTCTCAAACATAGTCCTATGGTCACTAATGTCTACCTAACTATATAAACATCACTTCAAACACTTGGCATACCATTTTTGAAAATTTGCTGATCATAGGACCTGTTTATTGTTCTAGATGACAAATAAGAATAAAATAACACATGAAAGAAACGTTAGTACAGAATTAATTCACATAACACACTAATACAGTATAGACTTGGTTGTATATAGATTCAGTATATATCACAGTAGAGAGTTCAACTATCTAAAATAGCAGCCAAATGTTAAATGTGGTCAATGAGCACTTGAAAAGTACTTGGTTCAAACTAAGTTGTACTGCAAATGTAAAATATACACTGAATTTTAAAGACTTTTAGTATAAAAAAGGATGTAAAATATCTCAGTACTTATAATCAAAATTATAGAAAAATAAAGCAGAATGGCAGTTGCCAGTAGAGGAGGGAAGGATAGGAATAGGTAAAAAGTTAAAGGGTAAAGAGTTTTAGTTTCCCAAGTCAAAAAAGACTTCTAGAGATGGGAAATGGTATAGTTGCACAGCAATATGAATTAATAATAAAGAACTATACACTGAAAAGTGGTTACAATAGTAAATTTTACATGTATTTTTAAAAATTCAGGGGAAACCCTGTTTATTATCTCACAAAAATTTAATTGTTTTACTGATAATGTTGAAAAAACAGAAATGTTTGATGAGGTAAAATATATTACTAAAATTACCTTTTAAAAACACTTTTATATAATCGCTTCTTGGCCTTTTGGCTAAGATCAAGTGTAAAAACACTTTTATAATATGCCTTCAAATGTTTTAAAATTACATATAGGGTACATTTTACATTTCTACTGAACATGTTGATACACAGCATCAAGTAGCAGCTCTTGGTGGTTTTAAGTTGTGTAGCCAAAAACATAAATAAATTAAAGTAAAACAAAGAGTGACATAAGCCTTAACCTTTGCCTCATATGATGCATTTGACCAACAGTGTTTTTCCAGGGAACTTTATTTTATAACTCAGAATAGTACCCATGACACTTACCAAAGAGTGATGACAATTCTGGTCTACAAAATAAGGATATTTTCTACTTTGTCAGAAATAAGACATTTCTAATTCATTAAACAAGGGAAAACGCTTTATTATGAAGTTAAACCTTAATACAAAATTTTCAAAGAAAAGCACATCTTCAAAAAGGACCCTTTATTATCTTCTATGATACAACTAACATTTCAAAAAAATTTCTGAGTACATGTTTGCAGTATATGTTTACATTCATCTTAGAGTTGGTACATGTACCCAAAATATCTTAATTTTTATTCCCCTTCCACCTGTCTTTAGATCCCTTTCCCACTTGCAAACAATTTATCTCCTTGTTTTCTGTGGTATTTCTTTTTTAAAATTTATACTTTGGCAGGCCGGGGATTTAGCTCTGTGGTTCCGCCGCCTGCCTCACAACCGCGAGGTCCCAAGTTCAATCCCTGGTACCAAAAAAAAAAAAAATATATATATATATATATATATACTTCAGGTATTTCATATAAGGGAAGTTATGCAATATTTAAGCTCGGATACAACTCAGATTTTAATTAAAAATGAATAGTAGATACAGATGGTAAAGAATTTCAGTACTACAGCCTAAATCATTATTAATGAAAAAATATTTCTAAATGAAATTGGTTCACCAACATTCCTTAAAATTTTGATTAAAATATTTTTGAGGGATTGTTAGAATAGTCACATTATTGTTTCTATGAATAGTAAGACAAGTTCACAAGGTGATTTGTAGTGAATGCCTAAGTTAGTTTTATGTTTAATTCACTACAAAAGCTATGTTCACCTTTGAAGTGAATACACTGTAATGTAAAATGCTCCGTAAAGAGATTTCACAATTGTTTATTATTTTAAAGATTTAACTAGATAGTATACTATTCTAAATGCTCACATTTCAGCATAAATGTCCTTTCTTAACTATTTCTTTATACTTACGTTTTTACATCACATATCATATATACACATACCTACATAAATATATTTGCACATGAGATGTATGTTTATATACATAAAATTGTGTATGTATACTGCAAAACAACTCATCCTCTTTTAGCTGTCAAAAATATTTCTGGCTTTTTAAATTATAGCTAGGTCAAAATGAATACAATAAAAGGGCAGTAAAAGGATACAGAATGACAACATGTCTTTATACATGCATGTTTATATACACAGGCAGCTGAAAATGTTCAATGTCAGTTCCCAATTATAAATGTATAAAAGGAACTTGTAAATATACTGCATCATCATACTTCCCTTGGGCTAAACTTGTTCTGCCATTATCTGCTACACAATTAACAAAGACTTTCACATTTCTTTTATCTTGAAAACAAACTATGCTATCTACTTACAAAATCCAGATAGCCATTCTGAAATGCTAAGTTTTGCCGCAGGAAAAAGAAAAAACAAATGTACACAGACATGAGTGTGCGCACGTGCACGCGCACACACACACTTTTTAAAAAAGACAATAACCATAAACATTCCCACAATAGATTCTCATCTACTGGTCTTGACTCATAAAAATGGTGCTATATTTTGCCCTCTTAATACTTCTAAAAGTAAAATTTGGACACCAATTTATCTTGTATTCAAATACAGATTAAAGAACTTACTAGAGTAGCAATCTTACTGCTTATGTCTTTGAAATATTTTTAAAACAATTGCCTTGGGTTAACAGCAGAAAAAACTCAAGGTTAAATATTGTTTTGTTTTGTTTTTTTGGTACTGGGGATCGAACTTGGATCCTTGAGCTTGCAAGGCAGGAGGCAGAACCACTGAGCTAAATCCCTGGCCCTAAATACTGTTTTTTAAATGCCTCAAGAATGAGCCTTTATGTATTTAAGTGAAATTTACACGTGGAACAAATTGAGCATTTAAGGTTAAAAATCTAAGGTTGAAAAGGCAAACATGTATCTCCACTGACTCTTGCTGTTGTTAATCTTTCTGAAATATCAAGTGGAGCAATATAATTTCAGCATAAAGACAGCTTTATTTATTTCTTTATAATGTTTCCTGCATCACTCTGGCTTTAAATAAAACCTACTGTAAATGAGGTGAACTCAGTAAGTGACATAATACTCAGTCACTTTTCTCCCAGTGATTGAAACATGATAAACACTGAATACTCTGAAGGACACATAAACTAACCATACAGAGTAAGAAATAACTGATAAAAATTAAGGCTTTTTCACACAACTTTGTCATTCATATAAAACAAAATGATTACATAAAACACTACCAAAGCACAGATAAATTAAAATTTTAATCATGCTTATGGGGTTTTTTCCTACAAACATTTAAAAATCTTAATCCTTCATGTGCCCAAATCTAAAGTGGACTCTTTTTCTCCAATAATATGAATAGTCAACCACACAAAGTGGCAAAAACAGCAAAGACTCCCCTACTCATAAACACCATCTGAGAAGGATAATGTAAGACTACTATAAAACTTGAAATGTAAAATGTCAAGAGTCCCAGAGAGACAACCAGCATCAACTCTCAAACACGATCAGGCACTTAAAACAACCAAGAAACTGCCTGATGAGAGTCTGCTGATCTTGATAGGGGAACCACATAGGCAAACCTGCAACTACCATTCCCAGCTCCTCAGCCCTGCCAAAGGGATGGGGATTTGCAGTCTGCATTCCTGAAGCAACAGTAAGTTAGTACTAAAGCAGGCAATGGAGAACCCTGTTCTCCAAAAACTTCAGCTGAATGCTTTGGTCAACCTGGCAGACCTCTGAGAGACAGCCACAAATGGAGAAGCATGCTTGCCTTTTTCAGGCCCTCTGGAAATGCAGGGGGTATTAGTTCCTCTATCCTCATGTATTACATTTAAAGAGATAGAACATTTCTTGTCAGATATTTTGATGGCCTTGTCAGGTCATTGCCTGACTGTACAGATAATGGAATAAAAACTTTAGTAGTCACACATAAGAAATGTATCATTTGCAAAAACACTTTGAGAAAGTCACAAATGTATAGCAACAGCCCTCAGCTAGCAAGAAAAACCTAAGGAATGGGAGAATCTAATTTTGACATTTACTATATTACAATAGTCACAATGTCCAGTCTCAACAAATAATAACAAAACATGCAACCAAACAAGAAGGCAGGGCCATTAACAAAGGGAAAATAAAAACAAAAGCAAGCATCTGACAGGTACCATTCCTAGGGAAGCCCAGAATTTGGAACTACTAGTTAAATATCAACTGTTCTAAATATGCTCAAAGAGCTAAAAGGAAGCCATGGATAGAACTGAAAGAAATCAGAAAAACAAAAATGAGAATACCAATGAAAAGAAATTATAAAAAGGAACCAAACAAAAATTTCAGAGCTGAAAAGAAAAATTTACTAGAGGAATTCAGTAAGACTTAGCGCGAAGAAATAAGGATCAGCAGATTTGAAGGTAAGAGAATCAAAATTATCTACTCTTAGAAAAAGAAAGTAAAACAATGAAGAAAAAACAAACAGAGGCAGAGAAACCTCTGGAATAACATTAAGTGCCCCAACACAAATATCACATGAGTTCCAAGTAAAGACAAAAAAAATTCTGAAGAAATAATAGCCCCAAACTTTCCAACTCAAATGAAAGGCACAAATGTATAACTCTCAGAACATCAATGTAATCTAAGAAGAATTAACAGAGACAACACTGTGACACTTTACATTCAAAGAATAGAAATACAAAGAAAAAATTTTTGAAAGCAGAAAGAAAGAAGCAACATACATAAGGGCTCCTCAATGATATTAGTAACTGATGTCTCATCAAAAACTATGAAGACCAGGTGGTTGCAGGAATGGCATAAACATGGGCAAGAGAAAGAAAATATTAACTAAGAATTCTATATTCAGCAATGAAAGACAAAGATAGGTAGTTCAGAATGAAAGACAAAGACATTTCCAGATAAATAAAGGCTGAGAAAGTTTGTTATCAGTACACCTGCACTACCAGAAATGATAAATGGAGGGTTTCTGGCTGAAATGAAAGGATATAAGAAGAAATACCACCAGTAAAGGTAACTACATAGGTAGTTATAAAAGTCAGTGTAACGGTACATTTGATTTGTAACGTTTTCTTTTCTTGTATTTAAAAGGCAAATGTTATAATCTGTTAAAAAATGTTATAATCTGTCAAAATTATAATGTTAATGGGCATACAATGTATATATGGCTTGTACCTAGATGTACCCCCAAAGCCTCATGCACTCATGGGTGGAGCTTTTGGGAGGTCGCTTGATCTAGGGTGTATGACACTGGAAAAAAGGGTGTACGGTATTGGATTAAACCTTGGATTAATCCACTAACTGGTTTATTATGATTCTGGATGTGGATAAGGGGAAGGCCCACCCTGTGTGTAGGTAGCAGTGCCCAAAAGGGCTGTAGCTTGAAAGGGCGAAAAGGGAAAGGAAGGGTTGCTGCTGCTGCCTCCTGCCTGTTCTACCACGTCCCTCTGCCATGCAGCCCTGCCTTGGAGCCAGCTGACTATGCACTGAAACCCCTACAGACTGTGAGCTGAAATAAACAAACCACTCCTCGTTCAGGGGGTGTCAGGTATCATACTGTATCTCAAGAATGAGAAAAGTAAGGCAAGAGGTATTCTGTGACAGCAAAAATATAAAAAGGAAGAAATGGACAGATATAGGAGCAGAGTATTTACATACTACTGGACTAAACTAGTATTGTTCAAACAAGGTTGTTACAAATTTAACATTATAATTGTAATCCCCAATGTAACTACTAAGAAAATATTACAAAAAAGGAAAAAAGAAGAGAATCAGAATAGTACACTACAAAAATCAGGTAAATTCATGAAAGGGCAGTAATGGAGATACTGATATATAAGAAACAAGACACAGAGAACACAACAGTTAAATGGAAAGTCTGTCCTTATCAGCAACCGATTTAAATGTAAATAGATTAAATTATTAAAGGCAGAGACTGGCAAACCAACAAATTGAATAACCTAATAAAACGGACAAACTCCTAGGAAAAAACTACCACAACTGACTAAAAAAAAAAAATGGAAATACCCCTACAACAAATAAAGAGAATCAATCAGTACAAAACACTTCCAACAACCACAACAACAATTCTAGGACCAGATAATTTCACTGGTGACATCTACTAATTATTTAAAGAATTAACAGTCCTTCTCAAATTATTCCAAAAAATTGAAGAAATGGGAGTATTTCCTAATATTTCCTCATATTCTATGAGGCCATATTAGTTTGATATCAAAATCAAATAAAGATATTACAAGATAATAAAATATTAAAAACAGACGCAAAATTCCTTAAGAAAATACTAGTAAATCAAACTCAGCCACATATTAAAAGGATTACACCCAGCAGATGTATGACTGAGTGAGCTTTATCCCAAGAATGCAAACATGGTTCAACATAAGAAAATCAATCTTATATACTACACATTATCAGAATGGAGATAACCCACATGAACAAAAAGGACTTAACAACATTCTATATTCTTTCATGATAAAAATAACTCTGTAACCTAGGAATAGAAAAAAACTGCTTCAAAATGATAGTTAATCAGGGAAAAACTCACAATTAAATGATAAGATTAAAAATTTTCTCCAAAGATCAGTGACAAGAAAAGGATGTCCATTTTCATTACTTCTATTCAAATAGTACTGGAAACTCTTGGGGAGGAAAAGGCAATAAAAAGAAATAAAAGGTATCTCAAATAGGAAGAATTAAAATTACATTTATAGATGACATAATCTTATATGCAGAAAACCCTAAAGAATCCATAAGTAAAAGCCTGTTAGAGCCAATAGAGTAAAATTGTAGGTACAAAACAGACACCCCCAAATCAGCTATATTTCTATAGCTTGGCAAAAAATAATCTGAAAAGTAAATTTTTAAAATGAACCATTTACAACAGCATCAAAAATAGTACAATACAGTACTTTGAAATAAATTTAACCAATGAGGTAAGAGACTTAGATGCTGAAAACTATAAGACATTGTTAAATGAAGTTAAAGACCTAATAAATGGAAACATATTCCATATTCACAGATTGGAAGGCAATACTGTTAAGATGACTATTACGCAAAATGGTCTACAGATTCAAAATAATCTCTATCAAAATTCCAATTTTTTTTTGCAGAAATATAAGACCATATCCTGAAATTTATATGGAATTCCAAGGAACCACAAATAGTGAAATAGAACAAAGTTGAAATATTTGCATTTCCTTATTATAAAACTTACTAAAAATTATCATCAAAACCCCATGGTTCTTACACAACAACTGAGAGCCCAGACAGACATCATAACCCTCATGTTGAATTTTCAACAAGGGTGCCAAAACCATTCATTGGAGGAAAGGACATTCTTCAACAAATGGTGCTGTAAAAATCAGAAATTCTAATGTGAAAAACGAAGATGGGATCTTACATCATATGCAAGAGTTCACTCAAAATGGGTCAAAGAGCTAAATGTGAGTTGAAACTATAAAATTCTTAAAACATGGGGAAATATTCCTGACACTGGACCTGTCGATGACTTCTTAAATATGACACCAAAGGCACAAGCCACATTCAAAAAAACTATCTTTATAAATTTAAAACTTTTGTGCATCCATATATCCAATAAAGGTTTAATATCCAGAAAGAACAATAAAAAACACCCAATTTAAAAATGGTCAAAGGTCTTGATTATGTATTTCCTCAAAGAAGACATATAAATGGTCAATAAATGAAAAGATGCCCAACATTACTACTATCACAGAAATGTAAATCAAACCCACAATGAGACAGTACTATATACCTATTACTATTGCTATTAATTTTAAAAAACAGAAAATAACAGCTGTTCTTGAGGATGTGGACAAATTGGAATGCTGCTGCCACTGCTAGTCTAAATACAAAATAGTGCAGCCACTGTGTAAAACTATGGTTCCTCAAAAAGTTAAACATAGGGTAAACATATTACCCAACATCTCTGATCCTATGGATATACTCAAGAGAACTGAAAACAGGGACTCAAATAAATAACCGTATCCCAACATCAACAGCAGCATTACTCACAACAGCTGAGGGGTGGAAACAACCTGTTAAATAAAAAAATGAATATATAAACAAAATGTGGCATATATACTGCCATATACAATGGAATACTATTCTATCAAAAAAGAATGAAGTTTTGACATCCTACAACGAGGATAAATCTTGAGAGTATTATGCTAAGTAAAATAAGTCAGACATAAAAGGACAAATTTTATACAAGTCTACTTTTATGAAATATCTACAATAGGCAAATTATAGAGACAGAAAGTATAACAGATTACACTGGGAATGTGAGGGAAGGGGGGAATGAAGGTTTATTGTCTAACAGAATAGCACTTTTTTTTGGTACCGGGGATCAAACTTGGGATCTTGCGCTTGTGAGGCAGGTGCTGGAACCACTGAGCTAAATCCCTGGCCCTAGAATAGCACTTTTGTTAGTGACAATTATAAAACATTTTGATTATACTTAATGTCATTGAACAGTATGTTATAAAATATTTAAAATAGTGACTTTTATTGTATATATTTACTGCAATTAAAAAATTTAACCATTGTGTCAGTAGGTATTTGTACCAGTTTTTCATCAAATCTAAATATGGCCAATACTTGTTTTTAGTGTAGTTTATTGAAAGAATTGGCTAAATTGTTTCAATGTAGTGTCAACCTATACCAACTGTGTTGAACACGAGTAATAATCATCAGAACTACTGTTTTATGACTGCTCTCACTTCAACAATAAGAAGCCAAACAGATTACAAAGAAACTTTTTACTTTTCAACTCAGAGTTGAACATGCAAAGAAATATTCTAGAAGGTACAAGTCCTTTCCAAGAAAGATAAAAGGGCTAGGACAATGGTGGCTAATCTACAGCACGTGCTGCAGTGGCCAGTTTGTATCACTGAAAGCTCTAAAAGGTTCATCATCGCTGGGCTAGGATCATGGTAAAAAGTGAATAATAAAACCAGGAAACTAGCCTTCCTTTAACAAACTCTTAGGGAAACATGAGGGGCTGGCAAGACAGATTGAACACCTAAGCAGCTTCATTCACAAAGCAAATCAAATTTGGAAAGGATCCTTTCCAAATATTGGGGCTGCATGGGGAGAAGATAGGACCACAAATGCTGGGAACAGGGATGGAAAGTTAAGAGAAATCTTGTCCAATTGGCATAGTGCCTTCAAGCGCAAGTCATCCCCACCAAAGGCAACAGGGTTATTATATTAGATCAGTGCTTTCTCCAGAGGTGAGGAAAGCCAAGCTGGGGTTCGAGAGAAAAGAAAATACCTAGCTGCTCAAAATGCCAGTATCTGGGCTATGAAAGAGAGGGAGAGAGATCTCCCATACTTCAACAAATTGCTGGCTGTGATACAAAAGATAGAGAGATTTCCCAAGTGTCACAGGAACTCAGATCCCAAACCCTAATGAAAGGAAAGTCTTGATTCTCCCTCTGAAACACCTGATACCAGCGGTGAGCTAAGCAGCATCACTAAAGCCACATTAGAGTTTCAACTCAAACTAGAGAATTCTTCAGTCTGCATCGTTCTTTTTCAAACAATGTCTGACATGAAATTAAAATTAGAGACCAAGAAACAGAAAAATGTGACCCACAACCAACAATAAAAATGCACACTTGTAATCCAGGCGCCCTAGCACTCAGGAAACTGAGGCAGCAGGAGGATCACCATGAGTTCAAGGCCAGCCTGAACTACACAGTGAGACCTTGTCTAAAAAAAAAAAAAAAAAAGTGAGTTTCAGCATTAATATATCAATTGGCTTTTAGTTTGCTACTCAGATGATAATTTTTTAAGTACTGGAGTTTATGAAGTAGTTTAACTGGATTAGGTACAAACTTTTTATGATAAATACTTTTTGATATTCCATATAAAAGTATTAGAAGGGGTATACAAAATCCCTACTATCCATGTTACTGTACAGAAATTAGAAGAAAGCAATGCTACCCACTATTATTAACATTAATGATTCGTGGAATATGAGACCCCTCAAGGTACTAAAATATGTTACTTGAAAGTATTTCATGGTCAAATAAAAAAAAATTTTTTTAAGCTAAGGTCTCACTATGCTGCCCAGGCTGGCCTCAAACTCCGCCTCCTGAGTAGCTGAGACTACAGACACATGCCACTGTGCCCAGCTCTAATAAATTTTGGAAAGCTAAAATAAGAAAACTGTAATACTTAATATATTGGCCACATAATATCATTAATAATTTTAATATTTTATAAATCTAATATTAACTCCCATAAAACACAAATATGTTCAAATCAATTACATCAGGTTACACATGCCATCTTACAAACTTTTCCCATTAAGCACTATATTTCAGGTTTCCCTCTTAAGTATGCCATGGAAGTTATTTACATACATGAATCTAGTTACACATCATCCTTTTAAATAGATGTTTACGATCCATTATGGCTGTACTACATAGCACAAATGTTTCTTGCTTCTTCTTCCGTCACACAGAATAGTAAGAAATTTACGGTGAGATCTATTAATTAAGAAGAGAGGAGAATTAATACAGTACATTTTACTGGTTCCTCAAGAGCAGTAAGTGGAATGCTGGTTTCTATTCCTGTAAAAGTACATGTCAATGAAGAATGCCACTGCCATGATTAGCAACAAGGAGCCAATAATTTTACTTACTGCATACACACCATCAAAACAAATGCCAAAATTTTTTTTAAAAAGGTAAGTAATATTTCAGTGTTATGAAAATTAAGTTTTGACCTTACAGGCTTCCTGAAAGGGTCTCAGGATCGTGGACCACAATACTGCCATATGTGCTGGAATAGTGTTCCTAATTCCAACTAAGTATTTCAGCAAACTGAACATTAAGAACCTAACAGGAAGGTTAATGGTCTAGTAATAACAGTAGCAATCATACAATTCTCAATTGCTGATCACAGAAAGAAGAGCAAGTTTGGGGGGAAAATTAAATTAGGACTGAAGCTATTAGAAGAAACTTTAATTAGCCTAGCACTCAGACAAAAAGTCCATGGTTAAATTTTGGATTTGAGAGTTACACTTATAAAACTGACTCAAGTTAAGAAGAATATGTATAAGAAAAGAGCAGGTTTAACACTTCAGGAAAGCTATAAATAACAGATGATTAAAAGAGAAGTTATCAAAGCAGCTCCAAAACGAATGAAGACACAAATTTTGACAGCTGAAGGGACAACAGAAAAGTTGGGCCAACCAATTTATTTTGAGTTCACGGAAGAAGCTCAATAAATGTGAGGGCCAAGTCCCCAAAAGTGAGAGGGTCAGGTCTTAAAATTCACCTTTAAGGATTCCAATTGCATTTTCCTACCACAGTATCATATTTCCAGAGTCAGGAAGCAACTCTTGTACAGAACGAAACTCTTAATGTCAGGGACAGATATCAAGAAGAAAATAATACATGAAGCCGGGGATTTAGCTCAGTGGTTCTGGCACCTGCCTCACAAGTGCAAGGTCCCGAGTTCGATCCCCAGTATCAAAAAAAAAAAAGAAAATAATACATGCATCTCCACTTCCTCCAAACCTCTTGCAGTCTTCATTCTTCCAGTAAATGGTTAAGTTCAGGCTGACACTACTCTTCCCTTTTCTAACACCTCGAAATCTGCACATCACCAAAACCTTCAAAATACACCCACAGTCTGACCACATAAACTTCCAAAATCCTAAGCCAAGCCCTACTGTCTCTGGCCCAGAGAGCATCCTAGCTGGTTTTCCTGCTCCCATCTCACTACGACCTTATCTGCTCATTGCCCATACCATACTTTCTATAAAGCAGGCAGAGCAATTATATTAAACCATAAATCACCTTCTCTCTCTTCTTATCTACCATGTTGGAACTTTATTCAACAGTTAAAATCCTTAAAATGCTTATGAGGCCCCACATGACTTGGATGACACTTTCCTTTTTAACCTTAGTTTTTATCATTCTGCTTCTACCCACTCGAGTCTAGCTGTGCAGCCTTTATACTTGCTCTTCCCTCTACCTGGAATGCACTTCTCCCAGATCTGTTAATAGTTCACTGGCTTCTAGGTTCTATTCAAACATCAATGCCCTGGTCATCCTGAGCAAGAATAACAACCCTAAACCATAGCCTTGCTACTGACATTTGAAATATTATTATTCCCTCCACTAGAATGCAATCTAAAGAGCAGGGGCTTATTGTATCTTTGGTATTTAAAACAAAACCAAGCACTTAATGCAATCATACATACCTGTGGGATGAATGAATGACAGCGAATAGCAATAACAGGGATTAGTCATCTTTTATAATTTGTGCTTTGTCCCTAATTATCTATTAACTGGCAACATTTCAGATCAATTTCATGCTGAATGCTCTGTAGGCTTTCTCCTACATACTAACACATTTCCTTCACTTAGTAAACTTTCACATAGAGGTCCTACTATGTTCCAGGCTGTACAGGAAGCACTGTGGGCAGAAAAGAAAAATAAGATTTGAACTCCATGCATAATAAACTTAAATTTGATGAAGAGGAAGCTATTCTATTGCCAAATAAAAGAACTCCAGGTTAATATATTAAATGCTTTCATAATTATTAGCAAAATTCATCATTACCTTACTCAAATTGTACTTCTCGGGAAAATTGTTTCACCAATGTGACAGCACGTGTAAAACCTAATTGGCTGGCTTTATTAAGATCACAGAAATCAAGACATATAGTTCACTATACTAGAAACGCTACAGGTATGAAATGACATCACTATTTGTTACCTCACAGGTTCTATAGGAACTTAAAAACCTGATGGCCACAGAGAAGTTTCTCATGAGGTTATTAGCATTTTTCAATGTACTTATTTGTACAAATTGCACCCAAATCCTCTGGCTTTTGGAAGATAATGTTTTTCTACTAAAACTTATCTTAAGTACTTTCTTTAAATATATTTTTGGATAAATTGTTGGACAATAAGTTAAAATTCAAAATATAATTAAATCTGATTTTAACAATCACTCAAAATGTGGATACTTGTATCATGAATAATCACCAAATGATTTGCAGATGATAAATTCTTACAAAAAGGGCATTTGTTTTAAACCGCTGTTCCGTTTCAGAGAATTCAGAAAGTCATCTATCAGAAATCTGATGGATATCATCTGATGCTTTTGATAATGGTCTCACTCAGAGTGAGCCAAGAGAGCAACTGTAATCACTTGTAGTCAGTGCCTCATCCTGATACACAGTCACACACAAAAAGGGGGGAAAAGCCGATTAAAAAAGTATATACAAAGAGTTCTGAAAACTGTAAGACTTCGTTAATTTTTATCCATTCTTTTATAAATAAATGAAATTCTCTTTAAATTTATTTACTCCAGCTATACTTATTTTATCAAATTCTCTGATTAAAAAAACTTTAAGTTAAATTGTAAAACCAGAAGTTCAGTGAAAGATACAAAGAGCTGTTTTAAAAATACTTCCTCTGGCAACTAATTATCTTTTACTCTTGAAAATCACTCATCTCTGGTGGTAAGGGAAACATGACTACTCTCTATTAAGCATGTACTCTACACTCATGACACTCTCCGCCCTGTAGAATAATCATTTTTCTATAAAAACTAAAGCACAAAAAATTATATATACATACATATATGTGGGTGTGTATACTTTTATAACAAGCAAAGGACCGCAATACAAAGTTGATGATGATAGCAAGAAGCAAGGAGAAGTAAGAAGAACACATAAAAAGTCAGTTTTTGGTAATGTTTAAGAAGTAGAGTTCACAGGCATTAACTATTTTATTGATGTGTAAGTACATACATGCATAGATATGCAGACCATGCAGCAAAATCAGTGAGGATAATATGTCATGAGCCAAGAAGTATGATTAATATAATTCTGTGTAATTGGTGAAAAAATTATTAAGTTAGGAAAAAATTAGAAATGAAAAGCAAGCCATAATTAAAAGGAGTGGATTTAAAAATCTTAAGGGAATAAGTGACATATTTTAATAATAAAAAGGACATGGAGCCAGTAGCTGCATATCCCAGGCTAGTGACCTACCAGCTGAGCTTCCAAACTTGACTATGGTCAGATGGATTGTCTTTTCTCTTAAAACAAACGACCTATATTTGATGTCATTAGGTATGCAATTTGGACTCTTTCTGAAGAAGTATCAACGCTCTGCTCCTTTGTTTCTTTTTTGGCCTACCAACATATCTAGCAGTTGTCATTTCTTTGCCCACAAACAAAGCATTGACTAAGCCTCTCTTCTTCTTCTTTTTTTCATATCCAGTCACAAGGTGAAGGACTTCCTCTGTCACACATTCCTATCATCACTCCAACACTCTGGCTGGAAATTAAGTAATTTAAGTAAATTAAGCAGTGTTCAATCAAAAGACAAAAACTACACCTACAATTTTATCAAAGAGAATTTAACATATATTGCTATCCAAGAACTGGTGAACTAAAAGGCACAAAGGAGAACACAAATTATCGCAGAGGTAGAAATTTCAAGAAGCAACTATCAGCCCTTGAACTGAGGGAAACGAAAGTAGTTGGAACTATTAAAACCTGGAGGTTTGAAGGAGAAACCCTATTAACTGGGATTCAGAATTGAAAAGGAGGCATTGTTGGAAGGACATTAAATGCCAAGAGCTTGAAGAAGGGTCTCTGCCAAGCCCAGACCCAGAGCTCCGAGAGGAAATGACTGCTGTGGCTGGTATTTCTGAGGGGATGTGATGGAGATGGTTCTAGGAGTGTGCAAAAACTGCAAACTGGAACCATTTGCCACTCCTGTTCCTGCTAGGGTAAAGTTTTCCTATTTAGATACTGAAAGGAAAAGGAAACATATAAGGAGAAAAACCTGTATTTCTCTTTTGCTTTCCATCCTCCACAGACAGCTTTTACTGGCAAAATGGAATAGGGATCCAGCTGCAAAAAAAAAAAGTTGGTAGGATCCCTGCTCCTAAACTACAAATAAAATTTAGAAGGGTAATTTTGAAGCTAAAGAACTGTTTGATTTTATTTCCATTTTTTATATTTAAGCTAAGGTTTTCTAAATATTTAGAGTTACAGAGCTAAACTAGGTTGATTTTTCTCATTAATTCTGAGGAATTATATAAATAATATCAAAATAAGGGCACTTTATTAATGCTCTAAACTTTGAGAATAACTCTTTTGTACTTTATAATAAAAGCAATGCACAGATCTTACAAAAGCAAAGTGGAAACTCAAAAACAGGAAAAATACTTAACACCAAATTTGGCATCTATTTGGAAAACGTTAAACTCTTAAATACTCAAAAATCATCAGAAGAAAAGATTAAGTGGATTAGTGAAAGGTCTGAAATGTTAGATTTTTAGATTAATGCTATTTTATTACTTTAAAACATAAGTAGCTTTTTCCTTTAATCTCTAATAATTTTTTAAAAAATTTTTATTACCTGAAATGAGTTTTTCTGTTAATATTTACCATTTCAAATACTTCACCAAATCTAAGATGCTATCAGTTATAGAACATAACATTATAGCACAAACCACTAAAAACATTCCTGTAAGTTAAACTGCTACTTCATGTGTCCTTGTACGGGCTTTAAAGTTAACTGAAAAAGCTCTCTTACATTAATAATGTAAATGATTTAATTAACTTTTTAAATTGCTACTTTAAATTGCTAACTTTAAATTGCTATTAGTTTTCAGAGTGCACATAAATATTTTGGTTTCTCAAGTTTCTATTTTTATTTTTCTTATAGCTTTGCTACCTTATCATTCATTCAACAAATCCCCTTTTCCAGAGAGAGCAAAAGGATTCATTTTAGTCCAGTTCTGTTAATTTTAAATAAGTGTGACCTACTAGGTGTGGTGGTGCATGTCTGTAATCCCAGCACTTAAGACGCTGAGGGAGGAGGATTGCTGTAAGCTGGAGGCCAGCCTGGGTTACACAGTGAGTTCAAGGCCAGCCTGAACTACAACGTGAGACTTTGTCTCAACCCTATTCCCTGAAAATGAGTGACCTAGAGTGTGTGTGTGGGTGGGTGGGTGGATGGGGTTTACAGGACATCCCAAACTTCATGGATGCTCAAAGTCCCTTAAGTAAAATGGTATTTTATTTGCATATAACCTACACATCTGCACATCTTCCACAGAAGTCTAGGGTTCTATAAAGTGCTACTCATTCAAGAGAATGTGACTTAAAGAACCACACACACACACAGTTTTCTCAACTTGGCACATCACTATGCTAGAAGGTAACCAAGTAGTCCTGTTAGCCAGCTTCCTGTGCTGCAGGCCTTAAATTAGTAACCTGTTGAAAATTTCATATAAATTGAACCACCTAACAATATGTTCTCTTCTATGTATAACTGTTTTAACACAGTATAAGGATTCTGAGATCAACCCATCGTACGTCTGTGGTTTGTTTTTTACTCCTAAGAGTACTCCACTCTATAGACAGGCCACATTTTTTTCATTTGCCTGTTAATGTTCCCAGTTTTTAAAAATATTATAATTAAATTTGCTATGAACACCTCTGTATAAAATTTTTTGTGCACATATGTCTTTTCTGTTGGCCAAATACGAGTAAAACTGCTAGGACATAAGGTAGATGTATGTTTAACTTTCTAAGGAATGTCTAGTTTTCCAAAGTGGTTGCACCATTTTATACTGTCACCTACAAGGTAGGCTTTCCCCTTGTTTCACCTCTTCACTAACACTGGTATTTATATGTAGTCATTTTGATGAGTGCTATCATTCAAATTTGCATTCTCTGGGTGACTATTAATGCTCATCACCTCACATGCTTATTATCCATTCACTGCATCTCTATTTTTAATTGGGTTGTCTTAAGACTTTTTAAAAAAAGATTTCTTTTGTGTTATAGATTATAAGTCCTTTGTCCCGCATACACACATTGCAAATTTTTTGTTTTCACAACCTGTGGCTTGACTTTTTGTTCTCTTAATAGTGTCTTTTAAAGAACAAATATTTTTGGTATCAGTGGGTCGCAAATATTTTCCTTTATAATTTTTACAGTTTAGCCTTTAGGTTTAAATTTACTGTCCATTTTGAATTATTTTTTCCACTTGGTTGGATGAGTCAGTGTTCATTTCTTTAAAGCTTTTTTCTCCATGCTTGTTTTGTCAGAGAAGCCTATGACCCATAATTATAACTATCTGCTTTATGTTTTATCCTTTTAATTTGGTGCCTATTTTGAAGCCATGTAATTCAGTGCATATAAATTAGGTGTATCTTTCTAATGAACTGACCCTGATAGCATTTTCCCTTTTCATCTCAGTAATGTTTCTAAGGTTAAAGCCACTGGGTCTCATATTAGAATAGGCATACCAGCCTTCTCTTAGTTAATAGCTTCTTGGTACTGTTTTGTATTTTTTTACTATGACACTTTCTCTATGTTTATAAGTAGCATATAGTTGGATTTTTGCTTTTCTATTCAGTCAGCTTGATAATATTCTTTGCTTCTGAGGGGTAGGATTTAAGTCAGGGCCTTGCTCATGCTAAGCATGTGCTCTACCACTGAGTTACATTCTCACCCTTAATGTGTCTTGCAATGGATATGTTTAGTTAGTCCGTATGCATTTAACGGTTGATACTGTTGGGTTTAAGTCAACCAGTTTTCTATTTGTTTTGCATTTACTCCATTGTTCTTTAGTCTTCCTTTCGTTCCACCTTTTGTGTTAAAAGAAATATTTTTTGTTATATATTTTATAGGTTTATAATTACTTTTAATGTAAATCTTTAAGTGGTTACTGTGAAAAATACAAAAATATATTATTTTCTATCTTAAATTAGTATTTATACCATGTTCTAAATGACGATAGTTTCTTCCAATTTAACTGTTTACTTCCTCTGTTATTGCACTCATACATTTACTTCTACATCGGTAATAAAGCCAACAAGACACTGGTTAATACTTTTAGTTCACACAATATAGAGTCTGACTAACCATACTTAGGATTTCTAGTGCTCTTCATTCCTTTATGTTTCTTATGCTTCCATCTGGGAAATTTTTCTTTAGCCTGGTGAACTGAGTATTTCTTGAAGCACAATTCTGATGATGACTTTTTTCAGCTTCTGTTCATCCAAAAATATCTTTATTTCATCTTAATTTTTGAAGGATTTTCCACTGAGTACACAATTAGTGTTGGCAGTATTTTTTTCTTTTAATATTTTAAAGATACCTTCCCTTTTTTTTTGTCTTCCAGTCTACTGAGAAATCAACTTTAATTCTTATTGTTATCTACCTATAAATAACACATAGTTTTCCCCTTTGATTGCTGTAAGATTTTTCTCCCTATGTTAGGATTTTAGCATCATGATTCCCAAACTATTTGTTGAGGGAAATACACTAACATCTGGCAGACATTTTATTAAATGCCACTATTAAGCTGTTTAGACTTAATATACATAACTGCTATGGTAGTCAACTCTTTCTGGTTTAGTGGCTGTGGTCATTAGGGTGGAGTGTCAACTTGACTTGCTTTGGTATCCCAAGGGGGAAGGAGGGAGTTGGGTTGGTGGAGTACATTTCCCAGTGCATCCCGGTGGGTCATGGAGGCATGACCTTGGGTACCATATATGGTCCCTGGCTCTTTCCTCCTCTGTCACTGTTCCCCCGGCTCCACTTCCTAGCCACCATGAAGTAACCAGCTTTGCTCTACCACAGCCTTCTGCCACGATGTTCCTACCTTGGGGCCAAAATGAACTAAATCCCCTGAAACCATGAATCAAATTTTCCTTCTCCCCTCCTTTAAGTTGTGGGTGTCAGGTATTGTGCCCCAACAACAGGAAAGCTAAAAGAGTGGTGCTATAAAAAAGTTACTGAGACATTAAGGGCACTGTTTAGTATCAAAGTTAATAATGAGGTGTGATTTTCTTATTTATTTTGTTTGGTGCTAACTGAGCTTCCTGGGATCAGTGGTTTGGTATTTTTGAAAAATAGTCACCGTTTCTTCAAATACTGTTTCTACCTATCTCCTCCATTAATTTCATCAAATGCTCTATACATGTAGACCATGTATACTCTATACATGTAAACTCTACACATGTAGACCATCTGGCTATGTTCCATTTGTTTTTAATGCTGTCTCATTTCTTTCCATTTTTTGTGCTTTAAAATGTATCTTTTTTACAACAACCCTCTCAGGTGAGTAATACCAAGAAAGACAGCAAGAATTACAGGAAATCATTTTACTATGCTTGGTCTTCTACACTCTCCCTAAAAAAAGAGAAATTTCTTCTATGTTTCTCAAATAAACTTCCAAAACTGCCTTGAAATAAAATATTAAGATTAGTAAACTATTCCCTCCTTTTAAGGAAAGGGCTGCTAATTTAGTCTTTTGGTCTCATCAAGTATTATGGAAAAGCTGTAAAATGTGTTCAAGGACTTATGAGATCATCACTAATGTGACAGGAAAAAGGTAGAAAGGAAGGTACTAAACTTGCAAAAGTACTTAGCTATAAGGAAATATTTTTCACACCAAACCTTGGCATATTTATACATCAAAAATATTTTTGCCAGTCTAATAACCTTGATAGTCTAAAACTGTCCTTAAGTATATCATTTAGTGTTAAATTTAAAAAATGTTTCCCTCAAAGATATTTGTTAAAAGTATATTATCTTTCCTATGCCAACTGCCAAAATAATATATGCCTCAACATAGATACTCATTCACCAATTTACTGCTAATATAACATAAATAACACCTGGTCCTATGAAGTTTACAAAGAGTCTTCACACTTACCATTTTATTTGACCCTCAGAACAATTCTGTCAGGTAAAATAAGACCATTTACCTATGTCTGTTATACAAATGAGAAAACAACAAAGCTCAAAACTGAAGGGACTAATCCAAGGCCTTCAGACTACTAAGTAAATCCTAATAAAGCCAAAATGCAAATTTTACATTCTTTCACTAAAGTACACACAAATATTTTGGTTGATGAGCACATTATCAGTGAGACACAAACTTTTCCATATTTCTGAAATTAGATAATATGCTTGACTAGAGTAAGTCAGAGCATCGATAATCTCAGTCAACAAATTTCACTTATTGTGCTACTGAAACATGCTTGCCAAATTACTTCCTGTTGAGGGCAACTCATGTGATTTGTGAGTATATGTGATTTTTATAACTAGGTTTATATAAAGCATATACTCTAGAACCTCTGTAGGAGACCTGGTAAGCATTCCTTTGATAAACCTATGAACATTCATCCTTGGGCAGAATCATAAAGACAAATTCCACTTTAATTCCACAAGTAGTCTACTCCTGAACTGTTAAGTTCTAAGATTTCAAACACAAAGAAAGCTAAAGTCTCTAACAAATAGTTTCTGCTGCTACTCCGCCTTGCCAATGTATTTTTAAATTAATCTAAATTGCTTAAAATTGTTTATAAATTCTTTGAGGACAGTACTGGTGAATGTTAAGACATTCCATAGGAAAACTAGGCCATATCCACTTATTGTATGAACACAGATGTTACCCTTCCTACACAGCAAGCAAATTTAGTCATTTTTTTGAGAAGTTTTATGATCTAGACCTTTGTGTAAGGGAAAGTAAAATAAAAATCCATGAGAAGTTCCTTTAGTTCTAGGTCTAAGTCACAGCTACTACCATATACAGGTTGAGTTTCCCTTATCCAAACTCAATGGGACCAGAAGTATTGCAGATTTTATGGAATCTGGAATACTTGCACTATACAGAATAAGGTACACCTTGGAGATGTGACTCAAATCTAAACATGAAATTCATTATGCTTCATATTCCTGAAGGTAATAGTTTTAATAAATTTGTACAAAGCAAAGTTTCATGGTGTGAGATTTTCCATTTGTAGTGTCATGTCAGCACACATGCACTCCAAACTTCAGACTTTGGAACATTTTAGATTCCAGATTCAATCATATCTGGTACATAATTAAATCTATTGTATCAAAAGATCTAGGATAAAAAAGCATGAAGATGGAAAAAAATCGCCTTTGAAAAATAAGTGAAATTACAAATTATTTATTATAAATAATTTATAAATTATAAATTAATTAAATTCATGCTTTACAAAGTATGTAGCTAATGCTGAGACTCACCATCTGATCCTTACAAAAATCAGTTCAGTTTTCAACCATGGATATAACATACTCAGCCAACTGGGCAACTGGAAATGTTAAATAGGTATCAGTGGTCTTATGAGCCAAGATTAAAGGTCGCTCCATTCTAATTATCAGGAAGGTACACAATTGAAATGTGTATGACCTTGGCTAAGAATATCTGGATCCTTTTGGGGTTTTTTCTGAGTAGAAAGATATTAATAAAATTTTAATACCAACAAATGTCTAAATATATTTTTTAACTTCATTTCCTTTCTTTCCTCTTTTCATGGCATTTTTAATAATTTCTGCTCTTCCTTCTTACTCTGCTATAATTCAACACGTCCTTCAAGAATCAAGCACTGAGACTTCCAGCATGATGGTAGTTCCTTCAGTATCAAGAAGATCTGACAAAATTATTAAAATTATTTATACATTACATTTATTTTTATATTATTTATGTTGATTTATTTATGTATTTATATTATAGCAGTTCTCAACTGTGGTTTATTCCTTCAATCAATAATTGGTGCTCATATTTAGAATGCTTGAATTTGTCATTAATAGTTGAAATAAGAAATTGTGATTTTTACTTCATAAATTAGAGCAGATTCAGAGTCACTCTATAACGTCACTCAATAATGAATGGAAGGGCCCGAGGATTTAGCTCAGTGGCTCTGCCACCTGCCTCGCAAGCACAAGGTCCCAAGTTCAATCCCTGGTACCAAAAAAAAAAAAAGAATGGATTTATAACTTACAAGGTAGAAACTGATCACCATACTCAGTTCCTGTTATCAATATACTAACCGGGTTCCATATGTGCAATTATCTATCCTGTCAGGTAAGCTGTAACAGAAATAAAATTGAAGTGTCTAAAAAATAAAGCTCAGTAAAACCTTTATAGTGACTGCAGGGATATTTAGAAAAGGAAGGGAGACCCAGATTTATAAAAGAAAGCATGAGTTTAAAAGTACATATCAAAAAACATTGTTCTACTATTTAATACAGAAAAGAGTTGTCCCATCCTGATATACATTTTTAAGAAAAGGCTGCGTTTACAGACACAGTCCCAGGTAATTTTATGTGCTGCATCTATATTAGGCCAAGGTCTCTACTACTGGAAAAAAATGAGTGAGGAAGGAAAGAAATGGACTATTCAAAACAGCACAGTAGGAAGACTGCAAAAGCAAAGCATCTACTCTGGATCTACATGTATAGGGCGAAAAGAAAGTCAAGAAGTCACAATCTTTAGATATGGCTGTACGTTCCCATGCATTTTGGGGGCTAGAAGCTAGGAAATGACTGGAATTGTTCCCCCTTTGAAAAGCGGGAACAGAGGTTATCCTGAGGTCAGGAGCTTCTAATGTGGCTCTTGATTTAAACTGTGTTAACTTGCTCTGCTCTAGGATGAAAGCAATCATGACCAGATCAATGTGCTCTGCAGCTGGTTAGTCAGCTGCTCCAGAGTAGGGAGCCAGCACAACAGCTCTGGAGCCCTCTCCGGGCACTGCGCCTCCTAACATTTGAGTGCAGGCCAATATCATTGCTACTCATTCTTAAAAGGTATTTTCAGCTCCACAACATAATAAGTAAAACAAATATAAACAGGAAATATCCTCCTTTTGATATTTCAGTGATGGAAGTGTTCTACATTTTAGCCTGATATTCACTAGGCAATGAAATATTTTGACACCTGTATATGAAACAATTATACGAGTTCAAAGGTCTGCCTTAGAAGCCTCAGCTGAAGGAATGTTAAGAAAAGGAAATTAAAAAGGACGTCTAGCTATTTTCTTTAAAAAAAAGAGCTAAGAAGACTGGAAAGAAACATAAGAGGGTCCCATATCCATGTGACTACATACAGCCATTTTAAAAGAAACAGCTTGAGTATAAAATTTTATGATAGTTGCTAGAAACTACAATTATTTCACTTTTCTATTAAATCTGTATTAAAAACTTGGAAAGTGTTTCAAGAGCTCAAAAAAGGATCCCTGATATAGAAGAATATAGTCACTAAAAATAATAATGTGGTGAATGAACTAAAGATATTACACTAATCAAGTAGGTAATTCAAGGAACCACAAAAAGAAAAAAATATATACCTATTTGCCTTAAGCATTTTAACAAAACATTCATATGTGCTGGCGAATCTTTTCTTATGAGATGAAGGCCTGGATCCATGATAGGAATTCCTTGTATAAAACACACACCAAGAGACTACTGTTTCTAGCTGAATTCCTTAAAACAAATTGGAACTCTGAAAATACTTGTAAAGCAATAAATGCCAAACTTTTCCACATTTGTATGCTCTTTCCAGGCATTTGGTTGTCTTCCTTACATCTAATTCCGAAATTTTTTTTCCAGCCACCTGCCTTGCAAAATTTTCACAAAATATGATCATCCTTGTGCACTGGTATTGGTTTAGGTAATCTCTGATTAAATTACATAAATACAATAACGAAGTGGACAAACAATCTCTAGAAAAAGAAATTTAAGGATAAACTAGAGAAAAGCCTACTATCCACTAACTAGTTAGTATTAAATACACCAGAGCCATCAGGCAATTCTACAGAGGGAAAGCCATAAATTAATCAGACTGTTAAAAGAGCTCTATATGCCCACTCACCTTAATGCTGTACACAGCATGCTTTGAAGCACAGGTCCTTTGTCACCCCATATTATAAACTAAACAAATTTTACTCTTACAACACTGTTTGAAACATGTAGGCATCAGCTAAGATACACAGAAATTAAAAAATACTTACTGTAGGATTTAACCTAATGATAGAAAATAAATTTGTCTTATCATGCTTTGGGGGCAAGGTTTACAGTGACTCCTAAGCACCTGATTTCGTATTCATTTATATGACTGCTTTCATAACAGCCTGCTTCAAATTTTATTAAAATGCAAGTCATTAGGTGTGCAAACAATTAATAGGAAAGAAAATCTAAAGGCCTACAGCAAGGCTCTCAAGAAGTCCTAAGTAGTAAAAGACAATAAAATGGGTACAAATTTATCATTATTTAATTCAGAATTAATTTAATCTCATTAATTTTACTCAATTATTGGAGGAGAAATCAGTAGGTATGAAATTTCAACTAAATATACCCCAACAGTGCCAGGAACATGAAGATGCTTCTTAAGGAGTCCAAATTAGACCCTCTTTTGTGGTTCCAATTCCTTTCAAAAATATATGGATTATTTTTACCAAGGATAAAGCAAAGCCTTTTTTTTTCTGACACATAAGACTTGATTTTCAATCTAGAAATGAAAATATGGCAGCATAAATCTCTTGTCTTATGAGTAACACTCCACTAAGCTTAGAGCCCTGATATGTATCTACCTTCTGTGCATGCATTTCACAACATTACTATTTACCCACTATCCTAAGGGTCACAAAAAACAGAAAAGTTTCTATTCTCTTTTTATTCTGCAGTAAGAAGGATTAGATTTAATGATGACTTTCAGTTACTCTCCAAAGGCTCTTATCTTTCAATAACTATTGCCCTAGAATGCAGTAACATTCATGACTTACTATCCTGACGTCAGTTTTGACCAAAAATTTAACATATCAAGGACAATTTGAAAGATATGTTCAATTAGTCTCAACACTGAAATGTGAGCAATCTTCTGTTTTAAAGGTTAACCGGGCAACTCACAAGCTATACACGAGCCACTGTATTTTTAAGAATGAGTAAAAAATGTACAGAAAATGATTAGTATCTACTGACATCAATGGACAATTTTTCTCTCAGTAAGATTTAAGTTTAGGTACTTCTGTATCCACCCGGCCCAAAGTAATGTGTTTTAAATAAAAGAGTGGAAAAAAAAATAAAATAAACTTTTCACAGTATGTAATTTTTCAGCAATCATTTAAAAATATATGATCTTGGGGCTGGGGATTTAGCTCAGTGGTTTCGCTGCCTGCTGCGCAAGCGCAAGGACCCGAGTTTGATCCCCGGCAGCAAAAAAAAAAAAATTTGATCTCTGAGAGACTACTAGAAGTTAATACTGTCAAAGCAATGTCTTTTCCCTTTTTAATGTGTATCTATAATAGAAAAAGCAGTTAAGCAATATCACGTGCCAATTTATTCTAGAATGTTATATACATTAACTCATTTAATCATACCAGTAACTCTCTGTAAGGTCACTACAATGATCCCCCTTTTACATATAAAGAACCATGAACAGTTAAAAACTCATACAAAGTTATAGCAAGTAAGCAGCCAAGCCTCTTAGAACTCAAGTAGTATAACAAACCTGGTCCATACTCTCAACCCCTACATAGTATCACTCAGAATAGGATAGCACATGTATTTGCTCAATAAATATAAACTGGCTGAGTCCTTGATGAAGTTTTTCTTTTTTCTAGGGGTTATAAAAAGCAGTGGTTGAGAAGTTACAAATTAATTTTTCCTTTCCTTTTCATATTTCTCTACCTAGACAGAATTGATATTCCCTACACTGTGAACTCAGTCTTTGGATGTAGCTTTTATATACCATCTTTCTAATTGTTTCTAACTAGTTTAAGCACAAGATTATGAACACTTTAGGGAAGAATTATTTTGCTGTTTGTATTTTAAAATACCCAATTACTTGTGAAGGATCCTAGTGATAGGAGGATGGAGGAAAAAAAATGTCTTTTTAAAAAGCCACTCTTTCGTAAGTTTAAAAGAGTAACTTATAAACAAGGGAGGGACAAATCTTAAGTGTTTAGTATTTTGCAAATGTAATCCAACAGTCCAAAATGTGTATGACAAAACTGGCGTAATTTTTTGTTACCCTATTAACAGTAAGATTTGATTGGCAACTGTGTATTGCTTTATCTTATTTGATTCCCACAAAAGCTTTATGAACAAGTTTTGGGTATTTTTTTTTTTTGGTACTGGGGATCGAATTCAGGACCTTGCGCTTGTGAGGCAGGCTGCGGAACCACTGAGCTAAACCCCCTTATGAACTAGTATTGTTCTATCCATTTTAAAGAAGCAAACAGAGTCCAAAATGTTAATGCATATGCCTGAAGTCATACAGCTAACAAGCCTTGCAATTTCCAAAGCCTGCAGAACTATGGCTATTTATTCATGGTAAAGGCTACCTCAGAATAAATCTAAGAAATGAAATTTGGTGAGGTTACTATTGATTTCAGAAAACAAGAACAAGGACAAGATTAGGACATAATTCCATTTTGCTCCATAAAAGAAATTCTCCAAGTGTGGTCTAGCAAATCTTTACAAGGGGTCCTGAGTTCAAATGATTTTTATAATCCTAAGAAATGATTTGCTTTTTCATACTTCTCCCATGAATGTATTGTGGAGTTCCCCAGAGACTACACTGCACAGAATAATGTAATAGGTTAAAATACAAAAGTACATATTGAGATATGAGAACCCAACTATTTTCTAGTAAGACGTAGACATTAAGGAGATTTCCAAGTATGTAAAACAAGGTTACTCTTTTCATATTATTTTAAAAATAGCTATTTTCTCATTTTAAAATATTTGTTATTTTATATATTTTTTAAGTTATAATTTCTTAAACATGTTTTCATTTATAATACTGATAGGTCTCCCATGACCTCAGCAGCTATTAGGTATAGTAGCTGCCCTCTCCCTATCGTGCCTTGCCCCCTCCTCTGTGTGACATCATGCCAAGATGGCTGCTCCCACCAAAGAATAAACCCTTCTTCCCAGCATGCCCGTTTCCACCTAGAAAGTAACCTAATACTCACTCGCTCACCTCCTACCACCTAGTGACATCAACGGCTCCTCCATTCCCTAGTCACTACCTCACTCAATCCCGCCTCAGCCCCTACAAACCCCACCCCAGTCTCTATAAACTCTCCCTGCCCTGACCATATTGCTTTTGTCTCTCCTTTGTTCAGAGACAGCCCGGCAGATCTATTCCCCTAATAAAGGCTGGTTGTGGCCTGGTCTGGTCTTGGTCTTTGGCCTTTTACCTGACAAATACAATAAATGTAGACATATATAATGCACAAAACAAGTGCTCTTAAGGGTCTTCAATCATGTTAAGACTGGTCGGAGGTTCTCAGACTAAGGAGGCTGAAAATGCAGATTGCTCAAAAGCTAGTCTTAACTCATCTTCACATCTAACATCTGATCTTCTAAATTGATTCATTCACCAGAATTAAGTGGGCTATGCAAATAAAAACTTCCTGGGTTTCCCCACGTTATAATTCTTTTAAGGACAGAAACTTGTTTTTAATCTTTTTGTGCCACCCTACCCCATCACGCCATGTATATACAAAAAAAATTTTATCAAGCCAGATTATTTTTCATTGTATACAGTACTGTACTTCTAAATTAACACTACACTCTATCCTTAAATTAGCGTAAAAGTTTCTAGAGTACTACATCACCTCAAAATGAACACAAGTCTTTGCCTGCCAGATGATGATCATATGATTAAAAAGATATACTGTGAAGTCCAGCTAATCATTCACCCTCGTAATCTCCTAAACTCCAACAGTAAGAAATTCAAACAGTATTTTAGAACCTAATTTTAGTATGAAAAATTAAGTAATAACATCCACATATTTTAAAGGCCATATTCTTATAGTTACTATAAGAATGAAATTTTAATTCCCTTCAGAAATAATTTAAATCCATATCACAAGACATTTTTCAATCATAACCAAATAATATGTACTGTTTTCTAAATGTTTTTAAAGTACAAGTCTCACAAAACCTACTTTCTAAATATTCAAGCAGGTTTCAATGAGAATATTAGCATACTCAGCACAAGGTAAATATGAATTTTCTTATGTTTAAAAGAAAAAAATATATGTAGGCAATTAGGCAATTTTCTAGGCTTTGTCTCTAAGAGACATCTGATCTGGACAACTAAACATGCTATTTTGTCATTCTATCATTTATGGTACAACAAAGGCTTATTACATTTTTTTAAACTAACATTTTATTAAAGCATTTGTGAGACAAATTCTACTGGAGAGTGGCCAACTTTCCTCAGCAACAGTGAAAAACTTGGCAACACATTAAAAATGTAAGCACTCTTCAAATTTCTAGCAAAGTTTTTTTGGGGGGAAAGGGAAAGGCAAAGGCTGTTAAGAAAGGTATCACTCTTATATGGCCAATTAATATTGAAGATACTGGAAATACATCCCCAAAAAAGGGTCTAAGGCTGAGTCAGTTTATCTCAAAACTATATTTTTTTCTGGTCCATCACCAGAAATGCTCTTTTGTGATTTTTTTTTAGCATGAAGAGTGAGTAATCCTCCACATTACTTGCTAAGTGGAAAATTAGAAATTGCTCACATACCAATCGTAACACGGAGGGAACGTAACAACAGTCCAATTAACAAGTATACTCTACTTTCTTTATAAGGTCTGTAATAAAGGCCAGGTTAAAAGATTTCAATCAACTCAGTGGTTCCGCTGCCTGCCTCGCAAGCGCAAGGTCCCGAGTTCGATCTCCAGTACCAAAAAAAAAAAATGATTTCAATCAAAATAGTAAGAAGAATATATGTACCTGACTAAACTGCATAGCCAGGACTTTTTCCAAATGGTTTTCAATATTATTTGTAGGATGTTTCACTGTACTAATTCCACTTAGTTATGAATAAAAAACTAGTGGATTCAATTAACATAAAGTAAATAAAACACTACAAATGACAATTTTTTTTAAATGTTCAAAAAGTTTCCTATGAAGACACGGAAAAACATTTTAAAGCAGTAACACCTGAATTAACCAGAATGTCAACAGGATACTTCTTCTGGGTATCTGAATTCTCCAGTAAAAGGAATTAAATGGATGCTAATTAATGTAAGATTGGCTGTAAGGGCCTATATTCTATTTGCTTCATTACTGCTCATGATTTGTTCAATCTTGATCTTCAAAAGCTGAGAGATAACATATTCCGATAGCTAATTAACAACTGTGGGGTGAAATGCTAATTACTTGTAACTTCAACACCAGTGACAAAAGGTTTACGGCACACAATATGTCCACTTTGTAAGACAGAGGACATGTTTTAGAATACGTTTAACCTAGGTTCACATCCTAATTTCTTCCTTTGGATACTGGGAACAGCAGGAAGATGACAGAGAAAGCCATGCCTACTTTCCTCTTTGGAGAAAGGAACTACCAGCTACTTCAAAAGGTTGTGAGGCATAAATCAGACTGTATGTATTGAGCCAGCACACAGTAATTATTCAACAAATGTTATTTCCTCCACTCTACACTCCTGAATTATGAGCATCAAATACATGCACTATGACTACACACAACTAACGTCTTCCTTCCCCAATCAGAGCCACAAAAAAAGATTAAATAACTTGTGGTATAACATGGGAGCCAAATTGGCAAAATTGTTTCTACAAAAATATTTTCAATTTATCAAACCAAATAGACTGAATAGTTCTCTTAGAGCTTGTATTTTGTACAAGAGAAAAACTTGTTAAGTAAAAACTCATCACCAGAGCCAACATATCTTTCTCTACATAGGCACACAAGACCTTTGTGCTGACCCTGTTCCTCTTCAGCCCCATCTGAGATTACATTTCCAGTGAGTGTTGCATCACCTCAAGGATTATTATATAATTATTTGTAGCTTCTATTTCCTTCACCTTATGGTGTTCTGCTCAGGCCTCACTGCTTTGCACAAACACATTCCTCCACCCAGAAAAACTAGCCCCTCCCCTTCTTCATCTCATCCTATGTCCTCTTGGCTACTTTTTCTTTGTAATTTTACCCAAAAACTTTCTTCCAGAAGCAGTATCAGAGATCTCAAGGACCTGTGAAAACCAGGGAGAGGGAAGAACTAATTAATTTACTTTTCCACAGAAGTGCAGCGACCTGTAAATGAATAAGTTCGGACAGATTGAACACTAGGTCAGTATTGCAGTACTGTACAAGTGCAAGTCAAAAAGCCAAGTGAGGATACCCATCAGAAAGAAAAGAAGTGGCACAGCAAAGCTATCTGTCAGTCATTCCAAAAGCCAAGAGTAGGTACATATACTTGTGTTATTCCAAAACATAATTACAGTCATGTGCCACCATTTATGTCGACAAGTCAACTGCACATACAATGGTGGTCTCACAAGACTGTAATGGAGCTCAGAAATTCCCATCACCTCATAATGTCATACAGCAATGCATCACTCATGTGTTTGAGGTGACTTTGCTGGTATGAATAAGCCTACTACACTGCCAGTCACACATAAAAGCATATATATGTACAATTGTTCACAGTACTTAGTACTTGATGATAATAAATTACTATGTTACTGATCTATGTATTTACTGCATGTTTTATCATTAGAGTGTACACTCTTTACTTATAAAAAAAGTTTACTATTTAACAGTATGCCATGATACACCAGTAGCAACCTCATACCTCTTGTTGGCAATCTTATGATTGCATCAAGAAACCATACTGAGACCTACACCATACAGATTTGTGTAAGTACACTATGATGTCTGCACAATGACTAAACCTCCTAATGATACATTTCTCAGAATCTGTCCCTGTCATTAACTGAGGCATGACTGTATGTTTTTCCATCCCAATCCTGACCTACCTACTTAAGGTTTTCTCCATATCTGCACATTTCACATCAGCACTGCTGAATAGTCACAGCGAAGTAATTTCGATCAGCAAATGAAAGGAACCTCAACACTGATCAACAATGCCACTGTATTTCTCAACTGAACTTGATCCCTCACTTTCCCCAATGTCCACTTCAAACTATATCCACTACCCACAATTACACCACTTCTCCCCCAAAACAAAAATGTATCTGTACATGTATGTGCGTGCGTGGAGACACACACACACAATGTGAAAAACAGATGCCTTCATACAGAAACTTCCTCAATCAATCCACACGAGTATTTTCACCTCCCCTTCACTATTTTACAAGAGTTTCATCACTTTCTCATCATCTTTAAAAACACTTTCTGTTTGAGAAATGAGACAAGAGGACTGAAAGTTTGACGACTTAACTACTTAGGGAAACCTTGTCTCAAGAATTAAAAATTTTTTAAAAGGCTGGGGATGTAGCTCAGCCCAAAAGCCTTGAATTCAATCCCCCTTACTGGGAGAAATAATAATACTTTTCCTGAACGTCCCTATAACTGTACCTGGTTTTCTTCCAACTTCTCTGGTCTCTCCTTCACATGTTTGTTTATTCCACTATTTCACTCTGTCATCCCCATCCACAGCCCCCCCCCCACAGGCCCCAGTATGGCCATTAAGTACTAGAACTCTTAAACCCCAAGTGTTTTTCTTCTCACTCTGTTTCCTTCTTCAGCAAGTGCATTTAGTAATACAGCTTCAAAAGCATTTACATAACTCCCAAATTTCTATCTCTAATCCTAAACTCTTTCATAGAACTACAGACTCATATCCAATTGTGTACTTGGGTATCTTAGATACCTTAATTGTCAAAGTTAGGCCTTATACTTCTGGGAAAAAAATTCAAAGTCAAATCACCCACCAAGACAATCTGCACTGTCTTTGTAGATGAGACCGAGTTAAATTTTTTTATAATTACTGTGTATTTTGAAGTTTGTGGTTCTGAATGGGCACTGAGAATTAAAACTGTCTACACTGAGTCTACAGCCTACATTAACTATCATTCAGCTCTCTTCAACAAATAACTCTACTATTCCAGGAAATTCTTGCTGAAGCAGATAAGAGTAGCAAATAACTTCATTGTTCATTTCAGGAACTTCCCGAAAAACCCATATAAACCACCATCAGACTATTCAGTTTTTTAATAAATATCAGTAAATGACTGTTCACTTTCCAAGACTCTTTGACTCAAAACCCTTGCCTTGCTATGCCGTCAATACTAAACTATTACATCATAATCCCTACCCTAATTCTCATCAAGCCTCACACTGAGTACCTACCTTAAAGCAGATGCCAAACCCTCAGTAAATACCCCAATGTTGCTGCCTCTTCCCATTTCGCTATTCTTCTTACTACCACCACCACTACCCCGTGACCTTCCCCACCCTGTAAATGTTACCAACTCTAAAAGTGGCAGTACTCTGCTCTCCTGTTATGAGTAACAGGTTATTTTTTTGTGGTAGTTTCCAGAAGCCAACTTTCCACAGCACCAAATGTCTATTACTAAAAAGTTAGTTCAGGGCTAGAGATTTAGCTCAGTGTTCTGCAGCCTGTCTCACAAGCGCAAGGACCTGAGTTTGATCCCCGGTACCAAAAAAAAAGTTAGTTCAGCTGGGCATGGTAGAGCGTTCCTGCAATCCCAGCATTCTGGGAGGCTGAGGTAAGAGGTTCATAATTTCCAGCCCTCCTCGGGCAACTTAGAAAAAACTTGTCTCAAAATAAAAGATAAAAAGTGCTGGGGATATAGCTCAGTATAAAGGCCCTGGGTTCAATCCCCCAGTACTGCAAAGAATAAAAAAAAAAAAAAAAAAAAAAAAAAAAATTAGTTCAGCAAGCTGGGTGTGACACATGCTTATAATCCCAGCACTTGGAGCCTGAGGTGGGAGGACTGCAAATTCAAACCCAATCTGGGCAATCTAGCAAGACCTTGTCTCAACGTTTAAAAAAAATGAGGGTGTGCTGGGAATGTAGCTTGCTGCAAAGGCCATAGGTTTGATCCCTCACTCCCCAGTACAGACCAAAAAAAAAACTGACTCACTTATTAAATTTCTAAATACCAAATAAAGAGATTACCAATAACACAGAGGTCATAATATCAAAGATGACTTCTAAGCAAGTTGAGAAATAGATTACAGACAAGACTAATAATCTAAGAATGTATGACAAAATAGGATAGGGAAAAATTCTATGATATACAAAACAATTTAACAGTGAAAAGAAACATCCACCAAGAGTAAATGCATAAGCATTCCTTTACTATAAGTCATTTAAAGCACCTAGAAGACCACAGACATCTTTATGTAGAAATAGTTGGAAAGAAAAGGTTAAGCATTTAAAATATGTCAAAGATTGGGAGGAACTGAAGAATTCAAATTTTAAGATCTAAATGTGAAAAAGGTTACCACATGTACTGGAAGATGTGGACGAACTTCCTTAAAACCTTATTGTGATAAAGACTTTTCTATTTCCAAACGCAGGAACACAAAAAGGAAAAATTGTATCACCATAGAAAAATGAAAAGTTTTGCATAAAAACAAAGTTTTGTAAACACATACAAAAACACAATATAAAAAACTGTAACACATATCACATATAAAAGGCTAATCTTACTACAAGAACCCTGAAACCAAGAAAAAAAAGGCACAATAGAAATAAAAAGGTCATGAGAGTTCAGTGAAGGGAGAAAAGAGTGAAATGTCCTTTAAACATATGAAAAAATACCCATCACTGATAAAGTGAAAAACATAATAGCCTGAGTTACATTAGTCCTGTTCTGTCAAACTGGCAAAATTCCCCAAGTCTGACATGTTGTTCAGCTGCTCAGGCTAGGGGAAAATAGGCCTTCAATACATTCAGGTAGTAGTATAAATGCAATTTAGCAATACCTACCAGAACTATCAGGGTATTTATCTTTTATTTTTTCTTTTTGGGGGGTACCGGGGATCAAACTCGGGTCCTTGAGCATGCGAGGCAGGAGGCGGAACCACTGAGCTAAATCCCTGGACCCCTATCTTTTTTTAAAAATAACATTTAAAGTAGTTTTAGGTTTACAAAAAAAACAGAAACAGAATTTTCTTATATAACAGTTTCTGCTCTTAAGATCTGACATTACTGCGGTAATTTGTCACAGTTAATGAAACAGCACAGATATTATTAACAAAGGTACATGTTTTATTTATATTTCCTCAGTTTCTACCCTCATGTACTTTCTGCTCCAGGAGTCTATGCAGTTTACATTATACTGCAATAATCACGTCTCCATAGGTTCCTCTCAGCTGTGATAGTCTCCCTGACCTCCCTGTTTTTGATGACCTGCACAGTTTTGAGGAGTACTATTAAAGCACTTTGTAGAAAATTCTTCAGTTGGGATTTGTCTGATATTTTTTCATGATTAGGCTGGGGTTATGATTTTTGGAAAGGAAGACCACAGAGGTGAAGTGCTTTTCATCATGTCATACTTGCAACATGATTTATAGTTGATGCTCACTTTGACCACATTACCAAGGTAGTTTCTTCTTTTTTGAGACAAGATCTCACTATGTAGTCCCGGCTGGCCTCGAACTCACAGTGATCCTCCTGCCTCAGTCTCCCGAGCACTGGGAATACAGGCATGTGCTACTACACTTGGTTTTTCACGTTTCTTCTATGTCTAGTTATTCTTTTCTCTATTTTCCACACTATACTCTTTGAAAAGAAGTGACTTTGTGCAACATACACTTAAGGAATGAGAAGTTATGTGATACTTCATTGAGGACAGTGTATCTACATAAATTATTTAGTAATCTTCTGCAGATTTGTCCATTCTTCACCATTTATGTATTTAGTCAAACGTTTATATGAATATGAACCCATGGGTATTACTTTATACTTTGGATTACAACCCAGTACTACTTCATTTTGTTACTTAAAGTTTTCCAGTATTGGCCTCTGGAGTTCTTTCAGTTGGCTTCAGTATCCCTTTCAATATCCCTTCAACATACCCCACTCATCGTTTTTGTTTGAATATTCCTTACATTCCAACATTACTGATATTCCAGGCTCATCTTATATTTGTATTTCCTGCCCCAGTCCTAGAACAGGCCATTTCTCAAAAACAGCCTGGTTCCTTTAACTGGGGAATGGCACTGGAAACTAAAATCTGAGTACTAAGTAAGATTATTGCTGCTGTGGTGTCTGCTTCTGGGCCCTCTTGACTGATACAGCAAGGAAAATTTTCAGAATCCAAACACATTCACTTGTTCAGGGACACATTTAATACACAGGCAGATGGATGGATTCACTTGGTACTGTAGAGGCAAAAGATAAGAAACAATCCAGAGTCCACACAGGATCAAACAACTAAACTATGCTATAGCCACATAATGAAATTTTATTTATTTACTTATTTTTTGCAGTCCTGGGGATTAAATCAGGGCCTCTAGGGGCCAGGGATTTAGCTCAGTGGCACCACACCTGCCTCACAAGCACAAGGTCCTGAGTTCGATCCCAGTACCAAAAAAAAAAAAATCAGGGCCTCTGCACTGAGCTACATCCCCAGCATTTTTCATTTTGAGATAGAGTCTAAGTTGTCCAGGCTGGCCTCAACTTTGTGATCCTCCAGCCTCCACCTCCCAAAGTACTGGGATTCCATATAATGAAATTCTATGTAACTATCCAAAAGAAAGATCTTCGTAGCCTGGCCATGGTAGCACATGCCTGTAATCCCAAGACTCTGAGTGATGAAGGCAGAGGATCCCAAGTTTGAGCCCAGCCTAGGCAACTGAGCAAGACCCTGTCTTTAAAAAAGGTGGGGTGAGGTAGTAGCTCAGCACCAAGCCCTGCCAAGTACTGGGGGAAGAAGGAAAAAGAGAAGGGGGATGGGGGAGGAAGAGAAATAAATCTAGAAACAGAAATACCTCCTGAATCAAATATATATTTGTTTATACTTTCAAAAAGAAGCATAGAAAGTATAGTATAAGCAAGATACTAAAGGAAATGTTTACCTTTAAGAGGTATGGGAGCAAAACAGGAAGGAGAGAGCGATAGAGGAAACAAGACTTCTCTGTTAAAAATATTAGGTTTAACTTTTTAAAAGAACTTCCAAAGCAGAAAGAGCTGAAGAGTTCAAATGCTAAGGGAAAAAAAATGTTAAGGAAGAGTAAATACCATGAAACAAGGTAGCTCTGACTTAAGGACAGTTATATACACAAAAAATGCAATTTTTTATGCCACAAGGGGCAGTTTTTAATATAAAAAGTTATGAAATACACAATTTGGTCCCATATTTCTTTTTCAATGGTATATAGGCATACAGGAATAAAAACATAAGTTCAAAATTTCATCTTACTTAGGAATACTGATTCCAAAAGCCAACTCATATGTATATGTCTAAAATTTATCTACCTTAAGGCAAAAATTTCACCCAATACTAGAGCAACCTACGTGCCATCAAGCATGTGGACAGTCCTCCCACTGGAGGTATATGTACAAATAATGAAAGTTAATTTTGCAAAAATTGAGCTGCAAAATCAAGCTAAGTAAACAACATAGGTTTTTTTTTAAAAAAGAATATACTTGCACCACAATGCCAAGGTTTTTTTGTTTTTGCTTTTCAGCATGCATATTCATTTCATTTTATGGACTAAAAACTATGATAAACCCGTGACTGGAAATAAATCTAAAAATACCTTAAATATCTTTTTAGCACTGAATTGTTTTAAACACGACATGCCACCGCCAAGATTCATGTATTGAGGACACTATCTAATTAACAATGAATCCACTGATAAGTTCCATAGCTGAACATTAGGTGGGGGGGCCTAGCTGGAAGAAGTACATCACTGGCCCCCAATGCCCTTCCTGGTTGTCAAGAGTTGAATGAGTAGCTTTTCTCTGCCACATCCTTCAGCCGTGATGCTTCTGCCTTGGAGCAGACTGAAACTATGATCCAAAAATGAGCATTTCCTCCTTTTTTCTCAGGTACTTGGTCACAGCAATGAAGAGCTAATACAAACAACTCGCTCAGAATTCACTAAGTGATAAACATTTCCTATCTTACACATTTTGTATAGTTCAACTTTTTAATGTATTAAAACTTATTCAATGGAGTTTAAATTTAATTTTGACAAGCTGTCCTAATGTACCGCCATTTATAGAAAACAAACACTACCACTGGATTTTTTAGCATTCCATCCCAGTGGAGGCAATGTAGTATAGTGATCTGAATGCTTAAACTGGAATCTCAGGGTCATGACAATGATAGGACCTTGATATAATTACTTAACCTAAGGCCTTTGTTTCCTCATTTGAAAACAGTTATACCTGTATAGTGCCTAGGCAGAGATGGTAAACCTTTTAGAGCTTTTGAAGATACAAAAGGCCCACTGAGACACATGGGTCATAGGTTTGCAACCACTGGCCTAGTAGAAGAGATAATTTATGGTAACTTCTTTCACATACTTTATATTATGCATCAAATGTCTGAGCACCCCACACACAAATTTATGTTGAATCTCTAACCTCCCACTGTGATGGTTATTAGAGGTGAGCCTTAGGGAGGTAATTAGGTTTAGTTTAGGTACCAAGGGTGAGCAGTCTAATGAGATTTATGTCCTTAAAAGGCAAAGAGAAAGATCTCTCCTTTTTTCCTCCCTTTTCCTCTCCCTCTCACTCTTCCCCTCCACCTGCAGACACCAGGAGACTGAGTCAGGAGGCAACAATCTGCAAACCAAGAAGAGGGCTCTCCCCAGCTCTCAACCAAGCTGGTACCCTAATCTCTGACTTCTGGACTCAAGGAATAGTGAGAAAATATATTTTTTGTTTTTCAAGCCACCCAGTCTACAGTAGTTTGTTTTGGCAGCCCAACTAGTCCAAGATGTTATATCGAAAAATATTTTTAAAATGAGACTTTGGAAGACAAGATTAATTTTCACACCATCCCAATATGCCATTAATCTATAAATCTACCTCCTCAAATACAGTATTCACTACAGCAAAACACAGCATCATTACATATACTAGTAGGTGTCTACTGATTTCCCAAAATGGCCAATAGGGAGAGCAAAATAGGTTAGGAACAGAAAGCTACACTCAGTACATGTCATTTTTTGTTTTGTTTTGAAGTTACACTCAATGCATGTTTATGGTCCTCGGCAATTTCTCTTTCCAGGTCAGCATTGTGCAAACATCGATAGTAAACACCAACTAGCTATACATACTGTGAGCAAAAGAATAACAAATAATCTACTAATGACAATAAGAATTCTTAAAATCGAGTCTAACTGGCCCTATCTCCACTAGTTCAAAAAAATGGCAACATTACAGGTTGAATGCTAGTTTGCTATATCAAGTTTTCTAATAAAACCAGTTTTTAAACTTCACAAATGCAATATAAAGCATCTTTTAAATGCCATAAATCTATTGCTTACCTTCAGCATTTAAATGCAAAACTCTACAATGACTTTATAAAATGCACTTCATTTCCTATTTTAAAAGGTAAGCAAAAATTACCATTTAAAATTCAAAAGAACCTAAAATTATTCTTCCTTTTCATGTGTGAAAGAGACAATCTGTAAAATAAATACCCTAGAGAATACTTTTATAAGTTGGATTTAACACAGAATAGCTGTTTTTTTCCAATGCAGCAATCAATTCGTTAAGTAATTATCTACCCTGAAAGTATAAAAGCTATGTAGAAGAATGCCAGGACACGATGCAATAATTTTATAAAAACTATCAAACAGCAATAAAGATTTAAAATGCAATACCTTTTAAATATTCACCACTGTAAGAAAATGGGCAAAAAATGTGTGTTTACAGATAACTTTTAATATTAAGAGACATCAGATTCACTTTTGAATAGCTTATTCAGTTACCATGATAGCCTCTACTGTTGACAATAAAACGTTCGAACTATTTCTCATTTAGTACTATTTTACCAATGAAAGGAAATGTACTGCTGAAAATAAGAGGAAAAACAAGCTTTGACAAAGCAAATGATTTTTTTTTTTTTGGTACCGGGGATCAAACTCAGGTCCTTGTGCTTTCGAGGCAGGCGGTGGAACCACTGAGCTAAATCCCCAGCCCAGCAAATGATTTTATATGCCATCTCTTCCCACTATAATTGTGAGACTGAACCATTGTCTGATAAATATATTGACAGACATATGTCAAAATCTGCTGGGTCAACACAGCTACCCTATGCTATAGAATAAATGGAATTTAAATTTTGTTGTAAAACCAATGAGCTATTACAAAGAGAGTAAGTATACAAAGCTACCATACACATTGAATCTATTTGTTCAATTCCATTTTTCCTTACTATGTATCTCTTTTGTCCCTCTGGTTACCAGAGTACATAGGACAGGCTACATAATTTTAAATACTAAACACCAAAAATCACTTTGTGGGCCTGAATCCAAGGATTAGAATAAACTGCGAATTTTATTAAATCTTGCAGTAATAGGCCAATTAAGACATTAACAAGAGCTAGTTCTACATTTACTTTTTTCTTATGATAAAAGTAAAGTGAAAATACGTAAAAATATGAGAAAAACATTTTTTAATCATCAATAAATCCTGCCACCCAGAAATCTTTATTTTTTGGGGAGACTGCCTTCCAGTGACACACACCTTGATGTTCTAAGCAGACACTAATAAATATACAGTTAAAAAAAATCAATGTCCCCTCAATATGGCCCTTTGACAAATGTTATCTAAAACACCGATTAATAACATAACCAGTTAATTTCACAAAGGTCTCTAAAATGTTTTAAGTAGTGGGGGGGCAGGGAGTCTCGAAAACCTGAGAGTGGTCTGGAAACTGCAATCTCTTCATTTTTCCCGTGTCAACACTTCAGTGGCAACAAGCAGCATCAGTACTACAGTGCAACCAACACTGATGTTCCTACATCAAACAGGCTTTACTTCCATTTTCTTCCCGTTCATATTTCAGCTATGTTGTTATTTTCATTGTAAGTAATAAATTATATTGCACAGTAATTTTAAAAGAGCTTAAATTCATAGACACCAATTTTTTTCCTTTGGAAACAGCATTCAAACTGTTAGTGCTTCTAGCCTATGGAAGGTTTACTAGATGAAAGGATAACATTCATTACATTCCAGTGTTCTTCCATAGCATTAAAAATTAAAAAGTAAAAGCATATTCCTTAAATACAATCATAGTTTTCTCTTTTGCTCCAACCCATTGTTTATGGAAGTATGCAGACATTAAAATTACAAAGACTGAAACTGCTTCATTAACAGAGCAGCAGCTCAACGTTTAATAAATAAGCCAGCTCAGACTCATAGAACAAAAAATCAGCGCTATTACCACGAGCAATTTTCCCCCCTAAAATTGAGTTTAGCCTTGTATCTAACTTCCAGGAAGGTTTAGGTCAACTCAAGAAATCAAAGGTCTCAAATCCCATTCATTTTCTTCTGCCCAATAGCTAACGAAGTCAAAACACGGTGACTCTCGTTTGTTACTTTTTCTTGCACAAATGTATTTAAAAAGAAATCCTTCAACAAAGAATCAAAAAGATAAAGAGTAAAATTTGGGGCAAGAATTGTGTGTCTTTAAAACAAGCATTTCCTGGTAAGTGACAGGTCTGGTCGTGAGGAATGCACTTTGCTGACCATAGAAACGGCCAAGACTCAAAATTTGTAACTGCTGTACGTAGATATTGAATTTGGCTAAGAGGCGATAAAACACGACCAAGCCTTCGATGGACATATTAACATTAAGGAGAGGCGCGGCGGATTTCAGTTAAATGCTTCTGCCATTTTTGCAGAAGAAAAGCTAATTGTCAATGGCCATGTGACATTATAGATCCCAGAAAGGAAAGGGTGGGAGGAAGAGCAGAGTTCAAGGCAGTTCAAGGCAGTTCAGGGTCAGAACAAGCTCAGGCATCCTGTCATTAGCCCAACGTTCCCAAAGCTGAAGACAAAATACTGCTTACCCGAAAAGGAGTGGGGAAAAAAGTGGGGGGCGGGGGTCAACAGGGGAAAGCAGGGCCAAGTCAATGTGGCAGTGTGGGGGTGACGGGAGGAAACCTGGAGCTATCCAGCGGAGTTGGGGAGCAGAAGCTTGGGGACAGAAACGCTAAGAACAGAGGCACACCGGGCACCGCCCCCCCCCCCCCGCGCGCCGCCGCCGGTTCTCTGGGTTTCCCACACCCTCCTCCCCCGCTCCGGACCAACACCCCGGGCGTGACCCGCCGACGGGAGGCCGCCCCGGATCTTTGTCTCGCGCGCCCCACGCGCGGGCTCTGCCGCCGACCCCCGCCCGCGCAGCCTCCCGGTCTCCCAGGAGCCGCGAGCGCCGCGGCCGCCTCCCGCCGCCCCGCGCCCCTTCCTTCCCTCCGGGCCGCCCCACCCCGCCGAGGGCACCTTTGTGTCTCCGGGGACTTTCCGCCTCTTCCCCTCCTCCGCCTCCTCGCGGGACCCCGGGGCGGCCGCAGGCACCCGGGCCCAGCGACCGCGCCGCGCCACCCAGCCCCGGAAATGCCCTGCGGTGACAGCCGCCCGCGAGCCCCCGCACTCCACTTCCCGGCCCGCCGCCCTCCGTCCCGCGCACGCTCGGCCCCGGACTCTGCGGGAGACGGGGACGGCGCAGCTCGCTCGCCGGCCGCCAACTCACCGGCAAGTGCGGGCGGCGAGTCCCGGCGGGCGGGCGTGAAGGGAAGCGGCCCCGCGACGCGCGCGGAGCCCGGATGCAGGTCCCGGCCTCGGGCGGCCTCCCCGCCGCCGCCTTCCGGGCTGCCGAGGCGCGGAGCTGCGAGGCCCGCGGCGCCTCACGCGGTGCCGAGCCCCCCAGTCAACATGGCTCCCGGTCCGCCGGGCCGCGCGCTCTGCCCCGCCGAGAAGCCGCGGCGGCGGGCGGCCCCGAGGAGGCGGGCAGGCGGGCAGGCGGGCGCGGGTGCCTTCTGCTCTGCTGCGGGCTGACCCGTGAGGCGCTGAGGAGACGGCGGGCGGGCGCTCTCACTCGCTCCGTGCTCGTCGCGTTCTCGCTTGCGGCTGCAGATTGACGCCTCCGCCTGTTCCCCGGAGGAGACCGAGCGAGCGAGCGAAAAAAAAGACTTAGGGAAACGCTCAGACGAGCGGCGGCGGAGAAAGGCGACCAGCCGCGGGAGCGCCCCCACCCTGCCAGAGCCGCTCCCGGGGGCAGCGCGACCCCTGCTGGCGACGGCCGAGGAGGCGGGGCCTGGGTGGCGGGGCGGGGCCTGGGCATCCCCAGGAAACCCCCAACCCGCGGAGGGCCGGGGTCGGGGCCTGGCTGCTGCGGCTGCGCGAGGGGCGCGGAGACCCCGGGAGCGGGAAGGCGACGCCGTACCTGTCCACGCGGCTGGGAAGGAGAGTCTCTGAATAATGCAGCCCCTTGGCCTTCTCCCAGCAAAACCGAAACTCTTGCTTGAATGATCCAAATCGTTATTGTACAGAGTGGCAATGCCATGGTCCTCTTGGCTTTCTGGTGTCAAAAGTCCCGCAGGCTGAGCGCCGCCGGGTCTGTTCTCGCGTGTGAGCGGACGGTCTAGTTTAGCTCCCATTCCTGTCAGTGGCGCGTGGTGACTTAAACTACCATGTCTTTATGTATACTTATGTTCTTGGCAACAGGCTAGCTCCTTAAGGTCTAGCAGCGATGAAAGATGACAGCGTAACAAACAAACAAACAAACCAAAAAAGACGTGAGCTTGTGAGAGGGGAAATTGGAGTTGCTCAGAGAACATAAGGCCTACTGTTGTCTGTCGAGGGTTAGGTTTTGTTTTCTTGGGGGAGGCGGGCAAGAGGTTGGCCCAGTTTCTGTAAATGTTTTTACTTTTTTCTTTCCCAGGGGCTAAAAGCTAGTTCAGGAATGAACAGCAGAGTGAAAGTGAAGACAAACTAAAGTCATACTGACCCACTTTTTTTTTTTTCCACAAATAAGGGTAGAAGCATAAAGTAAAAGCAATCTTAAAGCCCTAGAAGGAGACACTGTAATAAGAGTATTGAAAGAAAAAAATAGGAACCGGATAAAGACAGCCTAAATAAGAAAAAAAAAACCTTTAACCACATGAAAGAGCTGTGAAGTGAGATATAAAATGTTTTACCATTGTAATACCCAGAAAGGGGGAGGGGGGCTTGCTAAGACCCTCTCACTAAGTCTGCAAGAAGCCCAGGCTGGGCTTGACTTTTCAGTCCTCCTCCTTCAGCCTCCCACGGTGGTGGGATTACAGGTGTGTGTGCTGTGCAGTTTCGAGTCCTGTTATGTCCTAAGGACTTTCAACAACTGTCTTCTTCGAGGATCCTTTTCTCTTGAAAATACTCCCTGCTGACTTTTTTCTCTTACTTTGCTGGGCAAAGTTGAATGCCATGTACTGTAATATCCAAAGATCATACTTAATCAGGCTTCTCCCATGCCTCTCAAGTTACATTAGCTACAGTTGTGCTGTACTACACATATTTAACACCTGTTTATCATGGAAGAATGCAAAAGTATATAACAAGCTTTCCTATAGAACAAGCGTGCTTTTTAAAAAGCACACTTGGCATTTTTTAGATTTGTTCAAGCCAAATAATTTTATAATATAGCATAAATTTCACAGTTCTTTTTAAATTGGAAAAATGTTTCACAAGATCTACTTATATACCAAGCATTTTTACATGTTTATCTTTTTGGGTTCCCTTAGTAAACATTCAAAAATCACCAAAACAGAGTCTACAGAACTGTATTGAGTTTCAGCATTGATAATCTCACCTTCATATCATTAGATGGGAATTTCTCCTTTAGAAATCAAAATAGTGTTCAGACTGCCTCATCCAAAGCTGCTAAAGAGCATTCGCTCTGCTCCTACCATAATATAGATTTGATGGTCAGAACTTAGATGATTATTTTATTGACCTATTTGTTCTTTCAGTAAGAAAATACTAATTGTACATCATGTGTCAGGGACTCTGCTAGATGTTGAAGATGTAGGTGTGAATATGACAGACAAGGTACTGCCCTTACAGAACTGTTCTAGTGGTGAAAACAAGCAATAAATATGTGAACTACTTAAGAAACTCGTTAGAATTCATAATCCGTAAGAGGTTTTTGAAGACAATGAAACTGTAATGGAAAAGGAAGGAGGGAAGTCCGCAGGGTTACTTTAGATGGTAATAGCAGGAGAGGCCTAATTATCAGGGCTAAAGCCATGGGATCTTTCTTTGTATCATTCAGTAAATTATTTGATCAAGCAAAGGTCACACAAATCAATGGATGGGGCATTTCATTAGCTTTCAAAATTGATTTTAAATTCACACATAATATTTTGGGTATGTTGGTTGGTCTTATAACTAGGTTGCAATATAGGTGCTTTTTCCATTGTAAAATACAGTTAAGTTACAGGGTTATGTATTTAGAGTACTCCCCAAATTGTGGTTGATAAATATTCCCGAGTGCTTGGTGAAGAGGGGTTCAGGAAGAATTCCGAGTCAAAATCCACTTGGGAAATGCCACATACTTTATCTCCCTTCTGGAAAAGTCACATTTACATATTTAAAGCTCTGAGAAGAAAAACAATTTTCTTCCCAGTGACATCAGTGTATCCCAGAATGCTTTCACCATTAGCACACTGCATCGTATGTAGGGCACGTATGAAAAAATCAAGGAGAGAATTTGAAGGTCATTAAACCTTGGACAGAGCAAGTAAAAGGGGATGGAGCCCAAGAGTTTTTGCCATGATTCATACTCTGAGTGTGACATTGCCTGGGAACAAATATGAAACATACTCAGATAAGATATGGAAAAGAAACATGTTGGTTTTCAGTTGCTGTACTTGAGTGGTTTTCAAACTGTCATCCTGGAGTCAGCAACAGCGCCATCACCAGGAAGTTTCTTAGGAGAACAATTTCTCAGGTCCCGAACTAGAGGCTCAGTGTGAGGCCCAGCGAACTGTATTACCAAGTTCTCTAATTCCACTACAGAATAAAGTTTGAGAGTCACTGCTCTCCATAACATCAGCATATAACATGTATCTACTTACAAAACGAATTCCCACATCTCTGAATGCCTGAATTGTTTAAAATCTTCAAGGAAATTAGCTACCTGACCAAATTGGGAAAACTCGTTTTTGTCTAGATCCATTCCCTATTTTGTGAGAATGCATCACAGAGAAAAATCTGTTTTGTTTTTGCTTTTGCTTTTTTGTTTTGTTTTTTGCAATAAGAGTGAAGCAAATAAAGCTAAGGGTAGCAATCAACTATCTTCTCCCTAAAATCACTGGAGCAAAATAATTTTGTACTTGGTAAAAATGCAACTGTGAGAAAAGAGGATTTTGTCAAAGGATTTTTTAAAACCTGCTTTGAAAACAAACTAGCTTTACCCTACATTTATAAATGTATGTATGTATGTGTGTGTGTGTGTGTGTGTGTGTGTGTGTGTGAGAATGGATATCTAGAAACAAAACACTCCAGCTTGAGTCATGTAATTGCAAACAGTTGCACAAAAGGAGACTAGGT
>NW_004624750.1:10934495-10961172 GCF_000247695.1 Heterocephalus glaber | reverse complement strand
TGTGTGTGTGTGTGTATATATATATATATATATATATATATAGTACCAGGCTGACACCTGGAAAACGTCTGCGTACCTTGCATAATGACATAGTTTTAGACAACCTCTTAAAGGTTAACTGTGGAGTTTACAGATCGACTTAAAATCATTAACATAATATCTCCATGGACTTAAAAGTTGAGGATTTGGAGATGGAAATATCATCCCTATTTACCTGTAAAATTTCAAATTTGGACTACTGTGTTTAATTCTAGAGGACTGATGACATCTGAAATATTTTTTTCAGGCCATCAAGCTATAAAAAGTTTTCCAGACTGTGATGTCATGTGTCCTTATGAGGAAAATGAATCCAGGAGCCAAACACAGTCTTGACAGTTAGGGAGGATATAATTTTTAAACATTTTGTTTTAAAATGAAATTGTTCTCTAAGGCTGACAAGTACTTAGAGTGTTAAATCTCCAGACTATCTAGTAAGGCTCCATCTAAGGCTTTATAAGAGACCAAGGAGGGAGTAAACAGGTCTTCCTTCCTTCCTTCCTCCCTTCCTTCCTTCCTTCCTCCCTTCCTTCTTCCTTCCTTTCCTTAATTAGATTGATTTTCTTGGGGGGGGGCACTGAGACAGGGTCTCACTATAGTTCAGGCCAGTTTTGAACTCACTGTGTAGTCCAGGCTGGCCTCAAACTGACAGTGATCCTCCTGCCTCGGTCTCTTGAGCACTGGAATTACAGGTGTGCCGCACTATTCCCGGCCAACTGATGTTCTTTTCACTCAGATAAAAGAAGTGGACTCTTAATAAAATTGAATACACTTAAAGCTTATTTGAGCTTCCTGAAAAAAATGAAGCCACCTTTGAAGATTTAACAAATTCCTTCCTTTTAGAAATACATTGTTGAAAACTACAATCTGGGGCAGTCCGTGGAGGTTTTCCCTGGTTAGGCGTGTTAACAAGAACAGGCAATTGGCCATATTCCCAAAGGCAAATGATCCATTGAGCACTGACCTTTTTTATTTCCTTTGAAAGAAGGGAGGGAATAGCAGTGGTCTCACAGTTTGTCATCTTTGAAATCTGGCCTAGTGATTTGCCTGCAGGTCAGGTGATCAGACTGACTTACAGTTTTCTCATCTTTTTTTTATGTATAACTTTATTATCATTCACTAAACACACCTATACAAAAATTAAAATTATTCAAAGAAAAGCAATGCAAGGGAAAAAATTATAATAATATTCAAATATAATAGAACTCAATCAAAGCAAAACTGAAAACTACTTAAACATTTTTCCATATAATTTTAAAACAAAATCTCAAGTATTAACAAGACGTCAGAAGATGTGATTTGTTTAAGAAAGATTTTCAAAACCAGTATTGAATCAACAGTGGTCTGGAGAAAAAACTTCTAATTAACTAGTAGACTCCACATAGGTCAAATTTTTTTAAATTTAAATTTCAATAGTCATGTGACATGTAATGGAAATATAATCTGAGAAATATGTTATTAGGCAATTTCATCCGTGTGTATCTCAAAGTACCACACAGAGTGGCAACTTTGAAGTGCAAATTGAAAAGGTATACCTCAATCATCTGTGATGGCCCCTTGATATTATCCAAATACTCAGTTAAACACAAGATACATGAGGCTACCCCTGGCATAGCAGCACACTGATTTACAATAAACTCTTTTATATAAGCAGGATTATGCTCTAAAGGATGAAAAGCACAGCATGTTATGATGAGTACATAAAAACAGTACTTTATCTGTTAGGCAGAAGGGCAAGTTTTCAGTAAAAGAACTTTGCCTTGCCCAAGCCAACACCATTTTAGAACTGATTTGACTCATGGGGAGGAGACTAGAGCAAGTACTTGGTATTCAGACATTGGAAAAATGGAAAAATAAGTGAGGAAGAAGAGAAAGGACAAGACAGACATGGCGAAAGCAAGAGAAGAATTGAGCCTTATAAACATAATTTTATTTTAGCAATAAAGAAGCTGCAGATGTTAACAATGTTAAACTTCATATAATAAATAGAAAGAAAGAATAGAAAAAAATGTAAACCCAAGCAGGTCATGGGTGTAGCCCTGGAGCAATATTACACAGTAATTGGGCTTTGCAATCCTTTGCGTTGGATGGGAGTTCTAGCGTTGCCACTGTGAGGTGTTGGTAGGTTACTTAACCGAGAATTTCCTTGCATATACACTAAGGGTTATAATATCCCTGTCAGGTTGTAAGGATTAAAGGAAATAATGAATGTAATACGCTTCATGGCAACTTCTTCTGTTATAAAGACCGGAACAGCAGCACAGATAACTTATACTGAAAGGGGATTTTGTTGTGTACATTACTGAAAAGACCAAGGGTAGTGTAGGCTTCAGCAACATCTTAGCCAACACCCACAGCATAGCATCATGACCTGGTTTCTCTCCTTCAGCCTTTGCCAGTCTTGGGTCATCCAGCCACTAGGCCAAGACATGGCTGCAATACCTGTAGCTGTGTTCTTCCAGGTTCCACTCTCAAAGACAAGAAGAAGCAACATCCCCAGAAGCACAAACCATAGCTCTAATTAGCTCAGCTTGAGTTACTGATGATCACTGTGGCCAAGGCAGTAGAATGGTTGATAAGGGCCTGGACATGTTCTTCACCCTTTTACCTGGATCACATGTGCTGAGCCTGGGAAAAGTGGGTCCCCCAAACAAAAGGTGTTCTTACCAAAAGTAGTAGAGTAGATGCAGAGTATTCCACTAATGAAAATGCCAAAAGCCAGAGGTAAATGGGTTTTAACATCAGCTAGATCCAGGAAGCCTGCCTCAGAACATGGTTGCTCTGTCTCTCTTCTGGGCTGCAGGCCATGTGCCATTCTTTACCAGTTCCCTAACAGGTCTAGAATCATACTGTTAGTTCCCACAATGCTTTGGGGATTTGTTGCCCATGTGTTAAAGGCTTGGTTGGGAGGTGGTAGAGCCTATTGGCAGGAAGTTAGGTCACTGTGAGCACACCCTTGAAGGGGACACTGGGACTCAGCTTCTGCTCCCTCTTGCTTCCCAGAAGCCATAGGATGAACAGAATTTCTCTGCCATGTGTTCCTGCTATGAAGTATTGGGCTGCCTCAGGCCTAAAGCAACAGGACCAAGCAATCATGGGCTAACACCTTTGAAACTATAAGCCAAAATAAACCTTTTCTCCTTTTAAGTTATCTCAGGTATTTTGTCACAATAACAAAAAGCTGGCTAATACAGTTCCCTGATTGGCCCAAACTGGGTCATGTGTCCACCCTGTAATCAGAAGGATCCCACCAGCGCAGATGGAATAGGAAAGATGCAAATGTCAAAATGACATCATAGGTGTACACCTAATGTGAAAATTTATCAAATTGAATACTTACATATACTTTGCTATATGTAATCCTACCCAAATACTACTACTAAAAAAGAGAGAATAGAAGAAAAACACTGTGCTGTCTAATGACATTTGAAACTATCATCAGACCTGTCTGTACAGCCCTGAATTTTCCAACACTGTTGAAAATGCAGAGTTTCTCTAAATCTATATGGAAGTCACACCACTTAATCCATAGGAGGTTTCTAGTCACAGGGCTAAAGAAGAAGCCAAGAAAAGGTATGACTATTAGTATATTTTTCGTGACAAATTTTCATAGTACAAAAGAGTGTAGGGTGGGCCGTTGCAAGTGAGATACACCTGAAAGCTACTTGCCCCATATAAAATATTGACCTGATAAGTCCAGGACATCCTGTTAAAGCAGATTATAGTATACAATAAATGTCAGCTCTCTTCTCCCTCTACCTCCTCAATATGGAAAAAATCTGGGAATTTTGAAATATTGCTCATCTCATGTATTGCATTGAGCTACATGTAATATAAATATTTCTTCTTTTTATACCCCTGATCTGAAATGTAGATCAGCTGTGCAATTGACGATGCCTTCCCTTGAGGTAAGGACATGCTTATCATTGGCTGGCTATGAGATCACAAAATTGTTTTCCAGAGCTCATACCAATTACTTATTCTCAAATTATAGTTTCATTGGAAAGTATCAAGAGTGTTAAACATTTCAGTATTATCCTTTTGTATTAGCGACTTTCTTGTCACTAGGACAAAATACCAGGCACCTGAAACTTAAAAAGGAGAGGTTTGGGCTGAGGATTTAGCTCAGTGGTTCTGTCGCTTGCCTCGAAAGCACAAGGACCCGAGTTCGATCCCTGGTACCAAAAAAAAAAAAAAGGAGAGGTTTATTTGTCTCACGGTTTCCAGTGGGTTCAGTCCATGGTTTGTTGATTCCAATCCAGAAACAACATGGTGGAAGAGCCTGGCAGAGGACAGCTGCTCCTTCTGTGGCAGCCAGAAAGCAGAAATAAGAGGAGCCAGGGACAAGAACACACCCTTCCAGGTCACACCCAGTGACCCTCTTTTTCTGACCAGGCCCCAGCTCCCATTGTGAGACATTTGGGGGACATTTTAGATGTAAACCATAGTACCTTTCATACACTTAGAAAATACAAAGACATTTTACAAAGACTGCTTTTGTTGTTCTTTAAAAGATAACATCCTCATAGTAAAAAAAATAATAATGCAGTCTGTTTTTTAAAAAGGCATGTGTTTGGATAATTCACATCATTTTAAATAGACCTATTGTTATGGTCATCGGTGCCACTCTGCATCATGCTTCATTCCTTACTACTTTCTACCCACTTCTAGGCACAATGGAGTACAATATTTCAGGCCTTTTTCTTATTTTTGTAGAAATGTTTGCCAAAAATTTAGCATGATGCAGTAGAAAGACCATGGGATTCAAAATAAAATGAACCTGGGTTTGAACCTTGGCTCTAGTACATATTTGGTGTATGATACTGAAAAGGGTAGTTTATCTTTGGGCTTTAGTTTCTTTATATGTAAAATGGTACCTTATGGGACCTTTCACAAAGTTTCAAGGCAATATCAAATATAAAAGGGCTTAACACAATATTTGGCACTTCACAGGCAACGGATGACTGTTAGTGTTCTTTCCATTCCTGCATATCCCTGCTATAAAAGTCATGGAAAAATACTTGATGAAAATGCATCTAAGAAAGCAGAGATCTAAGTTTATAATGCTCAAGAGAAATAATCTGTCTTCTATGGAGAGGCACTACAAAATAAAAAAAAGAAATGGAGAAAAATAAACATTTTTGGATGGAAGATTAGCAACCCCATTTAGACAAAAAAATAGATGTTTGTATCTTAGCATATTATCCATCATAACATTAGTATTTCCTAACATTCAGAATGAGCAGGGTCCATAATAACTATTATGAATTTTTAAATGTAGTTTTTGATCTGTAGAAATTTTCTTATAAGGAACAAATCACTTGAACACAGACTCTTCTTTATCTGCTTTCTGCACTGTGCATTTACAAGTACAACTATACATAGCAATTTCTTTCATCAGAGATAGTTAAGCAATTTTAGGGCTGGGAACCAGAAGTGATCCAACTCTCATATTTACTCTTCAACTACCATTTCAGTCCAGTCTTTCTTCATCTAATTTGTGTTTCGTGTCTACAGTGTCCCAAGCCCTGTAAAGAATGGAAAGACAAAAACAGAATGAAAAAAGAAAGAATGGAAAGAGGTAGGCTCTGTCTCTGTGATCAAAGGGCTTAGAATGTTGTATCATGGGAGAAGGATATCTGTCTATATCTCAGAAAGGGCTAATAGCTTCAGGTACAAGATTGAAGAAGCTTGAAAGTGGACTTAAATTGTTAGGTTTTTAGTAACTTTCTATTTTTCATATAGAATATAAACTGTTGGTTTTTCTTCTTCTCCTGTTGACTCTTTTGATAAATACTTTTAAAATTATACACTATTACAAAAGATTTTTTTTCACAAAAAGGAAAGAAAATGATCCATGCCATCACTACTCTTATACAGTGAATTTTATCATTTTGGAGTGTTTCTTTTTAGCTTTCATTCCACATTTATTTTACAAATTACAGGTACATTTGTGTTTGTTCTTCACTTTTTATCATTATAAACATCATTCCAAGCTGGGCACAGAGGCACATACCTGTAATCCCAGCATTTTGGGAGGCTGAGTCAGAAAGATTCCAAGTTTGAGCCCAGCAATTCAGTGAAACTCTGTACCAAAAAATAAAGGGCTGTGGGTGTAGCTCAGAGCCAAGGCCCTGGATTCAATCCCTAGTACTTAAAACACACACACACCTATTCATTTCACTAGAGTCTTCATGATTACCTTATTTGTTGACTGGCTAATATACACTCTGTGACTCGTGTTTCCTGCACCCTCCCCACCTCTCTGTAAAGTCTTCCCAAAGTGTGCCTGGGAGTCACGAGGCGGGAAGAGGTGCCTCACCTGGTTGGGTTCCTGCCCAGTCAGCCACCATAGAGTTAATGTTATTCCTCTTCTTCATTGCTGGATATCACCATATTTTCAGGCAAGCTGAGTGTGTAAGTCAGCTTTCCATCACTGTAACAAAATACCTAAGATAATCATCTTTCAAAGAGAGGAAGTTTATTTTAGCTCACAATTTTGGAAGTTTTTGCCCATGACTGATGGGCGCTGTTGCACTGGAGCTGTGGTGATACAGATCATGGTGGGAGCATGTGCTGAAAGAAGCCCACTCACCTCATGTCCACGAATGAAAGGGAGAGGAAGGGCTAGGGTCTCACAGTCACCTTTGAGGTTGTGCCCCAGATACCCCAAAGACCTCCCACTGAGCCTTGCCTCTTAAAGTTCCTGCCACCTTTCAGCAGCACCAAGGCAGGGGACCAAGCCTTCGACACACTGGCTTCTGGGGACTCTTCCAGATCCAGACTCTAACACTAAGTCTGCCCACATTGCCGCTGCCTCTGCCACCATTTCCTTGGATACTACCAACTTCCTATACAGGACTTCTGTTATAGTTTATTCTTCAAAATTGCTTGCCTTGATTTTACCAGCTGCTACCCCAACCTTAAGAGTTCCTGCTTACTGGGAGTCTAATTGTTCATATACCAATAGCACACTTCATTCAGATAGTCTACCCTATCTTCCAAATGGCAGGCAGGAACTATTGACAAAGAGTGAAAAAAATCTCAGCTCTGTTTTGTTGTTTTGATTAGCAACTTGAGAAAAATTCTTGAATGCAATTTTTTTTCATTTTATAAGAAAGATGGCTCATTAAATTAAACATGAAAAAAATGTATGATCTTTATATACTTGAAAACGGAAAAAAAGCTTCACGTTAGCTTTCTCCATCTTTGTCTCTTTCTCTCTTCTTTTTAGGCAAAGGGTCCATTTTAACATATGCCCAAAGGACTCACTAAACTCTAGCTTACAGCATTATATACAGAGTTCAAACAATGGCAAAAGCCAGGGTTTGGGTTTAGAATATAGTCACACACACACAGGGGAAGGCAAGTATTGGTTATTCAAGATGCTTAATTCTGCTAGTGGATTCAAAACTGGGACATCTGTCCCAATTGAGACAGTTGAGCTGGACGAAGATGGTGAAAGTGGCAGATGGATTTTCCAAGCAGCTGGCAATCGGTGCAGGTCTAGACAGGTGGAAGTCAAGGTTGGGCAAAGCTGATACTTGCTCACACATTTAGAACAAAAGACCTCATTTTCACAGAAATTTTATGGTTGATTGATTGGCTTTTGTTTTGCTTTGTCTTGTCTAAGTTTGGTTGAGTTTGGTTCCACAGAGCTTTCTTATATGACTGTGGCATGTTCCATTAAGGAAATATAATAGCTACATGGTTCAGTCACCTTTAGATCAGAGCTAGGTTCAAATTCCAGTTCTAACACTTATTAATTTGAGACTTTGTGTAAATATTTCATGTTCCAGGGGCTCCATTTATTCATTATAAACTAAAATAGTAGTTAACTCTTTTGGGGGGATTATTTAGCTGTTTTTATCTGATGAAAGATTAGCTTCTTTTTCTCACAAAAACACTGAGCCTCCACCCCTGCCTCCCAATTTGGCACGCACTTTTTGCCTTAGAAATTGATTTCTTTCAATAGGAAAAAAAAAAACTTAGAAAATTTCTTTCCCTCATTCTTATTTATTCACATATCTGAAGCAATTTGAAATGTTTCCAAAAATATGCAAATGCAAAAGAAAAAAATCATAATTCTTTCTGCAAAGCAAAGTTTAATATCAAGACTGCCATTTTTGATTTGAAGAGAAGAAATTACGGTGTAGTTTACATGGTAATTTGTCATTTGTGATAGTCTATCAATTTTGGCTTTTAACTTTGATAGCAACAAGTGATAGCAAACCCAAATTAACAGAAGTATGTGGTAGCAAGTGGGTAGATCTAATCGCCGTGGATTTTTGTAGGAGTCTCAATTGATACACTTTTATCATTTCTCCTGTCTTCATCTTTATGGCTTTGTCACCTTTGTAGTCTCTATCATTAATGCTGTCCATACTCATGAGAAAATGGTTCACATGCACCTTTTGACTCATTTTGCAGGGTTTCCAGGTATCTGTAGATTTCTGTCTCATGAGAAATTGACATGTTTTGTCACTCTTGAATGGAGCCCAGGGGAACTCCTCCGATGTGGGAAAGGTTTTGTGTATTTGTCTTTTCCCAATCCAACCTCCTCTCCCATAGTGGCAACTTTGCCAAAAGTGCTCATGGCTTTTTTTTTCTTGGTTAGTTTCCAAAATGGAAACTTAAAGACTATGCTAAAAGAAAAAAAAAAAGCCTTACCTTATCCATTTGATGCAATAAATCAAACCACAAATGACTGTTTCTCTGCAGAATTATTTTAGGAGGGAGTTCCTATGATTAATTTTATATACTGCTTTCATTTCTCCACAAAAATCTCTTCAAATACCAATGAGTCAAAGTCTGGGATCAGAAGAAATTGATGACTTGTGCAGCTATAGGCAAACTCCTCTCCACATTACTGGCAGGGACTTTAGTGCCCTGTGCAAGGCGATGTAGAAAGCCATGACTCACAGTGATGTGTTGAGCTTCTTTCTTCATCAAAGCAGAAAAACCAGATGTGTTGCCAAACACTGTACACACTATAGTCTCAAAATTGTATTTGCAATTGGATTTTTAACTTAAAGAAGTTAATTTTTTAACCATTTCAAATAATTCAGGTCCATTGAGTTTACAAAAGGGATTCACAAAGTAAAATTTCTTAAAAAAATTTTTTGCACCTATTTTTTCTAATGTTGTCATGTTATCTTCAAGATCAACATGAAATACAGACTAAGAGTAAACAGAATATTGGAGCAGGAGTCAAAAAAATTATACGCCACTTGGATATGAAAACAGATATGTAACATCAGGATATAATAGCTATGTTAGGTACAGTATAACTAATTGGACTGGTTGTTTTACATATATTATCCCATTTAATCTCCATAGCAACACTATGAGACAGCAGTATTAGTCCCTTCATTTTACAGAGGCAGTAGCTGAGGCTCAGAAAGGTTAAGCAATTTGCCCAATTTCACACAGCTAATGGCCAAACTAATTTGAACCCATGTCTCCTTGACTTCAAAACTCTTGCTCCTAATTACTACATGAATGTGAAGGAACCAGAGATGTAGGTGAGCAGAGAAAGCAGATTTCAAGGCAGTGGGATGGAATTAATTTAAAGAGAGATGAACAAAAGTTTCTTTGGGCAAGTTACACATTTCAAACAATTCTGGCTGCCTTTGCTCTAAATCTGTATTCCCAAAGAATCTTGTCGTTTGTGATTTAGGCTCCATGGTGTTTATCAGGAATGGAATCTCAATTCACAATCCAAGTCCTTAAAATTCTGCATTGTAGGCTGGTGAATCTTTTTCACATTCAACAGCCTCTTGGGGGTTTGACCGATATGAGCTAATTTTCCTGAGATCTGACTACACCACTTCCTTTTCTGAATTCCTTGTTTCAGTCATCTTGGTAGCCTTCCAGCCCAGCACAGTGTGGGGCGGTTAGTGGGCGCCCAGTCAGCATTAGCTTAATGATGAAATAACCGATGAGGTTCTGAAACACTTAAGAAGTTGAGTGTAAACATCTAGTGGACTGGAAACAGCCAGCGATTTGTTGAAAATATACCGCAGCAGAAAATATTTGGACAAATCTGATCAGTTATCCCTCCACCCTTATCCCATCAACAGCACAGAGCTGTACACTGGGCAGAACAGTCCTGCAATCCCCACAAGGCAAACCTTTGTTTGCACAAACGCATGCGTGAGCCATGCTGCCCTCTGATGCTGACTCATGCATGTCTTTCAGTTCCTTTGCCTCTGTAGTCTTCTTGCAACTGTCCCAGGCCATCATTTTCTTATCTTTAGAAAGTATTTTTTTCTCGCTCTTCTTGACTGTACTGTTAGTTGTTTATTTGATTTCCGACCACTTTGATAGTATACTGCAGTCACTTTGTGCTCTTTTCTATTAATTCTCTCCAAAATGAAAGAGAGAAGAGCTAAATTTTCTTATCAGTTGCAAACAACTCCTTCCTCTCTCCAAGCCCCCAACAATATCAGATTATCCTAGGGACAGAGAAGAAAAACACACTATTTCATGCTATATTCTACCCCCTTCCTGGATTGTGCTTTGGTAATCTGGCTTTTGTCATTTTCAAATTGTTTGTTGGCTGGCAAGGTGATTTTGTAGGGTTATTTTTTCTTCTGGGGAACACCTGTTCTTCTTGCTAATGAAAAGCTATTGCTCTCACTCAATGAGTGTGAACACCCTGGGAGGGTTTCCTGCTGATTTCCTGCTTTGTTCCTGAAACAGCTTCTCCTACTGAGCTTTCTTGCCACTAGCTTAGGTGAAGGGAAATAAATATTGCTGGAAAAAATTTCAGTTCTCAATATATTAATGGTCCTGTTTTCTAACTAGTGAGGAAGCAAACTCTTGCTATAAGTGAAAAAGACAGCCTTGAACACCACCCTGAAAAAAAGCATTTGCCTTGGGAATAAGTGCCAGTAATTTCCTTCTCTCTACAGATTATCTCTATAAAAATGTAAAACCAATCTTGGCTGACAAGGAACGCAGTTACTTAAGTGTTAAACTATATAAAAGTGCTCTGATGACCTCAAATGGAGTGTCTGAAACAGCCAGGAATCCATGACCCAAGCCCCACTTGGGAACCAATCTAATATTAAAACATGACACATATTATCTGGGGAATTTTATTGCAATGCGGCTGGGAACGCTGTCTTTGAAATCTACTGCAATGGGTTGGGCCACAATTTGAACTTGAGAATTCGAGGGATTCCTTATCTGATTTTATATTCTGATGAAATTTTTAAATAAAATTGCTTATATATTAGATTTACTTATGTACTAAAATGGCATTAAAATACTTCATCCATTAGGCCCTACTCACCTGTATTAAATAATCAGAGTTAATGTACTTGGTATATTTCATAATAACTACCAAATATAATGTTGTATGAGATAGGCCATTAATATATATGTATTTCTTTTATATCTAAATTCAGATCATGTTACATAAATACACATTCATATGTGTAAACATAATATAGATATATATTTTTTCTTCCTCCTTATTCTTGAAATTATTTTAAAAGACAACACATCACAGAATAAGACATAGCATAATGGTTAAGACAAACTGCCTGGGTTTACCCAATCTCTAGTACTTACTATTTGTTTGACATTACTCTGAGCCCCAGTTTTTGTTTTTGTTTTTTTTAATCTGTAAAACTCAGGATTGTTGTGAAGACTAAATGAGATAACTTATGTAAAGCACTTGGCACAGAGCCTGACAAACTGTGATCTTAATCACTATAAGGGGAAAAGGCAGGGTCTGGGAAAAAGAAAAACACAAACATTATAACCATATGGATAAACGTGGCTTTAACTGTTCAAGTGTGGAATTGATTTTGAGTTTTCTAACATCCATAATGATAAGTGAAACACAATCCATTATATAAATCTTGGGTTCAGAAGGAAGGGAGAAAACCAATTCAGAAATAAAATTTTTACTAGCACTGAATTTCAAAAGGAACTCACAGAGGATACAATAGATGATGTATTAAATAACGTTTTCAATTACATTTTACAGCAAACACTGTAGTGAATTTAATATGGCTGATGTAGCAACCTTTGGTAAAAATCCAAACTATACAAATTAAAATGTAGCTCAGTTAAATATTATATAATGGATTAAGTAAATATGGCCTCAATTTATGGACTTATGGAATTCAAAAAATAGTTGCAGAACATCTGCTGTGTGCAAGTTGCTGTCTAGCACCGTAAAGGAAAACATAGATGAATTAGACTCGATTTCACTACATAGTCTAGGGTGCCCTTGAACTCCCTGTGTAGCCCAGGCAGACTCAAACTCACAGAGATACTGCTTCAGCTTCCTGAGTAGTGGAATTACAGGTTAGCACCACACCCAGTTTAGACTCAATTCTGGCCCTCAAGAACTCACTGACCAGTAAGTGTGGAAATGGAAATAAGAAAATAACAAATCACCAGTGTGAGCCCCAAATGGACTTACAAAATGTTCAGAGGGAGACCAAGTCTGGTGTCTCCAACACACCAAACTCAACCCCACCTCATGGCTTCATCACATGCTGTTCTCTGTGCTAGGCCTGTGCTTCCCCCCACTTCGCAGAACTCCTCCTCTCTCTCCAGCTCTCAGATTCTGTTTAAACTCTCTGTTAGTAGTCTGTCCTGAATACACATCAGAGGAGACTCCCCTCCACAGTTCTCTGTCTCTGCACCTTGTTTGTATCCTCACAGCATTCATTAAAATTCATAATTAACTGTTCCAAGTCTGTGTTGATTGATCTGCTTTCTTCTGTCTCCCCATGTAGAACATGAGCTCCAAGCAGGCAGGACAGTATGGCTGCCCGTCACGTCTGCCATTTTATCCCCGATACCTAGAACACAGCCGGACACAGCAGACGTTCTTTGTAGACATTTGTTGAATGAACCTATGAATGGTCCACATTTGGTTGGTGGGATCAGACCAGCTTTCATAAGAGGAAAGAAATTTAGAAACTGGAATTTAGAAAAGAAATTTAGAAAAGGTTGTAGGTGGGTGTAGGGAGAAAAGAGATGAACCCGAATGCAAGGAAAAGAATAAGCAAATGTTCGGAGCAAAGCATTTTCCAAAAGCAACAAACACCGTATTTTCAAGGTAAGACACACACGTCACCCTCGCACCGCCCTTGCCATCTGACATTTCCAAATGGGTGTAATTGGCATGTGTCCTGTAATGACTATCTGAAGGCACAGTGGTTGTTTCCTTTTTTCCCTGAAATGTTCTTTAATTGACGGTGTGTCTTATAATCATCAGTTGTGTTTTAGAAATGGGAAAATACGATGATTCCATTTGGTTAGAATGGAATATGAATATGAGTCGGGGAGCTGCGGAAGCCAGTGCTGGCAGGTTCTACTATAAAAGTTCCACTGCAGGCGTAAACCAGGGCCGGGGTGGGGCATGGATGCTATCGCTACTCTACTTCACTTATCAGCGGTGGGAAGGCATTTCTACCGAAAGTGTAGTGATATATTCTTTCCCAAAAATAGATGTCAATATTTCTTTAAAAGGTGCCATTTTCTTGGCCATTTAAGTTCAACATCAAGACAAAAGCTTCCCTGTCCAGGGCCCAGAACATAAATTCTTCCTCATTAGACTCTGAGCCATGGAGGCAGGGCCTATTCTCCAGCAGCTACCACAATACCTGCTATATAGATGACAACGGCACTGTCAGTCAGGGCTTAGGGGATGATAAATTCTTGAGGTGATCGTTGAATGAATGACAAATGGCATTTTATTATTCTTTATGAGATAACAATGATGAGTGGGTAATGGTGATGAAAACAGTGGTTTTGAAGCCACATGTGTCATCTAGGAACAAAAGCCGAGGAGCAGGGAAGGGTTCCTGACTGTGTGGAAGCAGGGAAGAGCCAGAGGCCGGCAGAGAGGAGAGTTAAGTGCTCTGTTCAGGGCAGCAGGGCATTTCAGCCCGTTAAGCTTTAGATGGAAAAGGACGCAATGTGCATGGGAGCCAAGGAGAAGACTGGGAGGATAAAACGCACCAAGTGAGAGCAGGGGCCGGGGGAAGGGCTGAGCCACGGGACAGCAGCTGGTGTGAATCTGCCTTGACTCACTTTTACTGAGAGCTGTCGTGATTCAACAAACACGCATGGCTGTTTCCATGCAAGTCTCGACATCACCCACAATGCAGGCAAGATCTCTGTCACACTCGTCACCAGCGGCTTCTATGACAGTAAACACAAGAGTTTTCACCGAAGCCCTTCACACTGAGCTACGTCCCCAGTCTTTTTAGTTTAATTTAATTTTTAAAATTTTGAGCCAGGGTCTTTCTAGGTCATTAACAATTGGAGATCTTCCTGCCTGAGTCGCCCAGAGTGCTGGGATTGCAGGTGTGTGTCACCACACCTGGCTAAGGGATATTGTTGGTATTTCTCCAGCTTCATCTTTCACCAGCATCCGACTCTGCTGATCTCTCTGTTGTTGTTTTTTTTAAATTGCGGTAAAATGTGCATCACAAAAAATTTGCCATCTCAACCACCTGTAAGTGTAGTTGTAGCGACATGAAGGGCATTCACACTGCTGAACTGCTGTCCCCACCACCTGCCACCCGTCACTGGCTCTTGACTTGGGTTCCCAAACTGAAACTCTGTACCCACTAAACAGTATCTGCCTCCCCCATCCCTAGGCAACCACAATTCTACTTTCTGTTTCTGAGTTTGACTCCTCTAGGTACTTTATATATAAATGATTCATACAGAATTTGTCCTTTTGGGACTGATGTGTTGCACTTAGCATAATGTCCTCAAGCTTCACCCATGTTGTACCATGTTCTAGAGTTTCCTTCCTTTTTAAGGCAGAATAACACGCTATTGTTTTTATATGCCACGTTTTGTCAATGGCATGTTTCTGCTTTCTGAGATCTTCCCTTCCTTAGGCTTCCACAATGCTACATTTTCTTGCTACCTCTCTGACATTCATTTTCTTCCTACCTCTCTGACATTCATTTCTCTGCTTTCTCCGAGCTCACCCCTCACCCCTTGGTATTTCCTAATGTTCCCCAGTAAGGAGTCCCAGGCCCTCTCGCCTCTTACTCGCTACTCTTTCTTGATGCAACCTCACTCAAGTCCATGGCTTCCCCTCCTGTTTGCTGGCAGCATGTCCACGTGCAGCCTCAGGGGAGGCTACACATGGAGCTGTGGGGAAGGAGGGGGACATCTGCCTCACCAGGCAGATCCGTGGAGTCAGTGCTGACGAACAAAGGCTGACAGATGTCTCAGCCAGATTGCTCTCACATCTGGACCAGGAGCTTTAGTACTACATGAAAGGCATGAGGCCAAAATACTGCTGGAGGAAGCTGACTCGTTCTGTGATTTCACAGAATGGAATGGAGCAAGAATAAGCTCCTGGGCGGCTGGCAGGGGAAAGGTTTATAAGGAGAAATGGAGCCAACTGATATTTGGGGCCTACAAATGCAGCACGCAGCCTTCCTTCATACTAGGGTTGAGGTTAATTAGGCACTCACTTTGAACATTAAACAAAAAAGGCCCAACTAGACAATTGAGATGTTTTCCTACCAGTTTCTCCTTTCCGTTTTACTTCATCCTCTAAAGCTGAAATCAGGGCAAAATTCAAAGGACAAGACAGGCCACCAGCTGGGTCCTCAATCATCTATGCTTCTCTCCAGTTTTTTTAAATTATCAATATCTTTTTGTTTGTTTGTTTTGGTACCGGGGATTGAACTCGGGTCCTTGCACTTGCGCAGCAGGCGGCAAAACCACTGAGCTAAATCCCCGGCCAAATTATCAATATCTTTTTGATTCATAACCTCACACTACTTAACCCCACCCTTCAAAACCAGCCCTGTTATACCCCTTCAAAATTATCGACAGATTTCCTCAGTAAGAAAAAAAAAATCCGAGAAAGGAACATGTATTTTCATTTGGATTATCTTAAAAATTCAGATGATTGCTGTTACAAGTCAACTTGTATAAGAAAAGCCAACCAACAAACGTTGACTATTGATCATGGTTGGTTGAGGATATTAGTCAACCCAGTAGATACAATACAATCCTTGTACTATAAATGTGCTGTAGCAAATAAAGAGTAATAGATATAGTTAGGTCACTTGCTTGTTTTTCCCTTCACTCCTTCTGGTGACAGTATTCCAAGTTGGCTTTGGGACACTATTAGAGAGATAGTCTGGCTGCCTCATTAACCAAGGTAACTTGTCAGCCAGGCAAACAGGTAGACACACAACCCAAGCTGTGCCGATCAAATTGCTTGCTCCCAGGAAATTTAATCTTGAGCAGTGGAACAAAAAAAATAAAAAATATCATTTCTTTCTTGCTGTCTGGATCCCCAAGGGTCACCCTGGTCCTTAACTGTTCTTTGCCTGGTTATTGAGCTGGGCTTTGCATTCTCCGAGCTACTAGCATATTGAATGCCAAGTTTCCTTTCTGCTCACTTGAGTGAGTTTCCTTCACTTCAATCAGCTTTTTTTCCTTGAATGCTTATAAGTACTGGGCACTGTTCTAAAGTCTTTAGGTGGATGATGACATCATTTGATCTTTATAATAACCCTTCAATTATTATTCCCAGTTGAGAGATGAAAATGAGCCTCAGAAAAATCAATAAACTTGTTGAAATGTATGCAGTTAGGAAGACATGAAATTATGATCCAAATTTGGATAATATGACCCCTAGTCTCTAACATTTAATCTCCAGGAATGATTCTTTAGGGAAACTCATTAGGTGGGCATTTTTGTAATAAAGTGGTAGGGAGGAGATGCTGAAGGACAGAAGTGAGAAACTGAGAGAAAAACGGAACTGTTCTTTGTAGTAAAATAATAGAATTTTGTGAGATATTCTCTGACATTTGAAGAAAGTAGATTTGGCGACTTGGGATGCAAAGAATGCTACAGATATTAGGAAAATAAGTCCTTAGTAGCAGCCTGGAATTTTAGGAGAGAGAAGGCAAAATGTCTATTAGAATATTTTTTATTTGTCAATAACCAAAAACAGATCTTGAAATGGATGTAAATATAACAAATAAGGTACAAGGTAAGAACCAAAGCTAACAAACCAGTATGTTTGTGATAACTTTATTGAAAATTATTGCATGCAAGGTGTTCTAAGAGCTACACGAAACAAAAAGTTGTGACATAGAACTGTCCTGAAGCCAAACAATCTGATTAGAGATGGCCACAAGCGACAAGAAGGTAACCATATAAGTAAGTCCAAGGAAGATACATTTTAAAAATAGGGAATCTTTGAGGGAATAAAAGTGTGGAAAATGACATGATTGGTGATTAATCTGGCTATCATGTTGAGGGTAAGTCAGAGGATTGGGAACACCAAAGATAGGAAGCCAACCAGGAAATGGGTAAGATTGCAAGCAAGGGGAACCGGATCAGCGCTGTTTGAGTGAAGAGAAGAGCAGATTTGGGAAATGGGTAGCCCTGGATTGACTGTGGGTATAACTCTTGTCTCACACAGCCAGATGCATGTCCAGGGACGGAAGCCTCCAGAACTCAGCCAGCACACTGTGGTGATCAGCCATTTTCCCAGCCTGGTTCCCACACTGCATTTTTTTTTTTGGCTGTGGTGTTGGGCATGGACCCCAGGGCTTCATGCAGGCTGGGCAGTAGATCTCCCATTGAGCCACACTTCTAGCCCACCCACACTCTCCCAGCCCCCTCCTGTTTACTGCTGCACCTTATCCTTTGGGCCTCACCCTGCTGCTACTCCCCTGTTTACTGACTTGGTTTCTACCAGGTAGAGGATGCTTTTCTTCAGCTACAAGAAACAGAAAAGCTAACAAATATTGGTGTAAGACCATAAAAATATTTGTTTACTCAAGCAGAAGCTTGCTTCAAGCTTGGTTTGGTAATTCAACAACATTATCAAGAAGGCAAATTCCACCTGCTTCCTCGGTGAGTCAGCGGTTTCTCCCCCTGTGACTGTCAGATCGCTGTCACTACTCCAGGAAACGCCCATCACACAAAAAGCACATGAGCTGGACACAAGCTAGAACCTACAGAAGGGATGCAAAAGAGGGTTCTCCTCCCTTTCTTTTATCAGAGAATAAAACCTTTCCAACAAGCTCTCAACCAGCTTCTTACCTTGCACTGGTCAGTACTGGGCCACATCGGCAAAGGAGGGTGAGTTCCCCATGGTTGGCTTAGACCTGTCCTCATTCATCCCATGCGGTGGGCTTGTGTTCCTGAACCAACCTGGGGCTTAGCAGGTAAGAAGGAGGATGGCAGCTGAGTAGGGAGCTCAGAGCATTTGCCGTGGACTGAGTACACCCCTTCATCTTGCCTTCATCTTGTGATCGCTTCTCAAGCATTTCTTGGAATGCCAACCTCAGTGCATACACCCCCTGCTTCCCCTCCTATTCCACTGGGAAATTCTTGTCCAGATTTATCCTGAGTCCATAAGGAAACAAGATGTAGACAGGCATTACAGACAAACAAACTAAGGGTGTAGCTCAGCAATAGAATGTTTGCCTAGCATGCATGGGGCCCTGGGTTCAAGCCCCAGCACTGCAAAAAACAAAACAAAAGAACAATAGACTCAACATGGCCCTTGCCTGGATGTGCAGGCCAGGGATGGGCAGTGTTGTGGGATATTAGTGAGGTCATTTGAGCCTTTGTTCCTAGCTTAAACTTTGATGCAAAGATTTGGGGATTCAATTCTTGTTTTTTATCCCTGGAGTCTGTTAAGTTTTGAATTTTAAGGGGGTGGATAACATAAACATAAAGGATCAGGCGAGAACAGTTTGAGGAGGTGCTGAAAGAAGAATAGAGAATGCCAGTGTCTCTGCAGATGACAGAGCCTTTGTAAGCCTCTCTCATTATCATCTCTTTTCTGTGGCTTATTTCACATTAAAATTTCCCTCAGCATTTTGGCATGGATAAACGTTGGCAATGTTTCTTTGAAAAAATAATTATCATGTATTTTTTTTCTTGTTAAAGCCAAGCAGATTTTCTTAAATGGTTACAGCTCTGGAGTATTCATTAGCAAATTCTACTAGGCGTTTAGAAAGTGAGTATCCTTAGAGTCCTGTAATGTAGCTAATTTCACTCACTGACCTCTCTTCCCAGCTACACTCTCACTGTTCTTTCTTCCAGTAGTTCTAGTTACCATAAATATAAGAGCAATATACACTTCTTTATTTTTAAAGAAGATTTTTGCTTTGTTCCACCCCTGATGCTATGCTGTTTTGTCCTTACGAATATATCCATTAGCCTCCAAACCCTGGGATTTATTTTTTATTTTTAAAGAGAAAACAGGAGGGATTGTGACTAATAGGGACCAACTCTCTCTGACCTGTTGGGCTTCTCCCTCTGTCTTCCCTAAAATAGATTGTTGATTCATCATCCCAATTCATGTTTATGCCTGAGCTTTTTATGTATGCCAAATAAAATTTATAAGAAAATTTGAGCTCAGCCGAGAACCCTAAGGAAGAAAAGCTTTCAATTAAAGGGTGACCTCATCTCTCATTCTGCCCATCTTTCATGCCTCTTGCATGTACACAAACGCACACAGACTTGTGGCCTCCCTGTTCTCTGACCGGCATCACTCAACATCTGTAAAAAAAGATCTCAGGCCTCCTAGTTTTGCTTATTATTTTCATACAAGGGCCACTCTGTTCTGTTTTATCCTTTAAGGCCTTGGTAAAAACTCATGTCCACCCGGACCTTTCTAGACCGCACTCTCTGCCTTCTAGTGATACTTAAATTCTTCCTATTCTTGCATTCCCATATCAGTTTGTAAATAGCTTTACTGTAAAGCTTGTAAAGCTGTCCTTGCCTGTCCAACCCTCCCTATTGCTGGCTTAAGTCGGGCTTCACCCTACTGAGTTCTAAGAACCAGGGCACCCCTTTTTCTCTCCCTGTCACCCCTGATGCTGCTTAGAGATGCCAGCTGCACTGCATCCAGCCTTCAGATGGGGCCTTTGGGCACCACATTAGCTCCCATCATCAGTGCTAGGTTTAAGACATTATAATTGGGACACCTGGCCGGCTACACATCACCCTCATCCCCCCCCATCTTTTCTTGCTAGACTATAAACTTGTTGAGTAAGGAAACTAGACTTTACAACTTGGAGATGATATAAATCACAGTATGTCAAGCAGTGATAGAATTGTGTTAAAGTTCCCAGTTTAATTTTCTCCGAGACGTGGTACACAGGATCTTAAAATTAGAGGTTCCAATAATTGTTTCCTTGATGAAGATTTCTTCAAAAACAAGCAGTTCACAGAAAAGGAAAAACAAATGCCTCTTGAGCATCAGAAATGATGTTTAACCACTCATAAATAAGAGAAGAATGACTTAAATTTATGCTGAGACACTATTTTTCACCAGCCAAAGAGGCCAAAAGTAAAACTTTGTTAAGACACTGTGCTGCGGAAGGCATGTAATAACAGATACTCTTCTGCAGAACTATCTATTCTTGCTAGAAATTTCTTCTGTAGATACATAGGGATGTGTGAAGCTCAATTTATATATAATGTTATTCATTCTCTGTTAATTGTGACAGAATTAGAGTGAAACAGTCTAAAGTTTCATTCATAATGGATGAGTAAGTAAATGATAGTATACCTCACACTGGAATACTATGCAGCCAAAAATGTCCTGGAAGTTTTTCATGTACCAAAACAAAGCCATTTCCAAGATCTATTAGTGGGAGCAGAGCAGGATGCAGGAAATATCCAGGCGTGCCAGGACACGTGTGGGAGGGAGGCCCTGTTGGGCCTTTACTTTTTTGACCCATATGAAAGAAAACAAATAATATGTAAAGAGCATTTGTAACTATATGCTATGTCTTTTCTGTAGCAGTAAGCACAGGGTTTGGTGTTTGCTAGGTGTTCAGATTCCCTAGAAAACAGAGCCAGAGGTTATACAGCAATTGCTTGAGAGAAGGGTGCAATCCCAGGGAACTAAAAGTGAGGGGGAAAATGGAGAAAGGAAGGAGAACCTTATAAGGTGGTACGTTGTTTTGCCGGCCACATCTCCACAAAGAAACACAGCTGGTTGTCTGGAAACCAGCGCATCTTCTCAGAACAGTCCAGGCCTGGGATGAAGGATGAGTTTTATCTGTTAGATCCTCGCTGTTTCTCATTTCCCACTGGTTAGAGTCTACTGCTTGACCCTTTAGTGAGTTCCCCCTAGTTCAAGCAGCATTTGGTAAAGGCAGAGCCAACTGATTCATAAGGGCTGGAGGTGTAGCTCAGTGGGAGAGCAAATGGGTAGCCTGCAAGAGGCCCTAGGTCTGATCCCCAGCACTAGGGAAAAAATTCAGCCAAAATACATTTTCCGTGGTTCCTCCTCATCAGGCTATATACACAGGCGCTCATCTTCCTGTATAGCAATGATGGTGGAGGCCTGGAAAACAGCTAACAGTTGGTAGTGACAACTAGATATTCCTGAATGATCCAGTATGCAACACACAGGGGTTTAATACAGTAGGTGTTCAGATGCTCAGGTTTTTTTAATTTGTTGTTGTTGTTTTAATAGACTTTGTTTTTTACAACAATTTTAAATTCACAGCAAAATTAAGCAGAAAATAGCCTACCTATCCCACCATTAACATTCCTTACTAGAGTGGTCTATTTATTATAGTCAGCGAACCTATGTCATTATCATCTGAAGAGATTTCGTTTGCTTTTGTTTAATAGATTGGTTGCTTAAAGTAGTTAAGATATTTCCTATATTTCCTAAGATATTTCCTAGCCTGTAAGAAACTAACCTATTGCAATCCCCCAAACCAAAGATTATCTTATTGTAGTGCTAGATCATTTTATCTTATTGCAGTGCTAGATCATTTTACTCCATTCATGTTTGTACATGGTTGTGTTTGTTCTTGTTTAATACCTTGTGCTTTTAATAAATTATTTTAAAATACGTATTACTGAATCAAAGACACTATACTGGATATTGCACAGCCCTATACAAAATAGATAATATGTAATTTCCCTTCGGAGCTTGTTACAAAAACATATGATTTTATTTATAAAACATACAATTTTAAACAGGAATGCAAAGATTAAGAATCACTAATGCACAACAAGAGTCCAAAATGTGCTCCATCAGACAAGTGATGCATGGTCAACTGAGAGGTAGAGGCCACAAATACTACAAGGTTTGGGCAATTTCTCCATGCCTAGAGTAAGCAAGGAAGACTTGATGGAGGAACAGCAACTTCAAGTGGGTTTGAATTATGGACACAATTGGGAGAAAAGAACAGAAACTCTGAGTACATTAGCATGACAGCCTGTCCTAAGTTCAAGCTCTGAAAAGCATGGGACACCACGCATGGATGCTGAGAAACAGTGAAAGGGGGATGGTTTGAGACAAATCTGGAAATGTAGGTAAGGACTACAGTGTTTTGAAATTACATAAGGTTTTCAAATTCCTTGTAAATAAACTGGAGTTTTTTTCTTTAATCAAGAGAAAGTCATTAAAATTTTTCGAGTAGAGCTACTTACTGCTCTATTAGGAATATTGGGGAAATATAATCTAATAAAATGTCTCCAATATACTCCTAACTCCCCAGTAAATCCTAAGACATTTCCCCCCATGGAAATGTCTGTGATGAGCTGAACAAAGTCTAAGAGAGCTAATTTCCCTGGAAACAGATTTGGTTTATTTTTGGAGCTTTACAGATCATCAGGGAGCTGTTTATAAAGAATGTATTTCAACTTTTGGCTCTTCATATCATACAGAGTATAAACATTTTAAAAATCTGGATAGTTAAGGGATTCTTAAAAGGCAGTGTTTAAAATCTGAACCTTGGTTTGGTCAGGAGAAGACTGCAAAGCTACTGAATGGAAGGTGAAAGCATTTATCGGTTATATCTTAGAATCAAACCCCAGCACTGTGGCATTACATCCTCTTCTTTGTGCTATCAGTTGGATGCAACAGGAAACTGAGGAAGGTGCAAGGCAGCTTCCTTTTTTGCTCTGATCAGCCTGGTTTCCTCTGCAGCTTGCACTCAGTTTATTGTAAAGAAAAATCATGAATTGCTAGTCAGTTTCCTCCAGTTGGATCAAGCCTGGACCAGGAAGGAAAAGCAAATTTCTAAGATTAGTCAATTTCCCTTTGCAGCTGAAAGTTCCTCCAGGGCCTCTGCTTACCTTTCTCTTTGCAATGTTTCTCCTTCACAGCTCGGCTCTACATCACAGAAAAGAGAAATACCTTTGACACTGTGAGCAACACATATTATGTAATTCTTAAAGAATATCTCGAACTGATTTATGGGAAAGTTCCCCATATGGAATAGCTTACTTGATAAGCTTATAATTCTCTTTTGATCCTATAAAAATCATTAGTTTAAAGGGGGGGGTTCCTGCTGATAATTCTAATTGGTATACCCAGTAGCTGAATAATTTTGCTCCTGTCTCAGTATGACTAGCAAGGCACTGTTTCCAAGGAGAACATTTATGCAGAGTTAACAAGTGAATTAAATTAGTTCAGGAAAAGAGACAGGTTTGGATTACTTCAAAGAGCAAGAAGTTATGTCTGGTGTCTTAACAGGTAGGTAGGTAGCCTGCATTGTGCTGGGTTTGAAAGAGCGATATCTGCTGAAAAATACCAGCTAAGAGTCTGGCTGGTTTATTCTGTAAAAATAATTCAACTTGAAAGTGAGAGTTTCCAGTTGAATTATCTTCTCAGTGAATTTAACAATGTGGAATAACAATACTATATTGAATCACACTGAATGAGAATATATTAATTTAGCAGATGGACCATTCTTCCTCATCACATTTTATTTCCTGTTATTTTAATTTATTTACTTTTGATTTCCTCTTGAAAATATCCCTAATTTCAGTACTTTGTGATTATTATTTTAAAAATACTCCTGTCAATTTCCCTTTTATCCATATGTATGATTTTTAATATTTATGTTCTTCTACCTAAGTTGTCATTGTGATCGCTGAAATTGATAATGTGAGAAAAACAAAAACATACTTTTGGAATACAAATGGTGCATAAACAGATTGTAAAAATAAATAAGGTAAGAATCCAGGTTTCACTTTAATAGCATTTGGAGCAGCCAGTGCAATGAGCATCTGACATGCAACAGATTTGTGGGGGCTGTGGCATTCTTTCCTCTTCCTCCTAGGGAAGAATTATCTATTATTTAAAAGACTTGCTAATATACCATGGAGCTTTTATAACAACCTGATGGATTGTCCAGCAGTAGCATTATTAAACTAACAAACAAGCAGAACCTGCACACACAAGGAGGCTGATAATCTTTGTCAGGGGATCTGTAGACCTTTTCTTAACGTGCAAAAGAAACTTGTACCTTTTATTTTCTTTTGGGGTTTTTTTTTGTACCTTTTATTTTCATAGGTTAAATCACATCTCTGAGGAAGTGAATATATCCCCAATTTTAAAACTTAATTTAATTTAGAAACTATTTTCTTGAATCAGTAAAATGACTTCCATTATCATTATTCATAGACACCACTATGTCCCATTTTAATAGTGGGTTCCGGGTGATTTTGCCGCAATAAAATTTGAGACAAAAATAGGGCATGTGATTAATGTAGGCAAAATTTCAGCCAATCTCATCTAGCCAGTCACTTGAGTATATTTTACATTTTCGCAGTAACCTGTGGGTATTTGATGACATATGCTTCAGTGGGCCTTCGGAAACTGCGCAATGGCTTAGGCTTAGACCTGCTCTGCCCCTCTCCCAGCCCTGCTCCTCTTCCTCATCTGTTGACACCAACTCCTTCCTTCAGAAACCTCCTGTGTGCTATAAACTTTCTCAGCGTCTGCTTGCAGTGAACTCAGTCTGCCACACTGAGTGTCTGAAGCAGCATTGGCCAAATGGGGTGTGAGTCAGAGCAAAGGGTAAAACGATGGGGAATCCTTCACATGGCTGAAAGATGAGCAAGACATAGAGAAGGAAAGTTTGTGTAGCACAATGAATGAATGGACTCAAATCTTAGTTGAATAGTGATGTACTGTGGGAACAGGGCAACTTTCTTAACCTGCCTATGCCTCTGTTTTCTCATCTGTAAAATGGAACCAATGATAATAGTGCTTAGACTTGTTGTGAAAGCTGAATGTATTAATATAAGGAAAGCACTTTGAATAGCAGCTGGCACATGGTCGGCATTGTATGTATTTTCTATTATTATTCTACTTGACTCATCAGAAAGTTGAAAGACTAAGTGAAGGAGGTTTCTGACCTGTTAAGAGTGGCTCCAGGGGATATTACTAGACCAATAGCATATTTAATTTGGGCTCACAGAGATCTATCCAGGGAGGTGACATCCAGGTGGGACTCTTCTTACTCAGGATGTGAGGAGGTGGAGGTAGACCAGGCTGGCTCTAAAGGGAGGAAGCAGAAGTCAGAGCTCCCGCTCCGTTGAGGGTTCAAACAGACGTCTTGCCAAGCAGAGGCAGAATGCTCCTGCCACCCACTCGGCCAGCTCCTTACTTTCCTGTCTTTCCCCTGCTTCCCATCTAAAACAAGATAAACTCAGTTGGTGGGTGAGTGGGTTTATGTTGATTAAAATTATGAATTAAGTAACATTTTTTTCTCTTTATCTTCTGTTTTTTGACCCTCTCTCCTATCTTATTTTATTTTTTAGTAACATGCATTAATTGTACATATTAATGGGGTCCAGTGTGCTGTTTCCATATATGCATATAGTGTGCTATGATCAAATCCACCACCTTTTTTTTTTTTTTGGTACCAGGGTCAAAATCAGGACCTTGAGCTTGGGAGGCAGCAGCGGAACCACTGAGCTAAATCCCTGGTCCACCAATCACCTTTTATCCACCCTCACTTCCTCCCTTCCCAACCTCTAGTAATGCCTGTTCTACATTCAGGTTGGCTTTATTTATTATTTATTATTTATTTATTTATTTTTGGTACCAGGGATCGAACTCAGGTCCTTGAGCTTGCGCAGCAGGCAGCGAAACCACTCAGCTAAATCCCCAGCCCAGGTTGGCTTTTTTTTAGCTCCCACATGTGAGATAGAACCTGTGATACTTGTTTTTCTGACTTATTTCACTGGAAATAATATTCTCCCGTTCTATTAATTTTGCTGCAAATGACAGAATTTCATTCTCCTTTATTGCTGAATAATATTCCATTTTATGTATTATAGTATTATCTTTATTCATTCATCTGCTGATGGGCATCTAGGTTGATTCCATATTTTAGCTATTGTGAGTAGAGCCACAATAAATAGAGGCATGCAAGTATCTCTTTCATATTTTGACTTAATTTCCTTTGGATATATACCAAGTAGTTGGAAAGCTGGATCATATGGTATATCTTTTGTTTCATTTTTTCGTTAAGTGTATTGGTACATTTTGGGTATACATTATGATTGCATACATCATTGGGAATTTGCACCTTTACATGATATATCTTGGTTCTGGTTTTTTCCCCCTTCCCCTTCCCTCCCTTCAACCCCTCCATCCCTCCCTATTTACAAAAGCTTTGTTTCCCTTTTTTACTTGTTTGTTCATTTTTTTTCTCTCCCTTCTCCCACACCTCCTACTTTCCTTTCCCCTCTGAACTTTTTCTTCCTATTTCACATCAATTATACACTGTTGTCCTCATTTACACTTTGAGTTTCTCACACCAGAGAAACTATTCAGGATTTACATATGCATGTCCTATTTATTTCACTTAAGTGTATGGCCTCAATGTGC
>NW_004624750.1:10917596-10934395 GCF_000247695.1 Heterocephalus glaber | reverse complement strand
TCTTTATCCAGTCACCAGTTGATGGGCATTTGGGGTATTTCCAAGATTTAGCTATTACAAACCATGCCACTATAAACATGGGCATGCATGTGGTATGATGCTTTTAATTCTTTTGGAAAGATATCCAGCAGGAGAATAGCTGAGTCAGATGGGAACTCTAATCTTAGTTTTTTTGAGGTATCTCCACATTGATTTCCACAGTGGTTGCACCATTCTGCACTCCCACCAACAGTGGAGAAGGGTCCGTCCCCACCCCTACAGCCCTGCCAGCATTTGTTACTGGTTGATTTCATGATAGCAACCATTCTTTCTGGGATGAGGTGGAATCTCAGTGTTGTTTTCATTTGCCTCTCTCGAATGACCAGTGATGTTGAACATTTTGTCATATGTTTATTTGGGATTTCTACTTCTTCATCTGTTCATTTCAGATGCCCATTTTTGGATTGAATCTTTAAATGTGAGGGATCTGATTTTTTAAAGTTCTTTATATATTCTAGATAGTAGTCCTTTATGTGAGGAATAACTGCTAAAATTTTTTCTCACTTTGTGGGTTGTCTCCTCATTCTGTTGGTGGTTTCTCTTGCTGTGCAGAAGCTTTAATAAAATGAGATCCCAGTTGTTGATTCTTTGTGCTAGTTCACATGCAACTGAGGTTTTGTTCATATAGTCTTTTCCTACGCCAATGTCTTCAAGAGTTCTACCTAACCTATCTTCTAGCAGGTTTAGTATGTCTCTTTTAATATTTAGATCTTTGATTCATTTTGATTTTAGTTTAGTACATAGTAAGAGGTATGGTTGAAACCCAGTTTTTCCAGCACCATTTATTAAAGAGGCTTTCCTCAAGTGAGGGTGTCTGGCTCCTTTGTCAAAAATGAGGTGGCTGAGTATATTTGGAGTTGTTTTTGCATTTTTAATCTGTTCTATTTTCTAATCTGTTCCATTGATCTTCAAGTCTCTTTCTTTCCCAGTACCATGCTGTTTTGTTTTGTTTTTAATCACAGTAGCTTTGTAGTATAGTTTCAAGTTGGGTATTGTGATACCTCCTGCTTTGTCTTTGTTGCCTAGAATTGCCTTTGCTATTCTAGGTCCTTCTGGTTCCAAATGAATTTTTTGATTGTTTTCTCTAGTTCCGTTAAATATGGTATTGGAATTTCAATCAGGATTGCACTGAATCTATATAGCAGTTTTGGAAGTATGGCCATTTTCACTATATTGGTTCTTCCTATCCAAAACAAGGGATATTGTTCCATTTTCTCTTTGATTTCTTTTATCAGAGATCCATTAATACTTATTTTATATAGTTGTTTTGTCCATTAATATTTGTTTTATATAGTTTATAGTGGAGTACATTAGTATTTTTTTTTTGGTATCAATGATCAAACTCAGGACCTTGTGCTTGTGAGGCAACCATAGGGCCACTGAGCTAAATTCCTAGCCCATGGTGCATATATATTTATGATTGTCATCTCTTCCTCTTGGATTGTTCCCTTTACAAGGATGTAGTGACTTCTTTGTCTCTCTTAATTTGTCTTGGTTTGAAATCCACTTTGTCTGTAAACAGGATAGCTACCCCTGATTTCTTTTGGGTTCCTGTCACATACAGTATTATTTTTCATCTTTTGACTTTCAGTCTATGAATTTCTTTTTGAATTAAGTGTGTTTTTTGTATGCAGCATATTGGACCTTGTTCCTTGATCCATTCTGCTAGTCTATTTCTTTTGATTTGTGAATTGAGATGACTAACATTGATGGTTATAAATGATATGTACTGACTTATACTTGTCATGATCTTTTCCTGTTGTTGGATTATTTTTTTCCCCCTTTGCATTTAATTTCTTGCCTTGACTGATGTATTCATTCTGTTGGATTTCATGGGGAGTTATGACTCTCATTGTCTTCCTAGGATATTGTTTAGAATTTTTTGGAGCACTAGTTTGGTATTTATGATATTCCTCGAGTGTTCTTTGTTATGAATTTATTGTATTTCTCCATCAATTTTTTTTTTGATACCAGGGATTGAACTCAGGACCTTGCACTTGTGAGGCAAGTGCAGCACCACTGAACTAAATCCTGGGCTCTCCATTGATTTTGAAAGATAGTTTTGAAGGATACATCAATCTGGGTTGGAGGTTGTTTTCTTTTAGAGCTTGAAACACCTCACTCCGGGCTCTCCTTGATTTGAGGGTTTGTGTTGAGAAGTCTGCTGTGATTCTGATGGCTTTCCTTTGTATGTGATTTGTTTCTTCTCTCTAATTGCTTTTAATATTTTGTTCTTGTGTTGGACTTCTGCAATCATGACTATTATATGCCTAGGTGTAGATTTTTTTGGATCATGGCTAGTTAGAGTTCTGTATGCCTCACTTATCTTTACGTCAAATTCTTTTTCCCTGTTTGGGAAGTTTTCTGCAATTATATCTGTGAAAAGTTTATTTATGTCTTTTGCACTATCTCCTACTTCTTCATTGACTACAACCAATCATAAGTTATTTTTTTTTCATCATCTGATAGCTGTTGGATTGATTTCTCATGGTCCCTTCCTATTTTTAAGAAATCCTTCTTTTTGTGTTCGCTAACTGCAATCCCGTCTTCAATATGTGAAATTCTGTCCTCACATTTATTTATTCTGCTGTAGAAACTTTCAATGGAATTTTTAATTTCTTGGATATCTGCCTGGATGTGTTTCATGCTTTCCAATTCTTTCCTATGCTAGGCACTCATGGTTTCCATCATTTTTCTTGGCTCCTCTATTTTTTTATCTGTGTCTGCTCTAGAGTTATTAATTGTGTCTTTCATTATGGTCACCATCTCTGTTGTTATCTGAGAAATTATTTCTGATTTTATTTTTCCAGATCCTCTTTTATCTGTTTTGTTACTTCCCTTGTTACCATTTCAGGGAGTCTAGGTGGTTGACTTTCAGATTGTTCCATCTCGCCCCCAGATTTGCCTTTGGTGACCTGGAAGTCTGGGTTTGTATCCTGTTTAGGTGTCTTCTCATTTCTGTTTTTTTGTTGTTGTTTTTGGTTTAATTCCTGGGTTGATACTTGTATATTACTTACTGCAAGTATCTTTATTGCTAGTATGTAGAACCCTTAGGGAATGGTTACTTCTCAGCTTGTCTTCCAGGAATAATTGGCCTTTGTGTTCTGAGTTTGTAATGGGCCTTGGGTAATCTCAGTCTTGGTATATTGGGAAGAACAACTAACTAGGACAATCGTGTTACCTTGGCCAAAATAATGCAATCAACATCAACAATAGCATCAAACACAGCCTAGAAAATGACAAACTGTGGTAACTATTAATCTACCACCTTTGACTGCATGAACTAGACTTGTGGTTATATGTAAAAATCTAGAACCAACCAGAAATATGCTAGCAGAAATAAGCCCTTCAATATAGTGAATTTTCCCTCTGGGAAGATTATTTAGAAGGAGTTGGGGGTGGATAGAGAAATAAAAGGAGAAGGAAAGGTTAGAAGTAAGGCCAGAGGACACAGGGAGATCATGCAAATTTTGGGAAATTGGTGAAGACAGGAGGAAAAGAGAGAAAGAAGGAATACAAACAAGAACAGAACAAACTAACAACAATAGGAAAACTAGAAACCATATTCACATTCCTATAAAAATAAAAACAATTGAGAAAAAAAAACAGGAACAAGAAAGATGAGAAATGAAGAAGAAGAAAAGAAGAAAAAAATGTCCCCTGCAAGGTGTGTCTCTGTTGTCACCAGTGGACAATGTGGGCGGAGCACAGATCTGTGTCAACTGATCTCAGTGAGCCACCCATAGTCCACTGAAGTTCAGACTGGTTTCTGGCTGTGAGGCTGGAATCGAGCTCCCTGACCTCCTTGCAGTTTGAACTCTGCACAGGTTCTACTTTGGGTCTGAGCCACCCTTCCCCCACAGGGAGTTTGTGTTCTGGTAGAAGGTGTTGACCCCAACAACTCATCAGCCGCTGCTGTCTGCTGCATCTCTATTGGAGTGACTCTCTTAGTTCTCCCAGTGGGCTTCAGTTCTCAACAACAAGCCTCTGAGAGGCCCTCTCTCTGCTGCTCTCCACCGCACCATCTTCCTGGGCTCAGAACGATGGCCTTTCTGTTCTCTGACACTCGAAGTCTGGATTTCCATGTCACGCTGCTCTCCCAGGGGCAGGTTCCTCAGGGTGGCCCTCCCAGAGGTGGCAGGCTCAGATAGGAAGAAGTCTTGAAGAGCCCAGAGACAGGAGGATTCCTGCACCATGCATTGCATTCAGCTGTGCCTTTATTTCAGTGACTCTCTTCGGTCACCCAGTGGGCTTCCATTCTCAACAACAAGCCTCAGAGAGGCCCTCTCTCTGCTGCTCTCCACTGCACCATCTTCCTGAGCTCAGGGCAATGGCCTTTCTGCACTCTTCCACAAGAGGTCTGGATTCCCGAGTTGCATTGCTTCTGGCAGGCCTCTGACTGGGGCCTGCTCCAGCCCACACACTGCTGGTGTCCCCACAGGCCTCTTAGTATATCTTTTTATTTTTTTTGAAAAGCGCTTCTGTACTATACTCCATTGGAGGAATTAATGTTGTTAAAATGTCCATACTATTCAATGTCAATTACAAACTCAATGTAGTCCCTATCAAAATACCAATATTCTTCACAGAACTAGAAAACATATCTCTCTTTTTTTTTTGGTACCGGGGATCGAACTCATTCCTTGCGCTTGCGCAGCAGGAGGCGAAACCACTGAGCTAAATCCCTGGCCAAGAAAAGTTATCTTAAAATTCATATGGAAGGACAAAAATAGCCAAAGGAATCTTGAATTAAAAGAACAAAGCGGGAGGCAGTACAACAATATCTGATTCAACACATAATATAGAGCCATAGTAATGAAAACAGTATGGTGTTGGCATAGAAACAGACACAGAAACCAACGGACCAGAATAGGGATCCCGGAAATAAACCAACACATCTACAGCCAATTGATTTTCAACAACAGTGCTGAAAACATACATTGCAGAAAGACAACCTCTTCAACATATGGCGGTGGGAAAACTAGATATCCATATGTAAAAGCCTAAAGCTTAATTCCTAATTCTCATCCTATATAAAAACCAATTCAAAATGGATCAAAGACCTGAAACTATGAAAGAATTGAAAGAAAGAATAAGAGAAATATTCCAAGATATTGGTATAGACAATGGATATCATCTTCCAACTTTTAGCAGAAAAAGGTGGCCTTGGGGTTAAAAGCTTATGATTTAGCTTTAACACAGTCAAAAATTATTTTTATATTACTATGGAGAAATGGAAGCATCTCTCTGGGGTTAACCTTCTTCAGTAAAGGGTGACTTTGGTGGGTGCAGTGGTGAAGGGTACTGAGATAGGTGATCTGCAAAGTTTCCTCAAATTTGAACATTCCATTTTGGGTTAAGATTGCTTATTGTTTAAGATTGAGCTACTCTGAGAATCAAAAATTATCGAGCAACTATATCCTGACCTCTGAGGTCATCCTTCCACAATGATTGGATGGAACATGGCCACAAGAGATAGCGATGGAGAATGAGTGGGCTAGTGCCAGACCCCCTGAGAGTTTAAGCAGCAGTGATCTCAGATTGTGAAAAACATGGCTGTTCCACCCTCTGTGGTGAGAAGGCAGCCCAGCCATGTTGTTTTCTGAGGGGGCTGGGTCCGAAGCTATAATTATTAAGTACTCCAGACTAGTTGGTCCCCCTCACTACCTACTTCCAGCACAAAGCCCATTGTATGTTTGCTTTTTCCACTGGCCAATGTGATCAGGGTTACACCTCAGTTTGGGTACTTGGCACACACTAGGGTGTAAGAACAGAGGGGCCTCTAGCTCAAGGAAGGCACCTCATGAGCCCACAAAGCACAAAGTTAGTCAGGGATAACAGAAAGGCACAAGCACTAAGAGGCACTGGAATGAATACAGCTGTAAGGCAGACACCACACTATTGACTGATCATGCCCCACAGGAAAGGTGGGACAAGATTCAGCATTCCTACAGCAAAAAGTGGACACAAAAGCAAAATAGGCCCTGGTTGTGACTCACCACCCCACTCACATCTGACAGATTCCAGTATCACAAGCTCTGGAAAGAAGCCACTTAGCCAAACATGCAGAGAAGTTTTTTGGACCAATTTCTTTTTTTCAAGTTGTTTTTTGAGGGTTTGCTTTGTTTCTTTCCTTTTCTATCTTTTGCTCTTTTTTTTTTCTTGTTTGTCTTTTTCTGTTAGTTTTACTTAATTATATTAACTTTCTTTTATTCTTTAATTGAATTTTAAATCTCACTTTCTATCTTCAACTTACTTACTCTCTTTTTCAAATTTTACTTCTTTTGCTTTCCCTGTCTGTCTCTCTATTATTATGATGATGATGATGATGCTTTATTTATTTTAGCTATTTAGTTGAACTATGCTATTATTGCTGAATTCTTTTCTATTATTAATCATGATATTGTTGTTCCTCTTAGTAGATATTTACTATATGTCAAAATATTTGGTTTCTCTGTGTGCCTGCATTATTTTTGCACATCTCTTTTCTTAAGGCTGGCCTAGTGGTAGATATGATTGGTTCTTATGGTTTGTTGGTAACCAGTTTGTCTTAGACTCTGTTATAATTGTTGATTTATTTTCTGTTGTTAGTGGTGGCATAACTGTTGCTTTTAATTAGTTTTTATTGTATGTCATCATCTGGTTTGTCTTTGTGTTGTGAACATTACTGCGGTTTATTTTCTTCTCTCTGAGTGGTGCTTGGGATCAAGCCCCTAGAAAAACGTTGGACACCAAGAAGAGCCTCAAATATTATGCTGGATAAGTTGAGGAAGGGTATAAGCAAAACATAAGCAAACTCAGGTTATGAACATATCACAGGGAGGCAGAATCTAACTAAAGAGATCTCCATAAAGTGACAGAGTTTCTCTATCCTAAATGATCTTCAATCCATGGCACAAAAGCAATAGAAACATGAGAAAGGAAGGCATCAAGATGTCTCCCCAAACCTCTAACTACCCAAAAGCTGATCTCATGAACACTAAAGTAGAAGAAGCAATAGGCAAAGAACTCAAAAACCAAATGGTTAAAATATCTGAAGAAGCAAAAGAACACAAATGACAATGCATGAGTTGTTTAATGAGCTCAAAGGGAATTTAAACAGATAAAGGATTTTATTAATAAAATGTTTGATGAACTTAAAGGAGAAATAAACAATAAACTAATTGACATAAGTAAGATAATATAAGACATGAATTCAAAAGAATTAAAAAATATAAAAGAATTAAAAAGTATAAAAAAGAAGCAAGCAGAAACAGGTGAGGAGAAAAATTCAGTGGAAAACATGGAGAGCAGACTTGACCAATGTGAAGACAGTGTCAGAAATAGAGACAAGGTGGATGTAGCAGGTAATAAACTCAGCGACAAACTAAAAACAATAAGACACTATGCAAATTGGATCCAAGAAATGCTAAATAGCAAAAAAACTTAGAATTATAATAATAAAAGAAAAATTAGAAGACAACTCAAAAGGTATAAAAAACATTAAAATTATAGCAGAAAAATTTCCAAATCTACAAAGACTTCAATATTCAAGTACAAGAGACATATAGAATCCTAAATAGCCATAGCCAAAAAAGAACCTCTCCACAAGACGTCATAGTAAAAATTTTAGAAATTCAACAAAAGAAGAGACTACTAAAAGCTGTTAGAGAAAAGCAGCAAGCAACATATAAAGGCAAGCCCATCAGTACAACTGGATTTTCCAGCACAAATATTAAAGGCCAGAAGAGCTTGGAGCAAAGTTTTTCAAGCCCTAAAAGAAAATAATTGTCAACCCAGACTTTTATATCCTGCAAAATTAACCTTCAAAATTGACCAAGAAGTAAAGACTTTCCATGACAAAGAAATTCTAAAGACATACATGACCATTATACAAGCATTGCAGGAAATACTGTAGGGAATCCTGGACAAAACAGAAAGGCCAGCAGCAGCAAAGAGCCCAAAGGAAAGTATACACCTAACTGGGAGAGTAATTAAACAAAAAGAAAAAATTAAGGATTTAGTACTGGAAAAATAATGCAATGTCAAGATTCAATAAACACCTTACAATAGGAGCTCTCAATGTCAATGGTCTCAACTGCCCAATCAAAAGACACAGATTGGCAGAGCAGATTAAAAAACAAAATGCAGCCATATATTGCCTACAAGAGACACCTCAGCCAAAAGGAAGTAGACAGACCAAAAGTGAAAGAATGGAAAACAATACTCCATTCTCCACTCAACTGGAGCGCAAAAAAGAAGCAGGAGTAGCTACCTAATTTTCAGGCACAGCAGGCTTCAAACCAAAAATTATCAGGAGAGACAAAGATAGCCATTACTTATCGGTAAAGATAAAAATTCAAAAATAGAGATAACAATTGTAAATATCTGTGTACTGAATGTTAGCATGCCCAACTTCATAAAACAAAAATTACTGTACTTAAAAAAACAGATAGACACCAATACAATCATAGTACCCCGCTCTCACAGGGCAGCCAACTGGACAAAAAAAATCAACAAAAAACATCTGAGCTAAACCACACAATTAAACAAATCAACTTAGCAGATATCCAGAGTGCTTCATCCCACAAAAACAAGATACATAACGCACAAAACATTTTTCAAAATAGAATATATCTTGGGTCATAATGCATGCTTAAATAAGTACAAAAGAATTTAAATAATCCTCTGCATACTATCAGATCATATGAGAATGAAGTTAGAAATAAACAGCAAAAGAAGCCACAGAAACTATGCAAGCATATGGAAGTTAAATAATCCATTATTGAATAATCATAGTATCACAGAAGAAATTGGGAGAAATAAAAAATTTCCTAGAATCAAATGACAATAGAAGCACAACACATCAAAACCTATAGGACACATGAAAGCATTTCTAAGAGGGAAATTTATACCTGTGAATGCACATTTTACAAAATAGAGTAGGGCAGGGGATTTAGCTCAAGTGGTTCCACTGCCTGCCTTGCAAGAGCAAGGTCCCGAGTTCGATCCCCAGTACCAAAAAAAAAAAAAAAATAGAGTGATCACACATAAAGAACCTAACGATGCATCTCAAAGTACTAGAAAGGCAAGAACAATCCAAATCTGAAACTAATAAGAGGAAAACAATTATAAATATCAGAGCAGAAGTTAATGAAATTGAGACTAAAAAAATACAAAGGATGCTTGATGAATAAAAGAGTTGGATCTTTGAAAGGACGGGAAGGAGCTCTGAAGATGGGGGAGGGAAGAAGGAGGGGAGCGGAAGAGGAAGGAAAAAAGATTTAGATGTGATATGTACAAGGGTGGAGGGAAGGGGAAAAGAAAGAATTCAGATGTGCTATGTACATGGACCAGTTCCCTGCAGTGAGTAATAATCACTGTGGACTGCGAACATGTACTAATAAAGTCAAAAAAGATGTGATATGTACATGTACCCATTCTCCTACAATGAATGCATTTACTATGTATCACAAACACATACTAATCTTTTAAAAGTTGAGAAAAAACAAAACAAATAAAGAAGAAATTTGACAGAATAGTCTCCTTAACTTGGTTTTTAAGAAGTTATGTTCCAGAAAGAGCTTGTCTCACCTCTTGTCATTCAGGAGTGACTCAGATACCCAAGAACAGGGCTGTATTGCAGTGGCACTGGCTTATAAGGTGATCTCAAGGGATGGGCAGATCAAACTTAAAAGACCTTGACAGACACACTGAATGGCTCCTAACTGCTTGATAAGATAGTCAGTAATGTCCCTGGTTAATCAATGTAAAATCAGAAAAGTCTTTCCTCTAAAGATACCATCATCTTGAAGTTGTTATGAATCATAGAAACAGATTTTTATGTTTTATGTAAATATGTAACAATCCATAAACATATATTTTGCATTTTTATTTTAATTAAATGGTAAAAGTTTGTACATACTATTTTGCAATACTATAATTAGAGGTTTATCTGCATTGATAGGCTTCTTTCGTGTATTTGTTCATTTATGGCTGTCTGCAGTCCATTTTATACCTTGTTTAGATTATGTTTGTCTAAAGGTAACCAATACAAACCTAAACAACAGGATCTTAAACAAAGCAAGAAAGCTCTGTGTCTCGTTTGTTAACGCAAAGGTGGCTTTCTGGAAATGATAAGGTGCATCACAGTTTTAGGGGCCCAGTCTTCCGCCATCTTGTTGCTCTCCTGTGCACGAGCCTTTCCTCACAAGGTCACCTCCAAGTTGCGAATGGCTGCCCTCTTCTAGTGAGCATATTTTTACTACTACAATGCAAGGGAGAAAGGAAGAAGCTTCATTCTCCCATTTTGCTTACATCCATTGGCTAAAATCTAATCATATGATCCAGCTATAAGGAAGGGGGGGGGGAAGAGTCTAAGTGACCACATGCCTAAACTTTGATTGTTCTATTAGTGATAAAGAAGGGGAAGGTGAATTTTTAAGTGACAAGAACAAGTGTCTACCACATTGGACATACAGGTCCAACTTCCTGCTGTTAAAACAATGTTGTGACAAACATTCACACATATATAGCTTCTTGTACTCATGTGGGACAGTTTTCTAGGGAAACATGTTTGTTGATAATTCTTATTTTCAATTTTACTAGTTATCACCCATTCCTCTCCTAAACAGACACATCAATTTTAACTCTAGATATATTGTTTTCCTACATCCTAACACTTGGTATTAAAGTTCATCTTTTAAAAATAATAATTTGATGGGATTGGTGACCTGAACAAAGGGAGGAGAGTTTTGGCAGAGTAATAGGAGCACAAGACAGGATGCTTGGGTTGAGAGAGAAAGAGATGATGGAATCAAAGTATGTAGTGGATATAAATTACTCTTTCACTAATCTCAATCATAGAGAGGGAAGTGAAGGGCAAACCATTAGATAGAATTGGTGGAGGATCTGTGTTACAATCAGAAAGTCCTAAGTTGTTGGAAACAAGGCAGCAGAGACTATGTCAGAGAAAGAATGGGAAAATTGTATGACAAATTTCTGGAGGTGAAACATTTTCAGGTGATTTTGAGAGGGCAGGTATGGGAGTTGGTATTGAAGGGTAGGAAGCTCTTTGATATTCAAGAACCCAAGGCACTTTGAAGTTTCAAAGGAGCCAAGTAGGATTAGTCATGTAATAAGTGTTTTAAATACCTTCTGGGTGTCAGGCACTGTTCTAGACACTGGAGCCGCAAGTTGAGTAGAACAGATAAGCTATACACCATCATTTCTAATGAGAGCTGACAGACAGCAAAGTATGTTCTCAGATGTGATGTTTTTATAGCAAAAATACCTACTAAGAAAATAAAAGAGGAAAAGGTGTTTTAGCTAAGATTAGTAAGAGTAAATAGAATGTTACTCTGGTACCCTTGTAAGAGGAGACTTCAGTAGCAAGAGACAAGCAGCCCAGCAAGAAAGGGGAGTGGGGTGGAACGGAGAGGGGAGCTGATCCAAGGAAGTCCGCTGGTTGTGGGACATCCCGGGGGTCCTGCACACCTGATAGACCTGGAGAAGAAGTAGTGGATCTCCTGGCTCTGTTACTAAATTGGAAACAATCAATGAAAGAAAATAGAGCTAGTAATTCAGAACTATTGCTTTTCCTTCTAAATAGAGATTATTATTGACAGCTATATTTTCCTCATAACAAATGATAAAAATGTATCCACTCCCCCCCCCTGCTTTTTTTCCCATTTTCTTTGTTTTACATTTCTTTTTGTTCCTGGACCAGCAGGTTATTTCTATTTCTCTTTTTTTCCCTTTGGTACCAGGGACTGAACTCAGATCCTTGCACTTGCGAGACAAATGGCAGAACCGCTGAGCTAAATCCCTGGCCCTCTATTTCTTTAGAATATGAAATAGTTACCTCTTGACAAGTTAGAAAATGTCTCCTGTTTCTCCCTTTTTTTTTAGTACTTAACACTACATTTAAAAAAAGAAATCTCTTCAATGTTGTAATTCTTAGCATGTGTCTGTACCCCTAGAATGCTGACTGTTATCAGGCAAAAAAAAGTTTTCACTTTTCAAAATGCATTAGCTTTAATGTAAAATAATTTACTTTATTGAACAGAGGGGTGATATGAATAATCCTCACCACTGGCTTTATTCAGGGTCTGTTGCTCTTGGCAGGTAGGTTAGTTGAGATGAAAATGTCAATTTATTTGAACAGGTAAGAGTCAATGCTATGCTGGGGGTGAGAAGCACAAATTATTGAATGAGCATGTATAGTCCAGAAAAAGAAACTTGAAAAATAATGTAGAAAACCATGACAGGTCAGAGTTCATAGTAGATTGTAACAATTAACTTTTGAAGACTTCCTTTAAAATTGAAATAGTAAGTTTTCAGAACTATGGGTGCAGAGCATTTAGGTACAATCTACATAAAACAATCATTTATAGCCATACAATAACATGATTTTGATGATTTCCCTTTTCTGTTCCTAAAGCCCCTGAGGCAATGAGAGATGATGAATAGAACACTCGGATAGAGCACTGGGTGGTCATTCTGGCCTTATCACTAATCACCCTAATAGCAGTGAGAGTGGGTAAGCATCTCACTGGAATTCCTTTTCTTATTTGCAAAGTGGTGGGGTTGGCCTAGTTGTTACTGCCTCTTTCTGATTTAAAATAATATAATAATTTGGGGGCTATGTATGTAAAGGGATGATCTGTCATGCAACTGGAGTGTTACAGTATTACAGTGAGTGTCTAGGGACCATGTAGAAACCTCCAGGGCACCTTTTGTGTATTTATGCTAGGTCTCCATCCACAATTCTAGACTGATAAAGCAGTGAGAAATAGTATGTGAATGTTTGTACATATGGCTGGCTAATAGGTTGTAACGGCCTGTATAACAATCACTTAGACCGGAACCTTCTTCGATACAGAATACCCGCGTTTGGAGGGAAAAAAGTTTAATAAACTTCAGGTTCATGACAATTAACTGAGCTCCTGAGCTAACCTCTCGTTCCTCTCCAAAATCCCAGAGAAAGGACAGAAGTAATAAAGAAGGATTCAGCCCCAAACAGCTCTGGTAAGCCTGGAAAAGAGCTATTGTTTGACATGAGGGCTTCAGAGGGTGTTGAGAATATGAGCTCTGGACACAACTGCTGCATTATTGCTAAGCTGCCTGTGCTCTTTGAATCTTCCAGCTTTGGGGTACGTTACTTAACCTCTCTATGCCTTAGTTTCCATGCCTGGAAAATGGAGATAACAGAAACCACCTCAAAGCATTGCTGTGAGGATTAATACCAGAGCTTTGAATGGTGCCTGACACAAGTTTTCATCTCTCATCAGTAATTATTATTATAGGTGATATTACAGGTGCAATTATAGAATTAATATTGAATATTACAGCAGATAGGGTCAGGCATGGATGATAACACATAGCAGGGATTTTAAAAATGTAGAATTCTATTTAGGTGAAAGATAATAGCTCTGATGACCCCCTGATAAAGAAACCTAAGCTCTTGGGCAATAGAGGAAAAGGCAGACAGCCAATAGGATAATTAATTACAGCACCATGGAGTAACTAAATCAGCCATTTATTCTCCAGGTGCCTGGTATAGCGTTTGCCCCCAGGCTAAAACTATGAATTCTGCTTTCTAAATTAACTGTGATATCTGCTGCAAGATCCTGCCAGGGTGATCGCTGGAACCAGAGAAGAAACTGAGACAGTGTGCCTGCTAGCTTCCATCTGTTGCAGGAAAAATGAAAATGTAATTTGTTGTCTAAAACGGGACACTTTCAAGTGAAAGAAAGCATACTAATAATTGTGCCCGGACACAGGAGGTAACCTCTGACCATCGCAGGCAAATCAGTACATGAGTTCCCCTGGTCATACAACAGAGAGCACCCTACAGAAGCTGCTTGGCCATAGTCTCCTGCCCTACCTGGAAACTACAGCAGCTGCCAAGAAATGAGCTGAAACCCTTCAGGTACCAACTAGGTCAATCAAAGTATGAAATTACGACTGTGAATAGGTAACAGGAAGTCCCAAACATTGGCGGGAAACCAACAGCATGAAAACATGACATTACGCTGTGGAAACAAAAGAAATTTCCTGTGAGGAAACAAAAATCAATGCAGGAAACAGATCCATATGGATTTATTATATCCATAAAACAAGAAGAGGTTGCTATTTTTAAAAGATGCAATCTAAGTTCTGGGAAATTAAAAAAAATTGTCTCAAGGTTACACAATGGAGCAAATCAAAATAAAGGACATCCTGTTAAATTGTAATTATTCCTAATGCCTATGCATATGTACACTGACTAAAAGAAAAATATTGAATGGAACACATTTATGCTAAAATAACTTCTTGTTTATCTGAGATAAATTATAAATATCTAAACTATACACCTCTTCTTTTAATTATATTTCCTTTGGCTCTCCTTAATAATTCTTTGTTAGAATTTGCATAGGAATAAGGGAAATAAATCTGCTGAAAATGGAAAGAACACAAAGAGATTGAAGGAGGGAGGGAGGGGACACAAAGGGAATATAAAAAGAATTATGATGTGTTATGTACTTGTACCACCTTCCCATGATGGGTGTAATCCCTATGTATGACAAACATGTACTACTAACAATAAAAATTTTAAAAGTTTTTGCAGTAGTAGTCTACACTCTATTTGTACAACAGGTTCTCTGAGAGTCAGATCCAACTCACCTTATGGTTTTGTCCATTGTCCATTCATTTTTGGGAAAACAAACAACATAATATTACAAGCCAGTATATTGAACAAGTTCTCATCTTCAGTGGACAACTTTGAGTGTCACTCTTCAGATTTGTTATGTTAAAACACAGTGTAGCAATTATTTCATGACACAGCTTGCCCTTCTAGTCTTTGAGATTGTTGTGATCAATAATCTTTTAAATGTTCACTGACAATAAAAAGTGTTGTCACCCATTTTTATTTTCTTTTTCAGTAGGAATGATGATTTCACTTACTGCCATGCTGGAAGAGTGGGCACATTCATGTAAAAGAATAGAATTCTTCACAAGATGAAATCCATTCCAAGAGATACTTATGGCAAAGACCACGGTAATTATCCATTTTAAATTGGAATTTCTTTCCCTGTCTCTTAAGCAATGTTTTTCCTTTTATGAACAGCCTTGACACTTAAAGAGATGAATATTTCATTGATTCTTTATTTTTTTATAACATGCTCAACAAGTTCTTTTATGTAATAGGTTATTTCAGCTAGAACATATGAACCTGAAAGACATGCTAATATATGGCATAGGATGTCATTATAACTTCTGCCTCAATTATTTATTTTATTCATCTGAATCTCTTAGTGAAAGTTATTTGTTACTGGCTGAGGAAATGATATATCTCTTATGTTTAGCTCTTTGTAGATACAGATTTATATCTTTATTTCCACCATTTTTGCTATTGAGGGAAAAATTGCACACAGAGAACTTCAAAATGAGCTTTTCCTTGTTTAATAAAAGCCCACTATTTATAAAATTCATCACAAAACTTACATTTGGGTTTGACATTTTAGGCTCAAACGTATACAAATAAAAATAATAGCCATGACTCAAATATGACAAAGATTTGACTTTGATAATCTCACATGGTGTCAGTATTTCTGTCATTTCAAGCACAATCCCATAATAGGAGGGGACCTATTGAATGGTGGGGAATTTATGAGCTAGTGATAAACTCAACTAGATAGCAAATGCAAAAAACTATAGCTCTAGTTGGCTTCAAGGGATAACTTGTAAAGCACAACCTCCCCCAACAGCTCTGACCACTCCCACTTTGCACCGAGTTACATCCCTAGCCCTTCTTTATTTTTTATGTTTGAGACAGGGGCTCAGTAAGCTACACTGGGAGTGTAGCTCAGTGGTAGAACACTGGCTTATCATGCATAGAGGCCTGGATTCAATCCTCAGCACCACAAGATAAGTTCTGTCAAATTGCGTCTTATATGAGGTTTGGGGAAACCTGGCATTCATATGGTGGGTTTCTCATAGCCACCCTGGACTAATCCATTGGCAAGTGTTAGGATTACATTTTAACATGCTGCTCCCAATGCAAAACGTTTGCACAAGACAGAAAGAACAAGAAGCAATATCATCACAACAATATAGTATTGAAATCTATGTAATAAGAGTCCTTAGACAATTTTAAGAAACTATAATTATGGTGGAAAAATTTTAAACTTTTTAAAAATCTGTCACAGAAACTGACAGGTAAACCAGGCCAAAACTAAGTAAGTATTTGTTAGATTAGACTAGAACAATCCACAAACTTGCACATAGAGAATGCCCAATGGGGAACACAGGATGAATTTATACAGATAAGATAAACACCAACTAAGATAGCCAATGGTTTTCTTTAATCTCCAGATATCTTTTCGGGTGTAGCAACTCTACATTTAAAGCAATGTATTAGCATTTTAATCTGAAAGAAAAAAAATATTTTCTCCTATATTTTCAAACTTTTCGAACTTCTGGAATAAAAGGTGCTTTTTTTTTTCTTTAAACAACCAAAGAAAGAGAAAGGAGAAAAGATTTAGATGAATAGTACTCAAAATGTGCAATGGGCCAGGCATGGTGGCACATGGCTGTAATCCCAGCACTTGAGAGGCTGAGGCAGGAGGATTGACATGAGTTTGAGGCCAGCCTGGGCTACATAGTGAGTTCAAGGCCAGCCTGAACCACATAATGAGACCCTGTCTCAAAAACAATTAAAATGTGCAATGGCACATATCTTCATATTTGAAAGATACTCTAAAAAATTAAATGATAATATTACATATTGTTTTAAA
>NW_004624750.1:10866096-10915191 GCF_000247695.1 Heterocephalus glaber | reverse complement strand
GTAGTATAGTTTCAAGTTGGGGATTGTAATTCCCCCAGCCATGTCTCTGTTGCTTAGAATTGCTTTAGCTATTCTAGGTCTCTTATGGTTCCAAATGAGTTTTGGGATTGTTTTCTCTAGTTCTGTGAAGTATATTGTTGGAATTTCAATTGGCATTGCATTAAATCTATATAGTAGTTTTGGAAGTATGACCATTTTCACTCTATTGGTTCTTCCTACCCAGGAGCAAGGGATGTCTTTCCATTTTCTTGTATCCCCTTCGATCGCTTTTTTCAGAGTGTTGTAGTTTTCAGTGTAGAGGTCTTTTGCTTCCTTTGTTAGATTGATTCCTAGATATTTCATTTTTTTGTAGCATGCATACCTATTAACCAATCTCTTCTTGAAAATAGGCACAAAGATATGAAATGAAAAATAATTCTAGTTGCTAAGTAGTAACATACACTCCAGGACCAAGAAGCGGTTGCATAAAATGCAAATGGGTTTTAATATTTAGGAAATATATTTATATGATGCATTATGTTAGAGAAAGAAAATCTTAATTATCTAAATAGCAAGAGGGAGGGCATTTGTTTGGATAATATTCAAGATGTACTTTGATGCAATCATACATATAAAAACAACATTTTTATTAAAACCAATAATAGAGATTTCTGTAACTTAATAAAAGTCATTTATTGGAAATCACTATGAAATGTTATATTTGATGGTTAATTATCTCATATTTAATTTAAATGAAATAATAGGAAAAAGAAAACTGTTAATTTTCAATATTATTTCAAGAACTTCACCAATGCAGTAATATAGAAGAAGAAAATGAGGAGCTATTAATGTTGAGAAGGAAGAGGGAAAGTGTCATTAATGCTATAAATGATCCAAGAATCAAAACCAATGAGCCAATGGCATGGACAGAATTCTGTAACATGTTAAAAGTCAGGCTCACAAAAGCAAATATTTTATGTACAAAATTAATCAAATAGCACCGGGGATTTAGCTCAGTGGTTCCGCCGCCTGCCTCGCAAGTGCAAGGTCCCGAGTTCCATCCCCGGTACAAAAAAAAAAAATTAATCCAATAGCGAAGGTAGTGGAAAAAGGATCACAGCCACAGTACAACAAAAGTATAAAACATGTAGGAACACACTAAATAAATGTTTGGAATCTGTGTAAGGAAAACAAGAAAACATTACAGAAGGCTGTAAAACAAGATCAGAATAAATGAAATTTCTCCCAGATGCAAAAAGAATATTTTTCAGTTCTCTAACATAATCTATAAGTAAAATGTGATCCAAATTAAAATAATAACTGGATTTTTTAAAATGTTCTTTGGCAATACACCATTTTTATATTAGCTAAGGCAAATTCCCAAACCTTGTGACTTAATACAATGAAGGTCTTTTTCCTTACCTTATCTAAAACTATGTATTTTAGTTTTTACTCACTAGGGATTTGAATCAAGGTGGTATTCTTTAAAACCCATGCTCCCAAGCACTATGCTATATTGACATTTTGCACAATATAAAGCTATTTTTACTTATCATTACTTTTCTTTTGAACCGGAATTTGTGTTTATTTGTGCTTATGTTTAATGTGAAAAGATATCTCAGGGTATAAGAGTGGTTACTCCACTGGCTGGTAGTTATGGAGGATTTTTACTTTTTGTTTCTGAATGGTTTGAGCTTGTTAAAAAAAAATACATTCTTTGCAACATAAAAAGATTTTTAAGTAAAATTTTGTCAGATTGAAGATATTTGTTGAAGTCTTCCAATGTCCAATGTCACAGTGCAAAAGTTAAGACTGAATATCCAATGAAGCAACTGCTTTATGGCAAGCATTTGCTAAAAATTTGTTGGATGGATGAATGGCCAATCTCTCCTACAGACTCTAAACTCTGGAGTTTTGTGGGTTAGAATTTTTATCTAACTGGTCCCACTCAATAAATAAATTCTACTTGTTTTTTCTTATTTCTTGCCATAGTTTCCCCCTTCTTTTTTATTGCAGTCTTTAACTTTTGCCTAAAATTTCATTTATGTTATTGAGTCAGAAACCTCAAAGCCTCTTGTAATACATCTCATCGATAGAAGTTACCAATGCCTGTAGGGAAAAACACTTAGTGGAATATTATGATTTCTGTTCCTAATGAGGTAAAGCTAATAATACACAATGAATCTATAAATCATCTTTAAGTTCCATGTTGTAAGATAATGCTGAATTTTGGTGCTTACAAGGTTTTCCTTGCTTTGGGAAATCAGTTTTAATCTGGACTGGTTGAAATATAATGGGTACTGTTTCTTTTAGAGAACATTGTATTTGGAAGACAAGGACTACGCTTCCAATTAGAAGCACATCTTTCACATTTGAGAGAAATCCAAAGCCCCCTGGAACATACTGTGACAATCCAGTGCACTTAGCAACTGAAAGAGCGTGGGCTGTGTGTGGAGCCTGGTGACATCGAGAAATCAATTTGCAAAAAGGCGGCTTGAAATTTGCAGGGTTTTTTTTTTTAATCAAGGTGTTGTGAAGAGGTGTTGAAGCCACGAAGCAATTAGAAGTGACATGCGTGTCATTGCTTGTATAATATTCTGTGGTTTAAGTTTTCCTACATATGTTTTCTGCTCCATTTTTCCTTCTATTCTAAGAGAATAACATCATGCCTTATGGACATGTGTATAAGAGAAACACCTTCTGTCTGCAGTGTTTGTTTCTGGTGATCATATCTCTCTTGACAGTTCTTCCTTCTTGCAGGATTGTATTCACTACAAAGGGAAGAACATCATAGAGTCCTCAGAGATTTAGGGAGAAAAGACACATTCTCTTCTGAGATTATAGTACAAAATATATGCCTTCCCTAATCAAGGATTTTTTGTTCAGAGCACGTTCTCCTCTCAGAGGCGAATTTCTTATGAGGGCACCCAGAAACAAACACAGGAAAACAACCGGGCCTCTGGAAACGATTGGAATCAGGACTAGAAAACTCTTATTAACATAGACTATCCTCTTTCTAGCTTCTGATTTTGCTTCTCTGAGGTATAGTACTTTTCTCTCCAAACCAGTTGTTTCTGCTTCTCTGAGCTCCTGGCAGAAACTAATCACCTTTATGTTCAGTTTCTCTATACCTAGCAGAATCTCAGTTTCAGATTACTCAGGAGAAAGAATCTGATAGGCCCAGCAAAGGCAAGTAATAGGACAATCTCTGGTCAAATTACTATGTGACTGGTAGAAGCTACACCTTCTGGAAAGAGACTGCTGGGTGGGTGAGTGGGGAGTTGTTTTTGGAGTAAAGGAGGTTTGCATTCATTGGTTATCCACCTGAAAGTTGTAGAGCAAGCTTCTTAAGCCATATCTTAGAGCTCTTCTCTGGACTATTAGCATCACTAGAATTCTTTTAGGCCTTCAGGCTTGAAAACAGATTCATTTTCAATTTTCATTTTCCTTCACCTTCCATATTTGTTGTCCATTTTTTGTGTTCATTTCTTCATTCACTCAGCAGTTATTTGTGGAGTGACAGCTAAGTGTCAGATATTTTTTCTAAGCATTTCGGATACAATAACTAACACACATAAGTAATCCTTGGTCTCGTGACATCTTATCAATTCTTTGCTTTTTCTCATTTTATATGCAGAGGTTTGAAAAACAGTGCATGTGTTGTGAGGAACTGAGAACAACAACAACAACAAAATAAAATGAGTACTTTTGTTGAAAAGGGACCTGGTGATTTTAGTATTATACCCATGATACTGTGGAAAGTGTTTGTGATTGAGGTGAATATTGAACATTTGCTATGGTGGATAATCAGAAATGTTAAATTTCTCTATGATTTTACAGAGCTTCCAAAACAAACCTTTTGAAAAATGCACTTGTCACCTTAATAATTGCTTTTATATATTTACTCAAAAGATCAATGGCTTTTTGAGTAAAAGCTATTGGAGATGCAACTTCTCATTCCAGTTGTTTTCACTCAAATATTTTGTTATGAAATATAAAACAAATGATGCAAAACAAATAATTAAAATTAACATTATTGAATACTTGCTTTGGTTTAGCCACTGGGTAAGCACTTTGCATGTATCTATTCATTTAATCCTTCCAACAAAATATATATACTAAGTTTAAATTTATGCCCATGTATCAGCAAAATCTAATCAGTTATTTAAATTTCATCAATTCCTAATCTTATATTTTTTCTTTCTTTTCTTCTGCTTGCTTTGCGGTTTTTTCCCCCTCTCTCTTCTTTTTCTGGAATTTATTTTAGTTGTTGTTTCATTGTTTTCGCTATTTTGAATTGGGAATTTGGACTATTAATTTGAAACTTTTTCTCTTTTAAAAGAAAGCATTTAGTGCTACAATCCTAACTTGTTAGCACTGCTTTTCCCTAGTCCTGTAAGTTTTTTGGTGTGTTATATTTTCACTTTCATTTAGTTAAGTGTATATTTTGATTTTATTTGAGATTTTCTTCTTGACAAATGGGTCATTCAGCATTATGTTGTTTAGTTTCCAGTGTTTGGAGATTTTTTCCTGTTATTTTTCTGCTGTTTATATCTAGTTTGAGTTCATTGTGGTAGGAGAACACACTGTGTAACTCTAATTGTTTTACTTTTTTTTTTTGAGACAGGCTTTCATTATGTAGTTCAGGCTGGCCTTGAATTCACTATGTAGCCCAGGCCTTGAACTCATGGTGATCCTCCTGCCTCAGCCTCACAATTGCTGGGATTACAAGCATGTACTGCCATGCCTGTATTTTTTTTTTTTTTTACATTTTTTGATGCTTGTTTTATGGCTCAAGATATGATCTATTTGATATATATCGTATGGATACTCTAAAAGAATGGTGCATTCTATACATGTCAATTAGATTCTTTTAATTCATAGTGTTGAAGTTTTCTACAATCTGATTATTTTTTATTTAGTCAATCCATTATTATTGAGAGAGGGGTGTTTAAGTGCCCAGCTATAAGTGTGAGTGTGTCTACTTATCTTTTTAGTTCTATCAGTTTTGGCTATATTTTATAGCTCTGTTGTTTGATGCATGCACATTTAGGATTACTATGTCTTCTTGCCAGATTGATTCTTTACCATTATGAAATTTTGAGCTCAAATTGACCTTTCTGCTTTAGGTTCCTGAGTAGGTAGGATTACAGATGTGTACCACCATTCCCAGCTTGAAGTCCACTTTATCTGAAATTGATATAGCCATGTGTTCTTTCTTTTGATGTATATTTACATGGCATATATTATTCACCTTTAGTTTTCAAGATACCAATATCATTATATTTAAATGACTTTCTTCTAGACAACATGCATTTAGATCATACCTTTTCACTCTGAAAATATATCTTTTACTTGGTATTGTTAAGCTATTTATACTTCATGTAATTATTGATATACAGTATTAGGACTTAAATCTGCCGTATCATTTTTGTTTTCTTTGCTAATTTTTGTTTGTCTCTCCTCTTTCCCACTTTTCTGTGGGCTATGTGAACATTTTTTTAGGATTCCATTTTGACTTAACTATACACTTATATCTCATCATATAGCTTTTTTTTAGTGTTGCTCTAGATGCTACATTTATATGTAACTTATCACAATCTAATTGCATCAATGCTTTACCAGTTCAAGAAAAATGTAGAAATGTTATCTTTCTTTATGTGTCTGTCTCTTTACCTTTACATTTGTAACATAATTATTTTAAGTACTTTTATATGCATTAAAGGCCATATCAGGTGGTAATATAATTTTTGCTTCAACTATCAAACATAATTTAGAAAATTCAAGAGAAGAAAGTATATTGAATTTATTATTAATATTATTATTTTTTGCTTTTTTGTGGTATAAGGGATTGAACCCAGAGCCTTGGCACTGAGCTACATACCTAGACTTTTAAAACATTTTTAAAAATTTTGATATGGTCTCACTAAGTTGTCAAGTTTCCCCAGCTGAACTCAAAGTTTTAAACCTCCTGCCTCAGCCTCCTGGAGTGCTGGGATAATAGGGGTGTACCACTATGCCTGGCTTTTATTTATTTATTTTTTTTTGGCTTCTTTTGGTTTATTCTTCTCCCTTCCTTATATTCTAAGGTTTCCTCTTTAGTTATTACTTTTCCATTTAGAGAATTTTTAAAGCCATTTTTCTAGCACAGGTCTGCTGGTGACAAATCCTCTTAATTTTTCTTCATAAGGAAATGTTGTCAGGCTGGTCAAGTTAGAATGATTTAATGTGCATTTTGAAAAATTATTGTGGGCAGTATGAAGAATGAATTAGAGAGAGGTCAAACTAGAGCAGAAAGATTAGTTAGGAGGCTTTTTCAGAAACCTCACTGAAAGAAGATGAAGACCCGTGCCAAGGCTGGTATTTAGGGTTGGAGAGAAAAGATAGCCTGGTGTAGTGCTGTCCAATGGAATCATACAAGCCAAGAATGAGAGACATAAATGTGATTTAAAATTGTCAAGTTGCCACATCAAAAAAAAATGAACAAGTGAGATTCTTTTTAATAATATACTTTACTTAATCCAATATATGAAAAATATTGTTCTTTCAAAACATCATCAATGTAAAAATGTTGATTAAACGTTTTTTGTATAAAGCTTTTGAAATTTGTTGTGTATTTTACACTTATAGGACACCTCAGTGTGACTGGCCACATGTAGCTGGTAAGGAGACCACAGTGTAGACATGGACTGGACACCTGAACACAGTACTCAAATGTGGTCAGTGGCTGCCCTATGGGACAGTGCAGTTATAGGGATTGGGGCCAAAGTGGGGTAAGAGGATCCAAAGATACCAAGGTCTCTTGCTTAGATGACTGCAATGGAGTATCCAATGGAAGGACTGAGAGGCTGAGTTGACAGGACTTTAGCCACTTCATAATTCGGATCAATGCTTTGAAGACAACTTATACGGCCATGCAATCTAAGTAACGGAGTGCTTTCCTAGAACATGCAGCTTCAAACTAGTCTCTGAGTTCTTCCTTCTAATCGATTGCCACACCAGTCCTCTTCTAGTGTGAAATTTTTGGATCCTCCACTAAGGGCATCTATTATTTACTAAAGGAGAAAGAAGGAGAGGAATAATTTGGGAGAAAGGCATGTGTTTAGTCCAGGGAGGGAAAGGTAGGGGATATAGTTAAAGAAAGATGCAATTGTTAGAGGTTCATGTAGGTAAATTAGTGTTAGGAATTTTTGATTTTAAGTTTATAGTATTTTTGTCATGTGCCTGTATCTTTATGATTTATCTTTAAGAAGTGTTATTTCTTTATGACGAAACATTTGTGTTTAGTTTAGAAAAACTGGAATGTACAGAAGGAACACTGAACAGTTTCCTTGCAATTTCATTTTCTTGAGATAGTAAACTGTTTATAGTTTTGTTTTGTTTTGTTTTGGTACCGGGGATTGAACTCGGGACCTTGCACTTGTAAGGCAGGCGGTGGAACCACTGAGCTAAATCCCCAGCCCAATTGTTCATAGTTTTACACTGACTTTTACATTTTTCAAATGAATTTTTAATTATACAAGTGACATAGGAAGATCTTTTCTTTGTTGAAAAAGTAAAAACAGTGCAAACAAATGTAAAACATCATTTGATTTATTATTTCTAATTCTAGGTCCCTCTGAGATGTAACCACTTTTAACAATTTACTGAGCATTCTTTTAAAATTTAACATATTTATTCCCATTCTCATCCTCATTCCTGCCCTCTCATAATGTATATAAACATACATATTAGTACAAATACTGTAGTATTATCTGTGGTACTTTGGTTTTTTTGAGACAGAGTCTCACTATGTAGTCCATGCTGGCCTGAACTCACTATGTAGCCCAGGCTGACCTCCAATTCACAGCAATCCTCCTGTCTTGGCCTCTCAAGTGCTGGGATTACAGGTGTGCACTACCACACCCAGCCTGTGGTACATTTTTCTAGATAAATATTATCACACTGTTCACAATATTCTGCACTTTTTATTAAGAAAACTCTTAAAAATCTTTTCATTTCTAAACAAAATCTACCACATCCTTAGAATGCTGGCTAGATTTAATCCTACAGATAAACCTTAGCTTACTGAGACACAGTTAGATTGTCTCTGTGCTTTACTACTATAAGCATTTAGTGTTAACAGTGACTACATGATCTCTATACAGCTGCATATGCATGTTTATACATATGTGCACATAATTACCCAAAGATGATTTCAAAAACATGAAATTTCTGTGTAGTCGTATGTCTGCTTCTACAAAAAGCTCAAATACTAATACTTTAAACAAGATGGAAGTTTATTTTTTGTCACATAATAATTTGAGTCTCAGAGGTCTGGAATTGGTATTGTGGTGTCACAGTTAGGAATCTAGCCTCCTTTCATTTTGCTCAGCCTTTTGAGTTGTTGCTGGTGAAAGCATCCAAGAGGGCTTATGCTTGGGACATACCTTAGGCATTGCCTTGGACTTCCTGTCTTCCCTTATCTACTGGATCCACCATCACTTCCATTCAGTTGTTAACTCTTTCCACTACTTTCAAGCTAAAATAAAACACCACGTTACAAAGTATGAAATTTGGCACAATCCCCAGCAGCTGCCTACAGGGCCAGGTCATCCACAGAAGCGGCATTTATGCAGAAGGTAGATAGCAGGTACATGTTCTCTCTGCATATCCCTCTTATAGACTAAGATATGGCAGATAGAAGTCTATATAGCTTGGTGGGAGACTTCCCCCATGGCTCAGCAGCTGGCTGGATTTCCTTATGATTTGTTGACCAGCACTGTTTTTCTTTTCCATGCATCCCTATTTCACTTCCTTTCCCCCTCATTCTTGTTTTATGGGAATTACACTACCAAATAAAACACTCTCACTTAAGTCTTTGCCTGAAACTCTTCTTTAGGGGACCTAGGTTTACACAATAGGAGTGAGGGATAAAAATGTGGGTCCTGGGGATGAGACTTTGAGTTAAATTGCCCACATATCTGAAAGCAACAGAGACCCAATTATTTTAGGGCAGTTAATTGACAAGTTGTGTTTCAAAAGACATAATGCCTTTATTACAGCTTGGGGCAACTGCACAGTAGACTGCTGGAAACCAGGGCTACGATCTGATTATACAGCAGATATTCCAGGTCCAGACACCCTGAAGCGAAGAGACAAGAGTAAGAAGTTTGAGTTCCTCTAACCATCCAGGCTGGAAGACATAGCCTCTAACCATTTGCCAGAGAAAAACAGGGTCTGCTTGCTTGGGGGAATATTCAATGACCTAATCTGAAGCAGGTGCTTTCAAGATGAGGCTTGTTTTCCTCAAAATATGCCCCCGACATACTTCATTGCCTCCTGGCTGAATAGCAAAGTCAGGTTTCAGCACAGCCTGAGCAGGAAATTACAAGCTCTGGTCTGAGAAGAAATAGACCACATGCCGAAGGGATTGCAGGATCCAGCTATTAGGCATTAACAGAAAGTGAGAGAATATGTGTGGGAGTGCATCTGGAACACAGTAGTCTGTCGTCCATGGTTGTGCTTGATTGAAGGGGAGACATAATATTTAGCAGAACCCTGGTGCAGGATTTTTAACCTCGACAACCAGAGCTATGGTGGGTGAAAGGGACAAGCAGAAGGGTCTGAAACTGTCCGTACCAAATATCACACTAGAAACAATATTACACTCCAGAGGGATTGCAGATATTTGTGAAAGCATCAGCTATTTGAAAGACTTGGAGGTCTGACTCATATATATTACCGGTAAGGATTTCAGGTTTTAGAAGCCCCATCTCTACATTGTGGTTAATGTTGCTGAAATCTTTGTTGTATATCCAGACTACACTGACTTACACTGGTGCCCTGTTATCAGTAAACCTGTTTAATTTACCCAGGAATCACCTTTATGTGGTCTTTCTGTCAATCTGAGCCTGTAGCAGGCATTTATCAATATGGTCACATACAGCAGGTTAAAAATATCTTTTTGTACTGTGTGGCTTGTTCCGTGTTTTCCACTTTTGTTTTGGTATCTTTCATCCTCCAAAAGTTTATCCTAAAGGGTTCACATTGAGCAGTATTTCTTATTTTGTCTTACTTTTGTAGATTTTAAGGAAGTCTCTTGTTAAAGACCGTAAATTCTGTTAGAATTTCTTTTACTACTTTTATAATTGTATAAAATACTCAATATATACACACATAATATAGTTCTTATATACATACATAGAACTACATAGTTCTCCCTAACTGTCTCTTTGCTTTATTGATTAGAATTCAGGTTCCTACTGAATCTTGGTGTCTTATCTATGGTTTTAGTTTTGTTACTTCTGTTTTGTTGATTAGACATAATTATTTGGATGATCTGTGTAGCTAAGATATAGTCTTGTTCACTCCTATCCATCTTTTATTCTGCCTTAAATACTTTCCTTTTGAAAGTATATAAAACATAGACTACAACTTGCACTTCTTTGCTTAGGAATTTTCAGTGGTTTCCAATTAAATAATTATAATTAACAAACATTTATATAGCACTTCCTATGTGCAAAGCACTATTTTATGGGTTTTACATATATTAACTCATTTGCTTCTATACAAAATGGAACTATGAGGTAGATAGTCTTATTATTTTACTGCCATTATATAAAGCAAACAAGACACAGTGAGGCTTGGAAGAACGAAGCCTTCAAATCATGACTTCAGGTCCCAGCATCTGGGCTTTTAATCTCTATCTACACCATATGGATGAGCTTTCATGATGATGGAGTTACATTTGATAAACCTATTGTTAAGTTAAAAATATCATAAATTAAAAATAATTTAATATACCTAGCCTACCAAACATTGTAGTTGGGCCTACTTAAATGTGCTTAGAACACTTACATTAGCCTACGGCTGGGCAAAATTATCTAATAAAAAGCCTGTTTTATAATATAGCATTGAATGTTTCATGTAATTTATTGAATGCTGCATTGAAAGTGAAAAACAGAATGTTGTATAGGTATGCTTTCCTACCACCATACAGTCAAAAAATCATTAAGTGAAACCACTGTGGGATTGTCTGTATGTTTTTCTAACTAAGGAGCCCTGCTAGATATAAAACTCAGTCAACATTTCTGAGCACACCTTCCAACTATCCACTATGTTTCATCCTTTCTGCCTCATCTTGATCCATTGCTGCCAGTAGCTTACCACACTACACATTATTGACTTAAACTTGCTGTGTATTTTTATGACTTTTTATCTTATATAAATTTCTTTTTCTCTTGGTCAGAGACATCCCTCTAAACGTTCTTCATTTTGTTTTTTTCATTCATTCATTCTAACAAAGATTTGTTTAGTAGTACTTCATGCCAGGTGCTGGGCTTGGATGCCAGGTTGTCATAACTAATACATTAGCCTACTGTTGGCTAATTATCTAATAAATGTCTTTGTGGCATGGGTCTTTCTGTTAATGGGCATTTTCAGTTCAGGGCTAAGACATCTTCTTCTCTATAATTCTTTGTTCTCTCTCTAGTCCCGCTTCATCTCGGGACTCTTCTAATGCTTTTTAAGCCTTTGTCACAACACATTCTGCAGCCTGTTTTTTTTTTTTTTTTAATAAAATTATGTTCAGTTGTTGTATGTGTCACCTGCTTCTTATAGGGAATGTGTGGGCTCATCTATATATTGCATGGACACACTCAACAAATGGTTGCATTTAACTAACTGAATGGATGAAGAAGTAAAAAAGAATTTTTTAAGTCAATATATTAGGTGGTGAGGTGGGAAAGGGAGATTTTTGTGTTCTTTTTCTTTTAAAGAGCTACATATATATCTATTTGGGGTAGTACAAGTGATTAGCAACTAAATTACTAACTGACAGAACACTAACCTTATTTATTATTTCTCTAACAGTAACTTTAGATGAAAAAGCATTTTGAATGGGCAAAAGGATCCCTGCAGCCTGCAAAGGCATTAATTATATGAAACAGCAATTTACATTATTTATAAGGAAGCTATTTACATTACTTAGCCCTGTCAGACACAGTAGTTGCATAGCTCCATTCTTTCATTACAGGGAAAAGAATAAAGCAAAGTGACAAAAAAGTAGAAAAGATATTATAATGGCTGCATTTCATTACCAGAAAAACAGTTTCTCTAAAATGTTAAAAAATGTCTCAAATATAATTTAACTGAACAAAATGGAAACTTCCATTTTGCCCCACTGATGATTCAGAACATAACACCTGTTTAAACATTCAGAAAAGCTTCCAAAAACTACTGCAAGTTAAGCATTGTTAACTGCAAGGAGGAAGATGACTAAGATGCAATGTTTCATAATTCAAGTATTTGAATTTAATTAGACACATATTTCACAAGTGACTTTGAAATGAAAGTGATTGCACTATGAGCAAGGTCATTGGTGACGGCAGCCAGGTTGGGGGAAAATTCCCACTGTGTTTTATTTTTATTTTCTTCCTTCCTCTGTGACCACTTTAATTTAATTGAATCCTGCTGTTTCACTTTCATCAATATAACAGATAGTTCTCGGTGGCAAATTACACTAGCTTTTGATCTGACGTGGACAAGTCTTCTATGTGAAAACAAAGTTTAAAAATGAGAATTTAACAAGCTGATTGAAATAAAAAGACCCTATTAATATTTTTTTTAGAATACGCCAAGGATGAAAATTTTCCCCAGGCCTAAATTCTTTAAAGTCTTAAAATTTTTTTTGCTCGCCTTGAGATAAGATAAAATCTTTGTCAATCAGAGGATGGTATCTAAATCCTGATTGGAGAATTAGACCCAACAGTGAGGAGTCTTTGCATTTTGCCACTTGGTGGGAAGGCTCTCTGGCTGTATTTACCTGTCCCAAATGAGCAAAACACTGTCATCTTCCTTCAGAAAATATTAGGGTGAAGTACACAGGCTAGCCTTCCAAATTAGTACAGGCTCACAGAGCCTGTACGAAATTAGGTCAGAGCTGAAAAAATAAAACATTGTCTGTGGTCTAATAAGCTTCTTAATCTTAAACGGGAAATTGGGCTCACAGAGTGCTAGGGTCACTTTCTTTGTTTTTAAGTGTGAAAGAACTGGTAACACTTTTCAGTGTTAAAGACCTATTTTTCTATGCTATCCAATATTTCTGGTCCTTCTCTTAGATAATTTCTGGTATTGCCTAATTTATAAGAAAATCAGGTTCCCTATTCATTGAAATTCAAACTTCAAATTAATAAACTTGGCTTTCACTGTGGTCCATACTACGTAGGGGACAAACTTCCCTTGCCATGAGCTATTTCCCTTGAGACTCGTAGTTTCCCCATTTGAAGTAAAGCCTCCCAAGATCCTTGTTTAAAATGCCGAAGTATTTTGAGAGTGAGCACTTCAAGCCACTGGTACGTAATTACATCAAATTGTTAAGGTGTAAAATGCATATTGACTTAAAATGTAGTTATAATAAGGATATGGCTGAAACGCAAATAAGTATCATCAATTATTAGACAGACGAATGGATCTGTTGCCGGTATTTGATTCTTAAACTGCCTGTCAGTTTCCTAATTTCAATTTGATTAATTAACTGTGGGAAGCCATCAATACAGATTATGCAATCCAAGCACAGGCTTTGGAGTCGCAAGACTAGGACCTGGTCTCTGACACTATGGTTTTTATAAATAATTTAACTTATTTAAGATTTAGTTTCCTAAAATGTGAGATGGAAAAAAAGTACAGTCTGGACTGGTGACGATAAAACGTCAGCTCTAGTATTCACTAGCTCTCTTTTCAAAGCCTTCTCTCTCGCTTCACCTCCCACAGCCCAGCCTGAAAAATAGATTCTCCAGCCTCATTCGGCCCTTGACCTGACTGTTTCTTCCTCCTCCCTCCAGGGGCCGCTGTGTTTCCCGGAAAGCGCGCGGGATGCTTAGTTGCCGCGAGACCGTCGCTGGGCAACCGCATCTACACAAACTCCGGGCCCGCCTGAGTCTCGTCAATATGGCGGCGCAGGGCGCCACCTGGAGCCCCCTGTCCGAGGGGTCTCCCGCATCGGTGTCGCCGCCAGAACAGCCTCCGACCCCGTCCTCGACCTCAGGCACAGTTTCGAAGTCTCCCCTAGAGTTGAAGCCGAGCACCCCGAGCCCGCTGCTTCTCTGTCCCTGTCCCGAGGACTCGCTGCCCACTGCCGTGTTTTATGGGCCGTTGGACGCGAAGAACCCGCTGCTCGCTTCTTGTGAGAAAGACATCCGCGAGCTCTTAGGCTTTATGAAGAAGAAGGCTTTAGCGACAACGGAGGAACAGAAGCATGAGTTCCGCCGGCGCTGGTAAGCCGAGGCAGGTCTCTGGGAGGCCGCAGCCAGAGAAGGGACCGTGTCCCAGAGCTGGCTCAGGGTGGTGGACTCAGGGCCTGACCCAAGGGCCCTGAAGATAGAAATACAATTTGAGAAGCGGAGATTCGGCACTATAACAATCCATAATTCCTGGTACATGTTTTATCACGGCCCCCTTTTCAGGTCAAAATAAAAATCAACAAAGGAGTGTTTAATAACTCACCATTTGTTGTGCTTCTGAGTTCCCATAATTATTATTCTAGGCTAATAATTTTTGATCCACTCAGGGATTTTACAGTTGTCTCTTTTGAGGATGGACAGACACTTTTGTATATGAAGACAAAGGAATAAGTTGGAAGTGGTTTAGGTTCTTGAAGAAGTTCTCGATACCGTGCAGTATATCATCCTGTGGATGTGTGTGTCTTAACCTCTTTTTATACTGCTGTTAGGATTACAGAGACCTTTTTCCCTCCTTGATTTTATGACTCATTCTGCACATCTGTTTTCCTTTTTTTGGACTCTGTCACTATGTTATTACTGTGAACTGCAAACTACCTGTTTTTAAGATTCTTTCCTGTTTATGTTATCTTTCTTGGTGAAATACATCACAAACTGAACATGTGCAAAAGTAGATTATTGGCAAAAAAATACCAGAATAGTGAACAGTTTTAACTTGTATTTTTGTTCATGCATTTAATACGAAGAAATAATTTTGACTTACATGTATTATTCATTCATTCGTCTAATATATATGTATTATATATATTATATAGTAGGTACCTTTCTAGAAACTAGATTAAAAGACATGAAAACCCCTATCGACATGGAGTATGTATTTTTGTGAGTATGGTCAGTCACTAAACAAGTATGGCAGTATGGTAGTTCCCCTTATCCATACTTTCGCTTTCTGTGCCTTTGGTTTCCTGTGGTCAGTATGGTCCCAAAACATTAAATAGGAAATCCTAAAAATAAGCAGTTCTTAAATTTGAAATTGTATGTACACCTTTCTGAGTAATGTGATGAAATCTTACACCACCCAGCTCCGTCCCACCTGGGATGTACATCTCTCTTTATCCAGCCTATCCATGCTGTAGGGGCCACCTGCCCATTGCTAGATGTCTTGGTTATCAGATCAACTGTCAGTGGTGTCACTACAATTGCATTCATTAACTCATTTTACTTAATAATGGCTCCAAAGCACAAGATGAGTAATGTAGACAGTTGAGTTATGTAGAAGAGAAAGCATAAAATGCTTCCTTTAAGTGAAAAGTTGAAAGTTCTTAATAAAGAAGGAAAAAAAATTATGTTCCAAGGTTGCTACGATGGACAGTATGACAAGATATACTGAGAGACATCACATTCATATAACTTTTATATCATAATTATCCTATTTTATCATTAGTTATTGTTAATTCCTTACCTTGCCTAATTTATAAGTAAAACCTTATCATATATATGATATATATGATATATATGAGTATATATATAGTGAATCTTATATGTATATGTGTGATGTATACATATACATCATATATATGATACATATGTATCATATATGAAAAACATAAAGATTCAGTATTGTCTGGTTTCATGCACACACTGGGGGTGGTCTTGGAATGTATCTCCTTCTGAAAAGGGGAGGGCTACTGTAAATATATTTTACAAGGAGATAATTGCTAGAGAGAAAAAGAGCAGAGAATGGGATTGGAGGATTTCAGATGAGTGTTGCAATTTAAAATGCAATCACAGAGAGCATGGTCAGGGAAAGTCAGGAAAGGTGAGAAAGATGAGGAGGTGTAGAAACCATCAATGAGAATTTCTGTGCAGGAAGTAGGCTGCACAGGGAGGATGGCAAGTGTGGAGGAGCTGCGGTGGTCTGGTGATGGTGGGAAGAACAGATTCTGAGTAGGAAGGGGGATAGATGAAGAGCTTAGTGCTAGATATATTGAGTGTAACTCAACATCCAGGCAGAGTTGTTACTAAGTAGTCCGTCATTTGAATGTCAAAGTCAGAAAAGATACATGTTTGGAATTAATTAGACTACTAATGATATTTACATCCTGACACCTGATGGAGGACTTAAAGGAATGAGTAGTTGAAGAAGAGAGAAAAAGACTGAGCTCTGAATGCTGCAACATTGACAAGTGGGGTGAAAAGGAACCATCAGAGAGGAACTTCCGAGGAGGTAGGGGGAAACCAGGAAGTGGCTGGTGTAGGAGGCAGGGGAAGGAATGATCACCTCTGGCAAATCCTGCTGATGGTCAGTGAGATGGGGACATGAATTAACCAAGGAGAGCACATTCCGTATCCAACTCAGGGATTTCACAATTTTCCATTTGTATCTCAACACTTTTTGTGTTTGCGCTTTATCTGCCCAGCTCCACCACCAGCATTCCAGTGCAAACCAACACCATTGCACTTCTTCCCTGAAGCCGCTCTGTCCCACAGCTGTCCTTCACAGAGCAATCAGGGAGCTCTTTACAAAAACACCATCTACCCTTATCTGAAGTCTTTCTACTGCTTACCATTGCTTTTAGAATGAAACTAACATCTCTCCAGTGTCCTCCTGAGTGGAAAGAGCCCTCCCTTGTCTCTGCTCATCCCCTCTCACGGGTCTTTGCTGCGGAAGAGTTCTGATTCTCACCCCAGAGCCTTTGTATTTGCTGTCTCCTTTTGTTTGAGAGATTCTTCCCCTTGCTTTTCAAATATCTGGCTCCTTCTCTTTCAGATCTCAGCTTAGTTGTCAGCTCCTTGGCAAGGCCTTTCAAGTTCAGATTCGCCTATCATTTTATATTTTTTTCTGTTTGTTTTCTTGTGCATTGTCTATCTTCTTTATTAGAATGTAGGCTCCCTGATTACTTGGGATAATATATCTCTTTTACTTTGCTCTGCCTCCAGGGCCTAGCCTGGTGCTACTGGGACATGGTAAACATTCAGTAAATACTTGGGATTGCAAGAATTCAAGGGTCATTGTCCCTTTTTTCAGTCATTGTGAATATTACACATAGGAAAGTAGTTTGGGCCCATCTGTCTGTAAGGACAGTATCTGTTCTTTAAATAGACTATGACAAGATAATCATAGATGTTAAGGATTGGCTTGAACTTTAACAATCCAATACCTCACACAGTTTAGGGATTTATTTGTACAATAGTGTTTGTTGAATGCTTGCTGTGGACCAGGCATTACACTAGTCACTTATTACACAGTGATGAATTCGATAGATACAAGAATCTGTGCTCGTGAAGTTTATAGTCTAGAAAGGGAGATTGACTTTCAATGAATGATTAAGTTAACACACAAACAACAAATGCTATGGAAAAAGTAGTTGCTGAGCACTTATACATGCCAGGCATTGTGTTAGGTAGGCATTGGGGTTGCAGCAGTGAGCCAGATAAAAATATCCCTGCCCCTGAAAGCTTATGTTCTAGAGGAGAAAATAAACATCAAATAGGCACACTTTATGGTGACCTAGAAACTGAGTCCTAGGAAGAAAAAGAAGGCACATGTAGTTGGGGACTGGAGGTTGCAGTATTCTATCAGGAGGTCAGAGCAGATGACATTTGAGCAGTGATTTCAGGAGAAGGCAGTGGTGACCTGCTTTAAAATTAATGGTAAGGGAAGAGACAATTGGCTGAGAGTAGAAGGAGGCCTGGGAGTCAATCAAATAAACAGAGAAAACAAGCATAGAAGAAGATCCTCGGCAGGAAAAATCATTGGCAGGAAAGAGCCAAGTACTTTGGAGGGACGGACTGAAGCCCGTTTAGCAGAAACATAGTGAACGAAGTGTAAGGTGTGAGATGATGTCTTAGTTACTTTTCTCATTGCTGGGACAAAATACCTGACACCCAAAGTTAAAGGAGGAAAGGTTTATTTTGGCTTGCAGTTTGTAGAGGTTTCAGTCCATAGTTAGCTGGCTCCAAAGCAGGGCAGCATGGCACAGGAACATGGCCGAGGAGAAACAGTCCACTGCAAGGCAGCCAGAAAGCAGCGGAGCAGTGAGCAACAGCAGCAGCAAGCCTGCCTGCCCTTTCTCCCTTTAAATTCTATCCAGGCTCCAAGCCTGTTGATTGGTGCCACTCATACCTAGGGTGGGGCTTCTGTCATCCACACCCTTAATCCACATTCACACACCCTAATCCAGCCACCTTCAAAACTCCATTCCTTGACCATGTGAAACTTTGGGGAGACTTCAGATACCAGGCATAACAAAAGAGGTTAGAGGAATACATAGGGCTTCGGAAAGTTTTAGAGATCACTTTGAAGAGTTTGCCTTTATCTCAAGAGTAAGGGGAACTATTTGGAAGGTTTCGGTAAGGGGCTGACCTGACCTTATGTAATTTTTGTTTTAAATATTGTCTAATTGGAGCAAGAACAGAGACCACTGAGGAGTCCATGAGGTGGAGTTGCATTCATAACATCTGACAGATGGTGGTTTTCAAATCAAAATTTGTTTCTTCTCATAACTATTGGAATTTCTATAAGTAGAAAAATTCATAGTACCTAAATATAAATTTTGAAAATGCCAGCAATGTCATTAAATGAATGTGATATATTTTTCAAATATGCTTTTGTTATAGGCACATAAGATTTAGATATTCTTCTTACACAGCTGTGGTCTTCTATTTTAGAATGCTCTAAATATCCAGCAGCAGCTATAATCGATCAGTGATTTAAAGTACACTAACATTATCTTCTTGTATGAGGTACATTTGATAGTGTATGTTATACTTTTTGTTTAATCATTATGTAAGCCATTCCTAACCTGAACTTGAAATCTGCTAAAAAAAAATTCTTTTCCTTATTATATAACCTTGATTGAATTAATGAAGATGTTATTTTCCTTTATGAGTAACAAACTTAGTCATCATTACCTCAGCTGCAAGTTCGGAAGAATGAACTATTGCATGTGTATAATTTAATGATTCTAGCAAGACTAGGTGTTTTTCTTGAATTCAATATATATTTATTCTAAAACAATCACATTTCATAAAGTAGCAAATCAAAGTAAAAAAGGTAAAAAAATGAACAAAACACTTTTCCATTTTTAAAGTTCTGTGCTTTTGGGCCAGGGATTTAGCTCAGTGGTTCCGCCACCTTCCTCACAAGCGGAAGGACTCCAGTTCGATCCCCAGTACCAAAAAGAAAAAAGTTCTGTGCTTTATGTTTGTCACATTATTTATCTGGCACTTTCATTTATTACTAGTACATGTATATATGTTTCTACTGCAAAGTGTTATTAATAAGTCCATAAAAGCAGGTATGGGTTTTTTTTTGGTACCGGGGATCGAACTTGGGTCCTTGCGCTTGCCCAGCAGGTGGCGAAACCACTGAGCTAAATCCCCAGCCCCAAAGCAGGCATGTTTTGTCCCCCACTCAATCAGTGACTCAGTCCATCTCATTTAATTACCCAAATGAAGTGACAGGTTTTGTTGAAGTTGTTTTGTTAATATTACATGTACATCATAAATATTAGACCCATCTTCAGTTCTACTCTAAGTTTAGATCCCTGTGGATCTCAACAATTTATTTTCTCATTGAGATCAGAAACCCCAGATCAAGGTCTTATCAGTGTTGGTTTCGTATGTGGACTGTTTTATTGGCTTGTAGAAGGCTGCTTTGCTCTCCTATGATAGCCTTTCTTCTGAACAAACATGGAGGCAGAGAAAGCGAGCAAGCTTTCTGGTATCTCTTGTAAGGGCATGAAACCCATCAGACCAGGGTCCTACTCTCGTGATCTCATTTTACTTTATTGCTTCATTAGAGACCCCATCTCCAAATACTGTACAGTCACACTGAGAGTTAGAACTTTAACTTGTGACTCTGGGTTGGAAGTACCCAGTGTATAACACTATAATTATCTAGAAATTTATAAGATTGAATTGGACAACTCTAAAGGGACATTTGGATTTTTTCTAGAGGCATTTGTAATTTCTGGGAGAGAGAAAAGGAGTGGAGCGAATGTTAATAAATGTGTGAATAAAGTAAGAAGTGATCTGATACCCTGTTAATTCTAATTAGAAACCATTTTGAGAATACTGCATACTTTATGCTTGACTTGTTGGAAGGAAGTATAGCCCTAAGTGGATTGATTGGATATTGAGCCCTTGAGTTCTTCAGAGGAAAGAATAAAATAAGGACAATAATTTTTCCTTGTCACTCATTCACCCTGTCAACAAATACTTATTGATTGCCTATATGTACTAGGTATCGACTATTCTTGTGGCTGAGCAATGAATAACATAGTCAAGGTCCTTGTCCTCAGGAATATTGTTATTTTCCATCTTGGGGTTATTTCTCATCTTGGGGTAGTTGCACAAATGAAATGAAAAGAAAACGCACGTAAGCAAAAGACACAAAGCAGCTAACACAATATTGAAGAAGAAATTGTACGACTTATACTACCCAATCTTGGGATTTATATAAAGCTACAGTATCTAAGACAATGTGATACCGGTGACAGAATTGACAAATGAGTCAATGAAACAGAGTACATAGCCTAGAAATAGTTGATCTTTGACAAAAGAGCAAAAGCAACACGATAGAGAAAAAATGGTCTTTGCAATAAATGGTCCTGGAAAAAGTGGGCAACCTCACAAAGAAAAAAAAGAATCTAGACTCAGATCTTACACCCATCACAATTAACTTAAAATGGATAACATATTTAAATGTAAAATTCAAAACTACAAAATTCCTAGAAGAACATAGGAGAAAATGTAGATGACCTTGAGTTTGGTGGTGATTTTTTGCAGACAACACCAAAAGCATAATCTCTGAAAGAAAGAATTGGTAAAATAGACTTCCTTAAAAATAAAAATTTCTGCTCTATGAAAGACACTATGAAGAGAATAAAAAGAAATGCCATAAACTGGGAATGTATTTTCAAAAGACATATCTGATAAAAGGCTGTTACAATGTACTAAAAAAGCCCTCTTAATAATTAGAAAAATAAAACCAACCTGTTTGAAAAAAATGCACCAAAGGTCTTATCAGACACCTTAGCAAAGAAGATAGATGGCAAATAAATATATGAAAATATGCTCTACAGCCTATGTCATCAAGGGAATGCAAATTAAAATAACAGTAAAATACCTCTTGCATCTATTAGGAAAGCTAAAATCCAAACCAGTGACAATATCAAATGCTGGTAAAGACCTGAAGTAACAGGAATGCTCATTCTTTGCTGGAGGGAATGAAAATGGTACGTCACTGGAGAAGCAAGTGTGGTGGTTTCTTACAAATCCAAATAAACCCTGACTATATGATTCGGGAATTATGCTCCTTGGTATTCACCCAAAGGATTTGGAAACTTATGTCTATATAAAATACTTGCACATGGGTATTTATAGCTGCTTTTTTGTAATTGCCAAAACTTGCAAAAACCCAAGATGTCCTTCAGAAAATGAGTGCAAACACAAACCTTGGTACTTCCAGTCCATGTAATACTATTCAGTGCTAAAAAGAAATGAGCCATCAAACCATGAGAAGTCAGAAAGGAAACTGAGATGCTTGTTACTAAGTGAAAAAAGCCAATCTGAAAAGGCTGCCTACTGTATGACATTCTGGAAAAAACAAAACTATGGAGACAGTTAAAAAAAAATCAGTGATTAAAAGACATTGACGAGGAAGAGAGGGATGAACAGGTGGAACATGGAGGATTTTAAAGACACTATGACACTACTCTCTATGGTACAATAATGGTAGATATATGTCACTATACATTTGATGTTGATAATGGGGGAGGTTGTACATGTGGAGGTGGATATGGGAAATCTGTACTTTCCTCTCAATTTTGCTATGAACCTAAAACTACTCTAAAAAATAACATGTATTAAAAATACAATGTAAAGGGCTTCAATCAGTGTTTGGCATATAGGAAGCAATAATTTTAACTATAATTTCATTTATGATTAATAATTAGACATTGACAATAAGGCATATTGGAAAAACAGCACAAGGTAAGTTTTTAAGGATTGTTTGCTAACTAATTAGGGTTCCTGCTGGCTTTGAAGATGTCATTTTATGATTTTTACAGTGCTACCACTTTGTTCAATATCTGGACCAAATATGCCCCCCGGCTGCCAGCTGACTATTACAATGAAAAGCTCCTGAAGGTTGGAGATAGCCTTTGTCACATGAAAGTAAGTGCCTGTGGAGTACAGAGAGCCAAAATAAAACCCATTTGACTAATTATTATTTGGCTATGTAGCATTCCTATTTTACATTTTGATTTTTCTTAGAAAAAAACATGAATATGGAAACATTTTACTGAGGCACAGTAACCAAAAAAAAAAAAAAAGCTTTTTAATTTTATATTTGAAATTCTCCAGGGGTGAGAAGTTCCTGACAGACAGGAGGCTGGCTGGGGGTGGAAGAAGCTTAGCCTGGTTAACAGAGGGTGTGGTAGGTGCACAACAGGAAGTGCTGAGTCATCATGTTCCACCTTACACAAAGGAGTCCAGACACTACTTCCTGTTGTTTTTCACATGGCTTGCCATGCCCAGTGGATCGCTCTCATGTCTGCTGGCCTTGGTGTAAAGTTGCCCAGTTCTGTGTCCTGTTTTAATGACTTTTAGCTCCTTCTGGATGTTTTCTGTATGTGATTCTAGCAGCCATTCCTTACATGCCCTGTTTCTTGCTCAGTTTTATATTCCCAACTGAGCTTGCATCATCATCTTAATTCCATATGAGTGCCCATGTCTTGGAATTCTGCACCAGTGGGCTTGGTCTGATAAGACCATGGCATGGCTGGGTTTTCAGTTAATGGTAATGTGAGTCTTCCCCTTAAGTTCTGGCATAGATCCAAATTATTCTGTTACAGGAGTTTTAGGGCAAAATCCCTGGCATGGAGGATTGCAACAGAGGAGGCTTTGTCATCTGTCTCATAACGCTGATCAAGGGGACAAGCAATGGTGAAGGCCGGGGAAGGGGATTTAATCAGTATAACCATACAGGGAAGGGCAGATAAAGAGATACAAGCACTGTCTTGGAGGGCCAAACAGAAGCGTTGGGGGTTTTATAGAAATGGGGAACAATGGCCAGAGTTGGGATTTGCATAGTGAGGTGTCTGTGTAGTTGGTAGTATAGGTGATCCTGATTGATTGTTATCTCAGAACTATTTCTAGGAGAGCCATAATCCTTTGAAGGGGAAATTCTGTTCCCATTATGAGATGCTGGTTCTTGGTTAGGGGGCTCCCTTTTGCTCCTGCTTGGGGGTGACCTCATTATAGATTGGTCTGCAAAGCTCTGGTTTGTCCAGAAATCCATGATGCAATTTTAAGGCAATGATGTGCCACTTTGGGGCTCCAGGGGGTCTGGAACTGGAGGTTCAAAAAGCTGTCAATTGGATGTCCCTGAAAATCTTGAAATTTCCTTTAGTACTCTTAATCTTGGTGCCTCAGTTTTGAAGGAAGATGAAGTAGACTAGGTAAATTTAGGGCTAGTAAAACCTTATAATACAGCTACTTCTTGAGTGATTAACAAACAAGGATCTGACCCAAATTTTAAGGTAATAAAGGAGAGAGAGAATGTAGGCAGAGATGCCAGCATTATCCTGCTTTAGTCACCCATCAGGCAGCTGTAGGCCCAGCCCCTAAGTCCTGGGTACAATATGAAATCTTGGAGAAAGAGTTATTTTATCTGAAAGAATTTATTCCAGACATGTGTGTTATCCAGTAGTTTCTCAGACTTCAGTTTCTTGGCTTCTCCCCCATTTCTATTTTTCTGGACTTAAGTTCTTTTTGTCTGGGAGGCAAGTTTACTGAAGAGAGCATAAGAATTAGAGCTTTCGTCATAAAGAACTAAGATTTATTTTCCTCTGCCAAAATTAGAGATAACCTCAACACCCTGTATTTGGACCATGGCTCTTTGAAAGTGGACAAAAGAGAGTTTGGAAAACTATGTATAAAAAAAACAACTAGATGAGATCCACCTTGTAAACTGTATTTGTGTTCTTAGGAACTCGTGGCTGCTTGTGCTCTGTCGGAAAAATCTACAGAAGCACCTTGGCACAGCAACAAGGCTTTTATTCTTACACTATAGTGCAAGGGGGAAGGAGCTGTGGGAAACAGGAAGCTTAGGCTGACCCAAACACAGGACAGAGCTGTACATGGTGTCTCTAGCAAAGGCAAGGACCCAGTTGGCCTGTCAATATCGTGTGCAGTTTCAGTTGTGCCCGGGCTCTTAGCATGCCTCTTCACAGGACTCATGTCTTGTTACCCTCTTGGGTCACCATTAGGGTGGGATTTTTACTACGCTAATACGGTAAAGAGAACTGCAGGTTACTAATCCCTTGTCACCTGGCCTTGGCTCCTTATCATCTAGGAAGGTTCCTAGTTGGGTTTGGGTTAGGGAAGGTCACTTCCCTACTGAGTGGGTTTGTTTTTAATGATCTCATGTCTTGGCTCTGGCTTCTTGGTATCTGCTGACCTCATAGTCTTTGAAGGCTGAACTGTCTTTCCATTCTTCCATCCCCCGTGCTTTATCTTAATTGTATTGCCTTGAAGACTGGTCCACTTTTTAATTGTAAAGTCCCTGATTTATTTGTTAACCTGTAGGACTGAAGGGCTAGCTTAGCTGTCTGTGAAGTGGAATAGCAGTTTGGGCAAGACTTGGAAGAGAGCTTCCTTTCCATTGTTCCAGTTCTACATATGAGGAGGTGGCAGTGCATAGCACAACGGGGGTTTTTGGAGGGGCAGCCAGGTGGTGGGTGGGGATATTGGTGGAGGGAGGAGGAAGTTGATAAAGCAAGTTGATGATAGGTAGGAGCTAAGGATTCAGAATGTTTAGGATAGAAAGGCTGAGAAGAGGGTATTTTAAATTTCATTTAAAGGAACAACAACAAAAAAGTCCTATCTACTTTTCCCTGATGGCAAAACTGGCTATTGAAGGCATTTATAATCCCGAAAATGAACTGCGAATGATACTTTGATTTCTAGACTCTGTTTTAATTATAGTAAACGTCATGTTGTGGAATACTCGCTTTGAACCTATTTGAACTTATTATATGAATCAATTAGAATGGGAAAAATTCAGAATTAATTAGTGAGCAAATGGCAAGTCATCAGAAATATAAACAAAAGTATTAGACTGTGGATACCTCCTAAGGGGCTAGGTAGCTGCTTTTGCTTTTCCTGGAGACATAGTTGCAGTGGAGGGAGTCAAGGAAAGGTTGCATCAAAATCAGTTTTAGAGCACTGCTCATATCCCCTGAGCAAAATTCTCAAGGTCAGGCTCCCCCTCCTTTTCCCAAAAAACAAAAACCTGGGTGACAGAAATGAGGCATCTTACTCTAATGGGAACACAGGCATGGTGGCCTGGTGCAGCTCTCAAAAATGAGAGATCCAGCTTACTCCTCATCTCTATTTCCTCTCTCTTTTTCTCCTTCTCCCCGTCTGCCCATCATTTTGACCCCAGGAGTATAAGAGAAGCAAGGCTCTCATTTCTCTCTCTATCGAAGATGTGGGTTACTAGTACCTGGTGACGTTGGATTTTTTGAGTATTTGTAGATTTTACCACATATAGCATCTAAGTGAATTTTCTTTGTGATCAAGATGGTCCTTTACCATAGAGGTCTTATGGAGTATAGAATTAGATAAAATAATGCATATAAATCGCATAATGTGCTTTCTGTCACACGCTATGTGCTTAGAAAATGGTGGTGGTAGCAATAGCAGTAACATTAATGACCAACACTGATACTATTAAGAGTAACAGAAATATTACTTAATCTTACAATGATATTTAGAAACTTAAATTGAGTTCTCTTTTTATTTTAGGAATACAAACTGGCCCTTTTGCAGTGCTATGGAAGATATCTTCAGCAATTTGGTACCCATTTTGATGAGAATAAAGCAGATGTGAATCAGTTCAAAGCTGTCTTTTTCCCAAAAGGCTTTGGAGATAAAACTGCTGGACTTACAGTAAGATGAGAAAAGCAGCTAAAATAGCTACACTTTAATATTAGTTATGCAACATGTCATTTAGTGGACGGCCTCTAAATGCCTCCTATTGGTTTATCATAGCATCTGGCCATGTGTTGTAAGTTGCTTAATAAATGCTTTCAGAGCAGGATAAGAAAATGAACTACACTTGATCTTAGCCAAAAGGCCGAGAAGCGATAACTTATTAAACTTTTTAACAACACTTTGGAGATTGTGTCAATATAATCCCTTTCATTTAGCAGAGGTTATTTTATTATAATAACTAATGTTTATAGAGTGCTTTAAATTTGCAAAGTGTTTCGGAAAATATAATTGATTATTACAACTACATGAGTTAGGTACTATTATTGCCCTATTTTACACAGAGACAAATAAAGCTTACCTCACAGAGCAAAAAAGTGGCTCTTGGCTGGGTGTGAGGCTACACACCGGTAATCCTGGCACTTTGCGAGCTGAGGCAAGTGGACCACAAGTTCCAGCCCAGCCCGAGCAATTTGTGATGTAGAGAGACCTTGTCAAAAAAAGGTGGGGTGGGGAGAGGACTGGAGGTATAGGCGAGTGCAAAGGCCATGCATGGCTCAATCCCCCAGAACCACGGGGCTCTTTTGATAGGAAAAGTATGTTTTCTTTCTGTTAACCAGTATGCTTATTAATTGCTATCATTAATTCACTAGTTGAGCAGTTGTCACATGCTTGTTCCTCTTCTAATGCATTATGTAAGGCTGAGGATATAGCTCAGTGGTAGAGCACTTGCCTAGAATGCAAGAGGCCCTAGGTTTGATCCCCAGAAACCTCAAAAGACTGTATTATAAGAATTATCACCTTCAGTAGGCCTCATTACAGTCCTAAGAGGTGGAACTGTAAACTTTTTTGTACAGATGAGGAAAAATAAGTTTATTAGAGATTAAGAAACCTGCCCAGCCTGCCCAAAAGAGTGGGCAGGGCTGGTTTTTGAACTCTGAACTATCTGATTCAAAAATTGTGTTTTTCCAAACTTGATGTCTCTTTGAAGCTTTGGGGACAGTGTTGGTTGGCTAACAAGCAGAAGACCTGAAGGCATGGTTGGGGACCACTGAACAGTTCAGTTGGGTTGGGACACAGGTACAGGGGCAGGAGTGAGAATCCTGGGCAATGCAGGTTGGTGTCCCATTGGGAAGTGTAGGGAACAGGGAAAGAGGATGTTACTAGAACCTGGACTGGCCTCCCTGTGTGGAGCTTTCACCCCACAGTCTACAATCCATTTGCCACATTTGTCAGATTCAATTTCTAAAGGACACATCACCACTGATTTTGACTTTGCCTTTTGGCTAAAGATCAAATTCCTTGGGATGACAGGGAACACTCTCCATGTTCTGACCCTGGGCCAACTCTGCAGTCTCATGTCTTGACTTAGCAGCTTTGTATCCAGACTCTCCAAAGACACTCAGTTCGGTGACCACCGCAGCCCCCTTAAGCATTCCTAATGCTGTGTGAGCCAGGAACTCTCCCTCTGCCAAGAGCAGGGGTCATTTCTTCCTTGTCTTGGAAAGCTTCTCGCCTAGAAGAGTATGACAGACAGAGATGCCTGATCAACATTGGCTGGATGAATCGAGTAAATGGTAGTAATCACAGCTGAATCAATAAATAGGTTAAAATTCTGCTGGATGGGTTGGCAAAAGTTGGTTCAATTTTATCTCTCTGCTAATAGGATTTTTTCTTTTTCTTTTTGTTTTTGAGTTTCTTTTGATTAGGAAAAGCAAATCCTAGCTAAGTGGATGTTTTGAAGAAACCTAGCTTGTTTCTTTCTGTATCAATCTATTATCCTAATTATGCACCATTGTTTTTCTTTTAACTTTCTACATTTTGAGAAATGCTTTCCTGAGTTGCATAAGCCTTATTTATATTCTTATTTATGTTTTCCCATGTGTTTCAGTTTCATGCTTTGTCTGGCAAAAATATTTGCAGCTACCAGCTGGTCTGTGACAATGATGTAAACCTGCAGAATAAAGACTCTGTGAGCCAGTGTCTGCGTATCTTGTCCTCCTTAAGGCTCATCATGCAGGTGGCTCTGCCACAGGAGCATCTTTGCTGGATTGTTTTCAATGGTATGCAACAAAACGCTGTATTTTCCATTGCATCTTTCTGAAAGTTATGTAAATGTCCAACTTGATGGAAACTCGATTACCTTGTGATTTAAAATGTGTGCATTTCATGATAGAATGTCTTTTTTAACATGTGTTTTACCTTTTAATTTGTCCTCCAAGTAGGATGGATCTTTAGGTTTTCACTGAAGAAAGGGTCAGAGGCTGTGGGGATAATCAGTTTGGGGTGTATAAAAGTGGGGGACACAGTTAATAAGTGGGGAAGTTTAAGATACAAGTGAGCAAGGATCAAATGACCACAGCAAGTTAGACTGGTTCTAAGCATCATCCATTTGTTGGTTTTCTCCTCAAAGACTGTGGCACATACTTTTTACCTTTTATACAGCAACATTTCCCCCCTACTTGATATTGAATGAGGAGCTCTGAGAATACACATACACATACGTGTATATGTACACACATATATGTACGTTAAATATGTCTGTGAAGAAGTGAATCTTAGCTAGAAAGTGTAACATTTGTTTTTCTCTATTCTGCTGTTACATTGAGTCACTATATTGTTCTGTGGACAATGTATACATATGTGTATATATTATGTACATATATCATATATGTATGTTTTATGTATATATAATATATACATATATGTATATATAAATATATACAAGTGCTCTCTCTACCAGTGAGCTACACCCTTAGCCCATTGGGTAATATAGTCTTAAACAAAAATTAAAAGTGACAGTGTTTGATGCATGTTAAGACCAGGGCAAAATAACTCCAAGGAAAATATATTGGATTTTCCTTCATCCTGTGTGTGTGTGTGTGTGTGTGTGTGTGTGTGTGTGTGTGTGTGGTATATTTCTGAGGCTTTTCTTTCTCTGTCCATCCCAAATTATATTTTGATAGAAATTGGACTTCACATTTGCTGTCTGGAATGCCGCAGGCTTGGATGAGCTTTTTCAGCTCAGTGATTGTAAGGCTTCTGTGGCTGATTGTCTCAAGTGGACCCTTGATTCCCTTAGTCACCACTGCTGTCTCCCACACCTCCTGGTGGGGACAGCTGAGCAGGAACAGGGCCGGGGAGCAGTTGGGCCTTGCATAGGGAGTGGAAAGGTGCGGCAGGATTTCACCTTCAATCCTATTTAAGATCAGACAAAGACCCAGCAGACAAACCTGTACTGTTCTTTACAAAGAAGAAGAGACAAAATGAATTCTGTGTCTTCTGTATCCTTTTCTTGGTGTGAACTTTTTATTTATTTATTTATTTGACTATTTTTTTTAATTAGTCCATTTTTGCCATACGTGGTGCTCACATTCATTATAGGGAATTTGTACCTGTACATAATATATTTTAATTCTTTTTTCCCATTTACCTCCCCTCCCTTTAACCTCTTTCCTTCCCCATTTACAGCTTTGTTTCCATTTTTTCCTTGTTTTTAAATCCTTTTCCCTTCCTTCCCTTCCCTCTCCCTGCTCCTTGTTCCATTTTCCATTTGAGCATGTTCTTCCTACTTCCCAGCATCTATCCTCCATTTTGTTCCTTGTTTACCCTTAGTTTCTCACACAGAGAAATAATGTGATCATTAAGCTTGTGTGTCTTATTTATTTCACTTAAAACTATGGCCTCAAGGTGCATCCGTTTAACCACTAATGACTCAAGATTATGCTTCTTTATGGCAGAGTAGTATTCCAGGGTATATAAATACCACATCTTTATTCATTCATTTATTGATGGGCAGATGGGCTGTTTCCAAGATTTAGCTATTATATACATTGTGCTACTATAAACACGGGTGTGCTGTATCACTGTGGTATGATGCTTTTAACTCTTTCAGGAAGATGCCTAGAAGGGGAATAGCTGGGTCAAATGGAATGTCTACTTTTAGTTTTTTGAGGAATCTCAATACTGATTTCCATAGAGGTTGTACCAATTTACACTCCCACCAACAGTAGAGAAGGACAGCCCCACCAGCATTTGTTATTGGTTTGTTGATGGTAGCCATTCTTTCTGGAGTCTCAGTGTTGTTTTAATTTGCATTTCTCAAATGATGTTGAATATTTTTTCATATATTTATTTACTTCTTCATCTGAGAAGTGTCTATTCATTTCAGATATCTATTTTTGGATTGGGTCTTTAAATTTGGGAGGTCTGATTTTTTTGAGTTCTTCATATATTCTAGATGTTAGTCCTTTGTCTGAGGAGTAACTAACAAAATTTTTTCCCACACTGTGGGTTTTCTCTTCATTCTGTTGGTGGTCTCTTTCGCTGTGCAAAAGCTTTTTAATTTGATGTGATCCCAGTTGTTGATTCTTTGTAATATTTCCTGTGTGGTCAGGGTTTTGTTCATAAAGTTTTTGTCTACACCTATGTCTTCTAGAGTTTTACCTATTCCATCTTCCAGAAGATTTAGTGTTTTCTATTTTTGTATTTAGGTCTTTGATCCATTTCGATTTTAGTTTAGTACATGGTGAGAGATATGCGTGTAGGTTCAATCTTCAGCATGTGGAAAGCCAGTTTTCCCAGCGCCATTTTTAAAGAGGCTGTTTTTCTTCCAGTGAAGGTGTTTGCCACCTTTGTCAGAGATAAGATGGCTGAGTGTGCTTGGAGTTGTTTCTGCATCTTCTAATCTGTCCCATTGATTCTCTTTAGGCTCCACCTGCGAACATTGCTGCACTTAAAATCAAGCCCTTAGTGTATGGGTCTTTGGGGGATGCTTCATGTTGAAGCCGTAACAATGGGATTGTCCAGCTCTATGCAGGATGTTGTCTCACATCACTGCTCCCCCTGTATGGAAAGTTCCCCAGGGTTCCAAGTGAGCTGCAGTACCAAGGGTGCAGCTTGGGAGAAAAGTCAGAGAAAGTCGAAGGGCATCAATAAGGGCTGTTGTGAGGGCATTGCTATTGTAGGATGGAGTGGAAGCAGCTCTGTTCTGAACTTTTTATTTATACATATGATATTGTGCTCTAGACTTTTCTGTTTCCTACATTTTTTCCCATTCAATGTGGTGGTTTTAGAATCTAGCAGGCTTCCTGTATGTACACCCAGTTTGTTAACTGCCTGTTGATGTGTTCCAGATTCCCATGCACCTTAGGGATGGGGACTGGGTTTGCCCTACCTCTAATAATTCTGCATGTCTGTGAATGTCTTTGTACATGTCCTTTTATAGACTGTGTGAGATGTTTCTGGGATCCATGCCCAGGGGTGGGCTTGCTGGGTTGTGGGAGATACACATACTGTGTATCTCTTTGTTTCACCAACTACTGTCCCTGTGTCAGTGTATTCACCTACCACTCACTAAGTGACCTCATGAACTAGGCATTGCCTTGGGTGCTGGGGACACAGGCTTGAACAGCAGAAGAAAACTGTTCTCCTGCTTTCGACTGCAGGGAGATGATATTTCAGAGTCAGATGTGATGAAGGCTATGGAGAAGAATAAAGGTGAAAGGGGATAGACCAGCGGCCGGGCTAGGGGTGGCCTACAACCTTAGCTGGAATGGTCAGGGAGCCTCACTGAAATGACCTTTCATTCAGACAACTCATTCTACTTTTGTGTGTGTGTGTGTGTGTGTGTGTGTGTGTGTGTGTGTGTGTTCCTGGGGATGGAACCAAGGGCCTTCACACTGAGTTATATTCCCAACTCCTTTTAAAATTTAATTTTAGGGCTGGGGATTTAGCTCAGTTGTTCCGGTGCCTGCCTCACAAGCGCGAGGTCCTGAGTTCGATCCGCGGTACCAAAAAAAAAAAGTAATCTGAAAGAGACTTTAAAATAAAATTTTATTTTAATATTTATTTTGAGACAGAGTCTTATTAAGTTACAAATTGTCCAGGGTGGACTCGAACGTATGATCCTTTTGCCTCAGCTTTCCAGAGTGCTGGGATTACAGGTGTGTACCACCATGCCTGGCTTTCTATTTTCTTTTAATTAACTATTATACATACATACCCTTGGTTTCCTGAGATATTTAACCAATCTTGATTCTTTATGAAACCTAACTAGGTGAATTAGTATTGGATAACATCATCCTTCTCAGTTAACCAGAACCCAATTCATTTAGACTCAGATTTTTTGATGGTGACTGTCTTTGGTGAAAAGCAGTCATGTGATTAGGAATGAAGTCATGTTAGGGACTTGGACCAAAGCAAAACAAAACCAACTTCCAGAGATACCCTGAGACCATCAAGTTTCAGTCCATGTTCCACGCTATACCATTTACTGTCTCCTCTGGCTTCTGCAGGGGGAGTTTGTGAGCCAGGCCAAGTTTCTGAACTGTCAAAGAACTATTCAGTTACAGCCAGGACACAGTCAGGCTGGAAAGGTTAGAGACGCATTTTTGAAACACAGAGGGCCCTTGTCATTCTTGAGGGCTGTCTCCTGTCTCCCGAGGCTCTGCTGACTCCCAGCCCCGTCCCTGCTGTGTTTGTTCAGGCTCCTGGCTTACACCTGAGTCACATGTCCTGAAGTGTTTCCCGTACATACTCTTACTTGCTGACACTTTTTTTTTTCTCCTACAAAGAAACACAGTCATAGAGTTTTATTTTTAAATGTTAAAAGTAGAGGCTAACAAAGCCAAGTGGAGATAATATGAGCTACTAGGAGCTACGAGGAGCTGAATGGTTAGAGTGGTTTCTTCCCTCGTGGGTCTCGGATGAAATGAGTCATTCCACGGCCTGAGCACGGTGACATCAAAGGGCCGAGTCCCCACTCATGAAGGACCAACTGCCTTCTCCGTGAGGCTCAAGAGGCCATCAGAATTTCAGGATTTATTCAGTGTTTTTGTCACTGATTTGGTGTAACGAATGTTTATTATGTTTACAGGTGTGTTCTAATCAGGGATATGTTTGGGAGCAGATGCTGTTCTCTCCGAAGCTTTTAAAGTTTAAACATGAACGTAGGCTTCCTGAACGTTGAATTTTGATGGTTATGAATTTTAGATCAGATATTTTGTGGACAACATTTAGACCACTTGTCGCCGCAGTCACATGCCTTTGTAAAGCTGTTATCATCCCTTGGGCATGTTTACAGCATGAGAACGTCCTCATGTTCAGCAGTGGAGGGTGATGTTCTTCACTCCTCCCTCTAACTCTGCCACCAGCCTTCTCTCCTCATTTCATTAATGGCCTGATACTAAATCATATTATAATAAAATGCTATTTTTCATTAGACTGCTTAGAGGACATAAATAAGGGAATAAATGTTATATGAGACTACAAATGAATATAATATAAGCTGTTATACATTATGATTTTAAAATTGTTATGAGTTTCAGCATTGTGCCATGCTGATTAAATATGTATTCTAATCTTATTCGCAGATAAATCTTTAGTTTCTCAACCATAAAGAAGCCACGGGAAATAATATTTTATATGAATTAATAAAACCGGGTACATAAATTATGCCAGTAAAAGTTCTTTTGTTCAGTGTATTTCAGAATTTGAATTGCCTTTAAAATGATTCTTTTGTCAACATATTTGAAATATGGCCATATTTGTTATTTTAATGATTTTTTTTTCTACAAGATAAAATTCTGCAAGAAAAATTGTAATGATGACTCCCTACTCTTATGAGACTTTCTCATGAAATCAACTTGATTTGGGAACTACAGACTTAAATTACAGAGGTTGGGGTTATAGTTTCCATCATTTGAGTGTGACACACCTTAACCATCTTTTTCTCCTCCCAGGTACCATTTACATTTACACCATTTGCAGAAAACTGATGATCATAGGTTATTCTTCCAAGGTATGAAATGTACTGACCAAGTTTCCCCCTCCTTGTTTCCTGTTGTTTCTTTTTCTTTTTTGGTACCGGGAATCGAACTCAGAACCTTGTGCTTGCAAGGCAGGTGCAGTGCCACTGAGCTAAATCACCAGCCCTCCTGTTTCTTACAGTTTTCACTATACCATACATTGAAGGTTAGACTATTGATAAATTTGTTATAAAAGTTTAGTGAATATACATATTACATAGTTTTATTGGTCTTAGTTTTACTTTAATAATAATCATATGTGAAAATGTGGTGGACAATAAAGTATTAATAAAAAAGAAAATGATAAGTATTGCCCAGTGTCCCTCTACCTGGCCTCTGGTCTTACTTGTCACACTTGATAATGAACACCCTTCTGGTTACTCTATCTCTAGGTAAGGTGACCATCCATTCCAGCACACCCAGGACAGTCTTGCTGATGCTTCTTGTTCTCTAGTAATTTTTGCTGTTTAGAGACAGGGACTGGCTGTGTAGTTCAGCCTGTCCTTGAACCATGTATAGCCCAGGCTAATCTCCATCTTATGGCGATCCTCCTGCTTCAGACTCCTGAGTGCTGGGATTACAGGAATATGCTACCATACCTGACACCTGGAGTAATTATTAATAGCACTCTCTTCTGCTTTTAAAAGTGTCCAGGTTAAGTTGATAAACTGTGATTACTCTGTATATGTTACGAAGTTCCTGGAGACTACTTCTGGCCTACAAGCTACTTGGGTGAGTGGACACCCAAACTCTTAACTCATTCACAAGGTGAGGGCAGGGAGACTTTGTTTTATAACATGACTCTCACTTACCAGAGCTCACTGCTTAGTTTTGCTTGAGGAAGCTGTTGACACATCTTCTGACTTCCCTCTGATGTTGGTAGCACATTTGTCAGCAGGAGACATATTTATTTCCTGCATTTATTTTCCAGTCATTGGAATGTAAGCCAAGAAGGGTAAATATACTCCCACCGAGACCCTGCTGGAGTTGCTGTTGGCATCTGAAACATCACTACTTTATTCTGCCTTATTGCATGTGAAAGCTTACCCTGAATAGTCTAACACTCAAGAGAGAGACTTCTTATTTCCTCAAAACACTAGTTAACAACACCTAAAAAATAAAAATGGAAGCAAAGCTATTTGCATCCTCACTGGGTAACACTGTACATCTTCTTTCTGTTTTGTTCCTCAAATTAAGACGAAATCAAACCAAATCTTTATGACTGACAGTGGCTGAAGAAACTCTGGGCAGTGGTTTGAGTGTAAATTAAACTGAGGGGAGACTGTCCCAGGTATAATATAAATTTGGCATACAGATGATCCCAACGATTCTACGGTTTGTTCCAGTTGATCTCCTAAAAAGAATTTGCATGCTCCTGTTGCACTTGCTGTAACAGCAAATATGGCCTCACAGAGCCGTCGTGGCCGGTCCACCACGCTGTCTGCTTGCCAAAGCTTTGAAAGGCAGAGGTGTCTGTGCCAACATTTGACTCTTGGCGTTCGCTCTAGTTAACATCGAGGGGATTTTAATTTAATGTGACAGTCATCTTAAAGTCATTTCTTGCAAGTAACCTCTGTGAGACAGCCCCTCTTCCCACCATGTAACTTGAGTTTGTCTCTGGAAAATGAGTGCTGGAGGAGGTTGGTCATCGGGGCCCAGTTTTGCGGGATGGGAGTGCGGGAGGAAGGGAGGTAAGAATTTTGGGGTGGTGAATGCATTCTGCACTTGAGGCTCAGAATGAAGTTCTTTCCCTTTGGTCAGTCTAAGAAGGAAATTAATAATTTTCATCTAGGAATTCCCAAGCCCCCAGCTGGTCAGCTGATTCCTGAGATAAGGCTATAATGGTTCTGGGACCCCGATTCTGTAGTAACTTTAGAGCTCATGTCTGGTAAGGGATAAGTCAAAAGGAGAACCAGGCCTGGGATCCTGAGACTATTTCTTCGGTCATTCCAGAGTATTTTAAACACCCATTTTTTTGATATGTCATATACGGCATTCTTTATTAGCTTACATTTTTAGTATTCTTTGAATATCATACATTGAATTTACATTTAGAAAATCAAATTATCTAATGGGAAATTCATGCAAGCATGATTTTGCTTAATTTTTGTAAGAGACAGCTATATGGTAGTAAATTAGTAAGTCTTCAGTAAATAGTAAGCTTCATAGAGGAATGGATTACAGATTAAGAAAATACTTATTTTCAAATAGAAATTTCATTACTTTCTGTGTAACTTAGAAGAATATTGAAATTACTTCTTATTGGCACATAGAAACTTCGTTTCCCATAAGTTAATATTAAAATAGAAGGAAAAATGGAAACAAAGATTTTATAAATAAGCAGGGGAAGAGGGGTTGAAGGGAGGGGAGGGGATTGGAGAAAAAAGAAGAATCAAGATATACCAGGTACAGGTACAAATTCCCTATGATGAATATGATCATTATGTCTAACTAAAGTATACCAATAAAATTAATTTTAAAAAACAAATTTAGAGCCGGGGATTTAGCTCAGTGGTTCTGCCACCTGCCTCACAAGCACAGGGTCCCAAGTTCAATCCCCGATACCAAAAACAAAACAAACCAAAATAAATAAATAAATAATTTTTTTAAAAAAAAGTAAAAGGCAGTTTGCAGCAGATATAAACTCTATCCTAAGTGTCATTAATTGTCAGGGACCAGAGCAGCAAAGTTCGCAGAAAAAATGAGTTGAAAATAAGTAATGAAATTTAGATAGACATTTATGATCATATTCATCATAGGGAATTTGTACCTGTACATGGTATATCTTGATTCTTCTTTTTTCTCCAATCCCCTCCCCTCCCTTCAACCCCTCTTCCCCTGCTTATTTATAAAATCTTTGTTTCCATTTTTCCTTCTATTTTTTTTCTTTTCTCTTCCTTTCCTTCTCCTCTCTCCTTTGTTCCCCTTCCCATTTGAACATTTTCTTCCTATTTCTCAATATCTATTATACATTTTTGTCTTTATTTACCCTTTCAGAGAGCAACAATGAGATATTTCAACATATGTGTCCGATTTGTTTCATGTAAGAGTATGGTCTCAAGGTGATCCATTTATTTAGAAATGTCTCAAGTTTATCCTTCTTCATAGAAGAGTAATGCTCCATTGTATAAAAAAATATTTATGCATTCATCCATTGATGGGGATTTGGGATCTCAATATTAAAACAGAAACACTAGGGCCAGGGATCTAGCTCAGTAGTTCTGCCACCTGCATTGAAAGCACAAGGACCCGAGTTTGATCCCCGGTACAAAAAAAAAAACACGAAACACTAAATCTGCTGGAAGATTGAATAGGTAGAACTCTTGAAGACATAGGTGTGGGTAAAGACTTTATGAACAGAACCCTAATCACATAGGAAATATTACAAAAAGTCAACAACTGGGATCTCATCTTATTAAAAAACTTCTGCACAGCAAGAGAATCCATCAATAGAGTGAAGAGACAACACTCAGAGTGGGAAAAATTTTTTTCCAGCTGTTCCTCAGACAAAAGACTACTATCTAGCATATATAAAGAACTCAAAAAAATCAGACCCTCTAAATTTAAAGACCCAATCTAAAAATGGGCATCTGAAATGAATAGAGACTTCTCAGATGAAGAAGTAGAAACAACAAATAAATATATAAAAATGTTCAGCATAACTGATCATTTGAGAGATGCAAATTACAACAACGCTGAGATTCTATCTCATTCCAGAAAGAATGGCTGCTATCAAGAAATCAACCAATAACAAATGCTGGCAAGGCTGTGGGGAGAAAGAATCCTTCTCCACTGTTGGTGGGATTGTAGACTTGTGCAACCACTGTGGAAATCAGTGTGGAGAGTTCTCAAAAAGCTAAATCTGGAAGTTCCATTTGACCTAGTTATTCCTCGGGTTGGGGAAAAAATTAAAAGCATCATACCACAGCTATATATGCACACTCATGTTTATAGCTGTGCAATTTGTAAACACTCATTTTTTATAGGATGTAGGCCTTACCCTTTGTCATTATTACCGAATCCCTACTCTGTGAAGGGCTTTCCATACACAGCAATACTGCAGTGTTATGAGGTGGGAACTATTATCATCATTATTAACATCATCATTGACATTTATTGAATGGATGTCTATTGAGTATAGTGCTAAGCATTTTCATGAATCTGCTCATTTAATCCTCCCATCACTACTTTGAGAAAGGCACTGTTATTACTCCTGTCTTATAGATGGTGATGCTAAGGCTGAGAAAACATCCTCTATTCAAGAATGTGCATCAGGTTAGAGGTATATTGAGGCCAGAGCCAGTGTGACACTGTACTGCTCCATTAGAATGGCACATGTCTATTTACTGTATTGACTCCTGTTGTGACCCATTCTCCTTTCGGCAGAGCTTTGTGGGAGGGGTTGATCTTTTTCCAGTAGGACCCAGTCTTCCTAAAGCGATCCTGAAACCCTTGACTAACCAGGGGCTTTTCCTTGAATGGAGTCTGGCAGGACCCTGGCTTAAACTTAAGAAATGCATGGAGGTCTGATATCTGAAACTTCTTTCCTTAAATAAACACAGCAACGTTGCTTCTTTAATGGAATAAACTAATTTCTCCTGTGGCATCTATAACCATAGTGTAAGACTCAGCAAATATTGAAGGACACGGTGGAAGCAATTTATTCTTAAAAAACACACAACTATTGATTTCTGTTTCATTTTACTATAAAAGTGAAGTAGCTTGGTAAAATATTTGGCTTGAGCAATTAGTGTTAAATTGTTCCACATACCCTTCCAGAAACTTGAAATCAATTTATAAATTGGTTGAGTCATTTTCATCAAATAGTGCAGGCAGATATATGTGGGGCTGCAGTGCCATCCTGTGGCTGAGCTGATGAATTATTTTTCCTAATGGCACCTGAAGCATGCTCTCCTGGGCCCATATTTTGGATGTAGATAGAACATGGTTTTTCAAATAATCCTTCCCTCCCTCCCTCCCTCCCTCCCTGCTTTCCTTTCTTCCTTCCTTCTCTCTTTCCTTCCTTTCCCCCATTTTTTCCAGCACTCTACCCCTGAGCTACATCCTGACTCGAAAGTTTTCAAAAAATGAATAATCTTGCTATATCTCATCATTTTTCTATTAACAGACACAATTATCACCACCTTTTAGAGATAAGGAAAAATGCTACATATTGAGTCATTTTGCAATATGGCTTCACACCTTCTACCCTGAAAGACCATTTTCCAGGACCTTGAGCGTTTGTGATGAGCTTCTCCCCTTTGTCGAGGCTGTTCCCTGTGTGCAGTGGAAAGAATCTGCACCGGAGAGACCACAGCCTGAATTTCAGCCCTGAGTCTATTGCTTAGAATCAGTTTAGCCTCTTGGAGTCAGATTAGGTTAATTGTAAAATCCCTTCTGGCATGAAAATCTGTGATTTTCTTTAATTCCAAAGCCAAACCCAAATATATTGGGAACAACTGTTAAGTGGAGCTATTTTTATTTTGAACTGTGAAATTTTTAATACCACCAGTCCTGAGGAATTTTGGAAATCCCACAAACTGCAACGATCCAAATGCAGAAATCCAAAATAGGGGTTGTTGGGAAGCAGTGGATGTGTGTGAGAGAAACTTAAGAGGTTTTGATGACTGTTAGTTTTGCATCCGTTCCCACCGTGGCCAGGTGAGTCAACAGTGACAGTGTCGGTGGCAATAGCCAAAGCAGTAATTGACAGCCCAAGCGAAGCTCCGGAGTGTGCCAGAGGAGGGGAGTGTGTTCCTATCAAGTCCAGAAGCACCCAGGAAGTATATCCTGGAAGGAGAGCTGGAGACCCGGGCTGGCTGGGAAGGCGGCTTTGGACTTCTTTGTGTTGTCCCAGAGGCATAAGTAGGACGATGTGATGGAGGAACACTGAGGTGGATTCAAGATCATGGAAATCTTTTACATGTTGAAAATTGTCTTCTGCCGCCCCACGGTGTGTGCCTTGGTGCTTAAAGTAGGCATTCTTGGGGCAGGGGGTGAGGGGAGTTGTGGGCATCCAGTCATGGTGCTGGTGATGTTGGCAGTGAGAATTTTAGAATGACTTTCAGACCTTTGATTCTCTGATAGCTAGAAATATTTCCATAGTTAGCATCACAAACTGAAACTTTTAATGCGGGTCAGTTGGTCTGTTATCAAGTATTTCTTGCATAGCCCCTGTTTGCAGGCAAAGTTCTAGGTGCTGGGGATACAAGAGGAACAAGATAGACAAGGTCCCTTTCCTAAGTGAATTCACAATCTGTGGGAAGAGCTTAGATTCAGAGGATGACAAAGTATATTATAATTTGTTTTTAAACCTTGATCTACCCAATTGTTTCTTTCCCTCTGGAGTTAAAGCTGGCCAGATCATGGGAAGTTCTGCCTTCTCAGATTTCTCCTTCCTTCTAGGTTTCCATGTGTACATTATGTGCTCTTTGAAGGCTCTAAAGATGCTAATAGGGTCTGAATGTAATCAATGTCTTACTTATTTTTACTACTAAATACCATGTCAACCTGGTGGGTTTGCTCCATGTAGATGAAGCTGCTGGACCTTCTTGATGATTTGCCTTTTCAAGGTGAGTCATTGACCCACTATAGACATATTTTTAAAAACTTTTATTTCTTCCATCACTGAAGCCCAGCTTGTTGTGAGAAGGGGGAGTTTGTCCAAATTTATTATCATGATTTGAGAATCTAGGATACGTGTCTACTTACCTGTGCCTGGTTCTGTTGACTTGAGGGTTTTCTATTCAGCTCATTTCATAATGCTTGAGAATATCTGCTGGTTATACAAGAGCAATGAAGACATTGTTCATGTTTGCAGAGGTCACAGTCTAGGTTTGGACTCACACATATGAAGAAGTTCATGTGACCTGTGACATAGGTTGAACAACCCTAATCTGAAAATCCAAAATGCTCCAAACTCTAAAACTTTTTGAGTACCAACATAATGTCACTAGTGGAAAATCCCACTAGTGGAAAATTTCATGTCTGGCCTCATGTAACAAATCAAAATGTCAGTGGACAGGGTCTGAGGAAGGCCCCCAAAGCAGAGATGGGGACATTTGACTCACCCTACCCACAGAGAAGGCTGAGGATTTGCTGACTTGCTTCAAAGAAAAAGAATGTTCAAGACCTGCTCATAAGAGGCATTCAAAGATGTTTACTGGGCAGAGTTTTAAAGTACACACTCTAAGAAAATAGAGCACGAGAGGGAGAGGCACAGTGTATCGGTGAGCTGGGTACATTTATGCGGATTTTGGGGTAGAAGTCTGTGGAACTTGTAAATCTCTAGAAAGAGGGGATGTCATTTATAGAAGAAAGACAGGGCCCTTTCTACAGGTGAAGGGTGATGGCCGTTCACAAACGCTAACCATGCCAGGTGAGAAAGGAGCAGCCAGTAGCCCACTCCCAAGGGAAAGGCCCATTAGATTGGAGAAAAGGGCTGGCCAAGTCACCAGGGTTTTGCAGGGGAGAACAGGAGCCCTTTAAGGATCTTAAGGATCTTAGGGTTCGTAGTGGGCTTGTGTCCTGAAGCTGCAATTTTGCTTAAAGTACAATTGTAAAATTGTGCTATATTCCCTGTCTTCTTTCTCTCTTTCTTTTAAAAATTCTGCCTCAAAACCAAAAATGTTGGTGCACTAAAAATATCATATGAAATTATCTTCAGGCTATGTGTATAAGGTGTTTATAAAACATAAATAAATATTGTTTTTAGACTTGGGCCCCAAATCCGAGATATCTCATTATTATAAAGAAATATTCCAAAATCCAAAAAGAAAACACCCTGCAATCTGAAACAATTCCAGTTTCAAGTATTTTGGATAAGGGATTCTAAACCTTTATAAATAGGTTGAGTACTTCCATATAAATATATGAATAAGTAAATGAAATAAGCAATGTATATAAGTAAATAAAATAAAAATAAAATAGTGGTACCTTGGTTCACAAACTTTATTCTTTCCACAATTCTGGTTGCAGACCAGAGGTACCACTGTAGTATAAATAAAAATAAATAAGATTATACCATGCACATAAATAAATAAATGGCATGTATGTATGTAACACAATCATGGTAGAGATGCAAATGAGGCAAGGGTCATGTTCTGCTGAGGACATTAGAAAAGCCTTCAACAACAGCTAGTTTTCATGCTAGGCCTCTTCTTCCTGTGGTTCCCTTTTCCCATTCCTCCATCTCTTCCTCGCCTTCCTTTTTTTTCTTCATTGTCATTACTGAAGCTGACATCTAAGCATTTACTGTTTAATCCTCACACAGCCCTGACCCACGGTTACTTTTACCCAGTGTTGCAAACAAAGGACCCAAGGCACATAGGGTGAAGAGCTTATACTTTGACAGATAGGCACTAGGGAGCCATGGAAGTGTTTTGAGCGCAAGGGTGTCACGACCCAATTGACATTTAGAAAGATAACCCTGCCGGGGTGGGAGGTATATAACCAGGCATAGGAGAAAGGAGGCAATGAGAGCAAAGACACAGGGACAAGTGAGGAGTCTCCTGCTAGTCCAGGGAGCCCTGAGCACCTGCTGGCGAATCTATGCATAGGCTCGAGAACTTGAGATTCGGAAGCATTTGACTCTCAGATTCTTATTTCCACCCCAGTCATATTTCTTATCATTGTATGTAGAACATTGGCCAAATTTCCTCTTTCTTATGTTAAACCAAGTGAAAAGCAATATAGTCCAGTAAACTTTTGAGCTTTTGGAATAATTTCAAAGAAGGGATAAAGATCAAAAAGGCCAGCTGCAGAATCCCCATCATCAGTGTTTCCCTGCTAGGGTTTGAGTGAGGAATATGTCACAAAAAAATTACCAGTGGCTCTGCATCACACTCATTGTCTCCACAGCAGCATTGCTGTGAGGTGATAAAATACCCATTTTACAGGTGAGAAAATTGAGGTCTAGAGAGGTGAAACTGAGACAAAAATCTAGTGAAAAATTTGATTCCAGTCTTTGTTCTACTATGTACTACAGGCCCTTGGTGGTTAACCTTTTCTACTTTCCCTGCCCTTCTGTACCCGAATAATGCATTGGTTCCAGGCCAACTCATAACAATCGTATTACTGGAGTTAGATTTTGGGCTACCATTGACACCTGAAAAATACTCAGGTACAGAATGACTTTAAAAGCTAAGAAGGAAGATACTCTAAAAAGGCTAAGTTGATTTCTGTGAATTATTATTTTGCAGTGCTTGTTTATGGTACTGTGGGTGTATGTAGGCAGCAATGTTGGGTTCAGTGTCATTGTTATTAGCTTACAGTGAATGGGCGTCAGCTCAGTGGTTCCCTCTGCTCCTCAGGCCTTGGAATTCCTGCTGTGGGCCAGCATGTGCATGGAGTCCTCCGTCCCCCTCCTGGCCGTCAGGTACCTGACCTGGAGGGCCACCCTCTACACTGCTGTGTGCCAATGCTACCACGACTGCCAAGCTGGGCTTCACGGGGAGGTACGTGGCTTTTTTTTTGGGGTACCGGGGATTGAACTCAAGTCCTTGGGCTTGCGGAGCAGGCGGGTACATGACTTTTTAATGCTCATGATTCCAATGTTTGGGATGCAGCTTCGTCACCATTTTCTTCTTTACATGTCCTCAAGGAACAAAGAACAAAACAGAACAACAAGAAAACAATCCAGGAATTGAAATGAAACAAGATAAGACTTCTTTATTAGAAGAAATTCATTGGCTTTTCCCTTCTTGATTTCTTGCTCTTCTTTAGCTCTTTCCTTTATTCCTTGTTAATTTCTGCCTCCTTAGCTTCTCTTCTGAATATGATTTCTGGTATCTTTCCTTCCCTGTTTTGTTCTCCTTGGCTACCTTACTTCCCTGTTTTATTTTGGGTTTATGTACCACCTATTTTGCATTTATCTTGTTTTTTTTCTCTGCTTCCAACCAACCCTTTCTTATATTCTGTTTTCTGTTTTCCTCTTTTTCTGCTTGCCTTTTAGGTTAAATACTTGAAATAGGACTTAACTTGGTATGGGCTTCTCTTGGCTTCTGTGGTATCTCCATGTATTAACAAGTGAAGCTCAGTGGTAGAGTGCTTGCTCCAGGCTATGAGCTCCATCCCCCAGCACTGAAAAAAACCCAAAAAATTAAAAAAGTACGCTCTGCACAGTACATGGTACTGGCTTTGTCAGGATGGAGTGTTGGTGAAAATGAGAAATCAGCTCTCTTTCCTCTAGGCCGACACATCCCTGGCCCAGGGGACACAGCTTGGCAAGTAGAGTGAAGCTAGATTTCAGCCCTTAACCCCTTGGTCAAGAGACTTGGGTAGTACAGAGAGCCATGTGAACACCTGCTCAAATACTGTTCACAGCCAGAAATACATCTTCTGGCCCGTGAATAATTCTTTTTATACTTAGGTTTTCCTGCCTGGATTAATTATGAAGAGTTGGATGGTAGTGGTTCATGCCATAGGCAGTGGAATAGCTGAATTCAACTCTCACGGGATACTTTTATAGCCCAGGATACATTCTAGAACCTACTTACTCTACATGTGTAGCTAACCTTAGTATTCTAGAGGTGGCACATTTTGTTTTATAGTTAAAGTATCAAGGAATTGAATATTTATGAAGTTTTGACCATTTGACCCCTATTGAGATTCTTCCTTATTGGAAAATTTAACCCTTCATATGTGTTAATATTGTGGTTGGTCTGGAAGCATTTTCATTACAATTTTAGAAATTACAAATAAAATATTTCAAAAAAATGGTAAATATATGAAACCTTGTTATTGAGCTCTTGATTGCTCTTTTAAACACTCACTATTATCACTAGAGAATGATAAGAATGGAGATATCGTTAAAGAAGCAAGTCTATCTTCTCTCTTCCCTTCCTCAGGTATTTGTTAGATATTTCCTGTATGTTGGGTTATTGGAGATAAAAAATGAAATAGGCTGTTTAAGAACTTCACAGTGTAGTGGACAATGTGAACAGCATGGTTTTTTAGAGAGGTTAGGATTGGAAGTGAGTACCTGAGAATATGAAAGGTGTGTGTGTGTGTGTGTGTGCGCACGTGTGCGTGCATGCATGTAAACAAGCATGCCTGTATGCGATGCCAGGGAAATGAGGAGCCAGGAGGCTTCTGTATAGTACAGATTTTGGCTTCCTTCACTTCTTTGAATTTTATCATTAATAGCAGTAGCATACCTAACAGTTTATTAACTCTAGATCTATAGAATTTAGTGGTGCTTGTGTGAGGAAATGACAGCCCGGGTAGCGACTGTGTTAGATTCAGCCGGTCAGCCTTCAGTATAACTTACCCATTAAATCAAATGTCTAGGACAACAACACATACTGTCTTTATCTATCTTTAATCACTATGTTCTAACTTACTATGAACTAAATTTGTTTTAACTGCACACAGGCATTTGCTCGGCGTGCTTTAGCTAAAATTGATGAGTTAAGGCAACTGGAATCAATGAGTTCCTCACAATCACAGGAAGAATCCAGAAGACATTACAGAGAAACCATGATAAAGGTATAGAAATTGCATGAACTGAAAGAGATGTACTGCTCTCCGCAGTTGATTAAGTGCTTCGTATGCTGCTGAGAGGCACATCTCACTGTTGCTTCACATATGACTCTTCTTTTGAGGCAGATGGCAGTGATGATCTTCAAAAGAGGAGTATTTGAATCTAGAAGAAAAAACAAAGCTTATTTTAGACCAAAGATGAAAGTTAACCTCAACGAAACACAGAGTGTAAGTCTTCTCTATTTACCACTCTTCCTGCAATATATTTGTGTTATCCTTCTGGGACTTTTCAACTTCGTCACTAAAGAAAGATTAAATCGTGCCCCTGATTTGATTCTCTGCACAATTGGGCAAACAGAGAGAAGAATGTTTTCCCAGTTTGGCCATGGCCTCATTTCGTCCTTTACTCTTTAAGCTCTTTGTGCTGTTAGCACAATCCCAGTTATACATCGGTCAGGGGCAAGAGGCTGAGGAGCAGCCTGGGAAGGGTTGAAGGAGCAGGCTGGGGTAGGTGTGCATAGCCCTTGCCTGTGACCACTTCGCATTAGCTCTGCAGGCTTTGAGGATGGAGGGAAGGTGGAAGCGCCTTTTCTCATTAGCTTCAGCTCCGCCTTTGGGAGTGTTCAGGAACTAGGTTACACTGCAGCAACGAACAAGCCAGCACCTCAGGTGACTAAAGATCATTTATTTCCCAGTGGAGTCTGATGCTAGAAGACTCATCGGAGGGCTTGGCTGAAGACAGCTGCTCAGGGCCAGGCTGAGGAGCAGCCCTCATTTTGAAAATGACTAGTGTCTTGCTGGAGGGGTAGGAGAGAGCTCGGGAAGGCTTTACAGGGACTGTGATGCGCTGCAGGGAAGTGACATGTCGTAACCAGTCACACAGGGCCCTCCTAACCACAAGCATGTTTGGCCAACAGCTCTAGGGACATCCTCAGGAAGGGAGTGAGACAAGATTATGCTGCGTGGAATACTCCTTCCCTCTTCCCTCCTGCCTCCTTTTTCTCCCATTCCTCTCTGTTGCCTTTCGGAGCTCAGTGTCCTCCAAGGCCCAGTTCTGTCTCCTTCACTCTGTCCCTGGGTGTTCTAGATGCCCATGAATTCTCTTCCGTTAATCTACAAGGGGACTGAGATTAAGAGCTACAGGGCAGGAAACGAGCATTTCTTACAGAAGAGTTGTGGAATCTCAGAACCTGGAAGGGATTTTGAAAATTACCTGGTACAGTCCACCTTGTGTACTACAGAAGATGAAAAGGAAGCTTGGAGTATTTGCATTCCTGGCTCAAGGTCACAAGGAACCTGCAGTCTGGGTCCAGTGTTTTCTTACCACTCCAGGGACGGCACCCTCTCTTCAGCTCTCTTTATGACTTTACCAATGATTTTTAAAAAATAAATCATGATATGGAAGTGCAAATATTTTTGCATATAATGCCCATCCATTGCTACTTAGTGTGGCTGTATTGACTGCTAAACCTGGAAGTACACTTTGTGTATCCATTTTCTTTTTTTCTTTTTTTTTTTGGTACTGGAATTGAACTCAGGACCTTGTTCTTGCCAGGCAGGCGGCGGCACCACTGAGCTAAATCCCTGGCCCCTGTGTATCCCTTTTCTACCATGTCTCGTACTGATAGGATATGATTGGTGGGGGTGATAACTTACCAAGTCACAGGCAATTCCTTGAATGAGGGTTGAACTATCCACATCTGTTTTGCTAAGTAGTAATGCTGTCATCTTTGTAAGAGGGCAGGGGACAATTTCTTTTCCCCCATCAGCATTTCTTCTAAGAGTAAACCAAATTGAAATATCCAAAACTGGAAGATTGTTTTTGCTCAGCATTTTTTTTTTTTTTGAGAACTTATGGTTACCCTGGTAGCAAAGTTAAATATATTTTCAAAGAAAAGTGTTTAAAATTCCAGGTGAAATTATATGAACTCTCATTTATTTCTGGTTTCCTTTAAGATAATTGTATGAAAAGTTCTTGCAGTGTAGTTTTTTAGGAAAAAATTATAACTGCTTAGTGGGTAGTTTTTACAGAGATTAGCTAGCATGCATGCCCTTTTTATAATGTCATATTATATTACCTTGACATATTTTACAGAATGTTCTACTTTGTATGTAAGAAATAATTTTTTGTTTCCCCCAAATAAAATAATTGATATTCATTAAGTCCATTTCTAGAAAATTTCTGTGTTTGTAAGTTGTAAACTCACAATATGTAAATGATTTTGGCTTTGAAAAAAATTCTTTAAAGGACAACTAATTCACATACCTACTAATCAACCACTTATTGATTAATTCAATAAATATTTTTAAAGTATCTACTATTTGAACAAGATAGATGAAGATTACATTTTTGTGCAGAAACTACATAATAAATTTACAAAATAATTATATCTTTGATAAGTTTAAGAAGGAAATGATGGTGGGGATTAAATGTTAATTATAAAGCTCCTGGGAGTTTCTTAGCCCCTAATAAGTCATTAGTAACCAGTAGCTACTGTAATTGTTTATGTTTCAGTCATTCATTCAACCATTGTGTATCGACTACTTAGTTTTATTGTTTAGTGGCATATAGAAAAGACTGATTTGCAGTCCTGGATTTTTGAATTACCTTGGAATAATGGGCAGGATTTGGCCGGACAGGGAAAAGAGGACTAAACATTCTAAGTAAAGGATCAGAAGATGATCATCATTTGGAAGCCAAAGGATGCAAAGTTTGTTGGGAACAGTGAGGACAGAGCTTGACCAGGGAGGGTGTTCTGTGGGAGAATTAGCATAGTACATCTCAGAGCGTAGACGTCTTGGAGACCACAGCATTTAGAGGTGGAATAAACTGTATGGGGATGTCCCTTAGGTTCACAGCCATCCTGACATTTTGAAAAACGGTATAATACATCATCTGCAGTATATGTAACACAAGTAGTCTAATATTTTAATTTCCGTCATTTTAGTTGTTTCCAAATTTTTCTGCTATTGTAAATATGCCACATCTTCAGGCACACTGTTTTTCCTTTCCTTTATTTCCTGTAGATAAAATTGAAATTATACAATTATTGAGTTAAGAGATACAAATGTTTTTATTACCCTTGGCATATGTTACCTAATTCTTTCCAACATGGATACTCCTATTTCCAAGTTTAGGTAGCCTGTGTGTACCAGTTTTGCCACCAGCTATTATTTTGATACTTGTTTAAACATATTTTGCTAATTAAGCTAGCAAATTTGTTTAAACCTGTTTTTGCTAATTTAGTTTTAAAAATATGTTATCACTTTATTTCTTTGATTCATCTTTCCCTTATATTTGTGTTTACTTTTTATATTTCCCTTTTTGGGAATTATCTTTTAGTCTCTGACCATTTAGCTAGTGGAGATTTTAATTTTTAAAATATATTTGAATGAACTCATTATTTTGATAAACATTGCTATTTTGTTTGTCATAGTTGATAATCCATTGTTTTTAGTGCTTGAGTTTCAATTTTTTATAGGTCTTTCAAATATTTATATTTTAAAATTCTTTACTTAGTATTTATCTACAGCTTTGATAAATATTTCATTCCCTTTTTTACTAGTTTTTCAGTAATATTCTTCTAAATATAAAAATATCTTGA
>NW_004624750.1:10818405-10832655 GCF_000247695.1 Heterocephalus glaber | reverse complement strand
ACAAGGTCCCGAGTTCGAGCCCCAGTACCAAAAAAAAAAAAAAAAGGAAAAAAGAAAAAGAAAAGCATGACTTGTGGTAGCTTTTGTTTCATAGGCCAGAAATATTCCTCTCTTCTCAGAAGAAATAAAGCAAATAAGTAGTCTCTGAACTTGTCAATGATGAGGACACCGATGAATTCTGAGAGCATATTTATTACATGTGAGCCAATTGCAGAGGGTTACAACACGGGCAGAATTTAATACCTCTGAGTAAGATGGTAATTTGAGTAATAATAGGGTATAGCTATTTTTAGTGTGTTTCGATAACTGTATTTCTTTTTATTTTAGTGTGTTTTGATAACTTTTCTTTTTATTTTATTTGGGCTTGCTCAACCGAAGTGTTCCCACGATGTAGATGGAGACACTTACAGACCAATCTCAGAAAATAGTTTCATGATGGATTTGCATCTTGAACTAATTCAAGCTCAGCACCGAATAGCCATTCTACTTCTTGACCAATTGCAAGGTAGTGGTCATTGAAGCAAATAACTACCCTAAGTCAATTATAAGCCCAGTTCAAGTGTAGAATCAATTTAACTTGTGATGTGTTCTTGTTGGCTGTTTTCCAGATAAATGTGATTATTTTATTTTTTCTTCTCTATTTCATAGCATTTGATTTCTTTCATTATTTACACTTTGAATATCAAATCATTGAGTAAACTACTTCAAATTATGATTGTTTCAGTTGTAGTAAATTGATGTTTTGTTAATTCCACTGAAAACAATTATTTAGTGCCTACCAAAATCTCTGTTTTCATCCTTTTATCCTTGTATGTTTTTTTCTTTTACATTTTATCTTAAACATTTATATAGTTTGAAAAGCTGTTTTCTTTATACTTGCTGGGTATAGAGGGAAGCAAATAATAGTTAAATTATCCCTGTGTCATCGAAAATAAATTGAAAACTAGATAAAGATTTTCTAATGCTTAAATGAGATTCCTTAGAATAATAACCTTGAACACTCTTTGGGTTGAAAAGATTTGGTTCAGGAATATTTTTCAAAATGTGAATAGAATCATTGTGTCGAGTTTTCTTTAAGAAACTAGCCCATAACTCTTTCCTTCATAGTGCTACTATCTTCTTTAGTGGAGGAATGGGTTGTTAGTCCTCACAGAGTTACTACTAAGTAGTGTATTTTCTGATTGTCATCCACAAATCTTCGAAGGCCAAGTGCTTTTTTTTCTTAAAGTCTGAGACCGCTTAAAGTTATTGATAACTTTGTAATGTCTCAGGTTCTTTTCAGTTTTCTGCTTTATTGAACCCTAGCACCAATTATCATTTTGTTCCTCCTATCTTTCTTCACTTAAGTATACTGCTGCCAGACTAATGCTCCCTAAACACTGTTTCTGTCATTCTTATTGAAGAACTTTACCATGGTCGCCTGTTGATGACTATGGTATTAAATATGACTCACCTGTATCTGGGATTCAGTTTTTTTTTTTTTTTTTTGAAATCCCACCCTTCTTATCGCCAATGATTATAATCAGGAGAGTTTAATTAGCACTCACAATACCCTAGTACTGAGAGAATGAAGTATTGTTTTCTGCTTTGCATTGCTGTCCACATGCAGACACATTTTCTTAACCTTTGCTGTGAAAGCAACCTTATATCCTTTCATGGAGTCTGTTTATCTTGTCAATCATCAGCCATGGTGACTCCAGTGCATTAGCGCAAGTAATTAAAACTCAAAAAAGGGATTTATTGTAAGCTTACCACCGCATTCACATACCTCCAAGGACAGAAACCAAATATTGCTAGGTCTTTTGAGGACTGGCCCTGAAAATCAAGAATCAGTGCTACCACTCCTGTCTTGGTAGGCTAACAGAGCTCTTCCTTTCCTCCCTCATCCATATTCTTTCTTGCTGGACCGCCATGATGGCCATACACCTGTGTGGACAACTGAACTACCTGTTTTAATTGACAGTCTTGGGAGAGCCTCTGCCTGGGTTCATGCAGTAGTGGGAGCTCTTGCAACGATCCTGATGACACAGTTTCTCCAGAAAGGTAGTCGGGATCAGGACTTGCCATCTGTACTTGATGGAGAAGGAAAACGAACAAAAGTTCACCTTCGAAGGGATGATTTTATTTTATTTTTTATCATTGGGAAATTCTATGCCTCAAGGTATAATATGGCAAACAAAAGAATTTTTTTTGTTTGTTTGTTTTGATTTTTGGTGCTGGGGATTGAACCCTGGGCCTTCTCACTGAGTCACATCTCCAGCCCTTTCTTAGATTTTATTTTTGAGATTAGGTCTCTCCAAGTTGCTAAGATTCCAGACTGGGTTTGAAATTGTGATCTTCCTTCCTTAGCCTTCTAGAGTTCTAGATTACAGGTATGAACCACCACACCCAGCTAAAAAAAGTTTTTTATGGTAAAATTGCATGACAGATTTATTTCTATATTTGTCTATTAATGAAAAAATGATACCATACATAGAGGAAGCAATAATTTTACAAATAGTTACTCTTTAAAGTTTAAAAATATATCCTGCCTTAGATACAAACCTAATTATAATGACAGTCATCTTCTTTAGTTTTGCAGACTTCTTTTAGCAAAAATATTTCTACCAAAGGTTCAGAGAAGTTAAAACAATATGGAAACACTGATTGTTTTACAGGTAATTAAAATTGGGATATTTCTCCCAAATTTGAATGACAGTTTATTATCTTACCATTTTATTAAAATATTTGTTTGTTTCACAGAATTAAGTGTAATGAATAAAATAAAGAAAAATAAACTATCCAAAGCAATTTACCTAATGCAGAAAGCTCTTTTAATATTTGAGAATGATCCAACTTCTACATCTTCATGGAACTTTTTGATGGTAACAATATTTCATTCTTCTTTTGTCCTGACGTATAACTTCCGTTACAATGAGTGATTGATTTCTCTTTCTTAGAAATAATTTGTTGTTCTTACATTTGATTATGGACTTTCAGGTTTTCCATATGTAGTCCTGCCTGAGCAGGGGGACCAACCTGAACCTTCATTCCTAAAGTGACTGGAAATGTGAGATTCTCTCTCTGTAGGAGCAACCTATGTGGAATCTATATAGGAAGCCAAGTAAAATAAGAAGGAGTCAAAGTGGAGGAAATTACAGAGTTAGAGTGACACTGTGCCAGCCCACTATATTTCTTACCTTGGAATTAAAATGCTTAAAGCTCACTGGCGAAGGTACCTTATCTCTCAGATGGGTGTGGCTAACCTGTGTATCATTCCCCTTGTTGTGGATATCTTTTTTTCCCTTGGTGCTGGTAACTGAATCCTGGGCCTCCCCATGCTAAGGGCGTACTCTATGACTAAATTACATCCCCATCTCTTTTGATACCTTTAATTGGTCCACACTCTGGCCTGAAAATTGTTGTCTTTCTGCCAATTCATTTTATGTTGATTTTAATTAAAGTTCCTGACAGCAATCACTTTTCAAATTATGGGATCTTGTTGTTTTTGCCCCTGTGTACAGCCTATAAAAGTTTGATTTTATTAGCTTGTTAGCTTTCCATTACTGCAACAAAATACTTGAGATAAACAATGTAAACAGGAAAGGTTTATTTTGGCTCACAGTTCCAAAGGTTTCAGTCTGTGGTGACTTGGCCCTGTTTCATTTGGTCCTGAGGCAAGGCAGTACAGCCTGGAGGAAGTGCATGGCAGAGGAAACCTGTTCATCTCAGGGTAGCTTGGAAACAACAATGGCAACAGAACAAAGAGAGAGAAGGAGAGAGAGAGAGAGAGGAGAAGGAGAGAGAGAGGAGAAGGAGAGAGAGAGAGAGGAGGAAGAAAAGAAAGAGGAAGAGAGGAGAAGGACAAAGAGAGGTTGGGGTCTCACTATGTTCTTTGAAGACACTCTCAATGACTGGCCTCCTCAATGAGGCCCCACCTCTGAAAGGTTCCACAATCTCCCAACAGTGCCCCAGGATGGTGGCCAAGACTTTAACACACATACCTTGGGGGAATACTCTAGATCCAGCGAATGAGACCTGAAAACACAACAGAGGATAATGCTGCAGCCAACTTGGCTGATAAGGGAAAGGAAAAATTAGGTCTAAGCTAGGAGGAGGATGCAGAGCAGTCAATACCTAAGGCCCCATCAAAGAGGGAAGAGGATGGGCTCAAAAAGCACAGTGCAGGGATTATCTTTAATGGAGGCTGGGCTTCAGGGCAGACACCTCCTCCTTTGACATAGAAGGGAAGGAGCAACAGACAGACACAGATGTAAAAAGTGTGTTGGTGTGGCCGCAAGGAGCTGAGTTGATGTCTTCTTACCACAATGATTTGATGAAGTAGGAGGCAAGGAAATCTGCCAGCTTGGGGATGGAGGGGTAGCTGTGGTGCCCCGGGGGAGGGTGCAGGTGATGGGAGAGTAGAGAAGAATAGATGAGGGGGTTAATGCCAAGCAAAGAACTGGTCAGCATCATGAAGTTTTGGCTGAGGTTGGAAACCATGAATTTCTAGAGGTCCATCTTCACAGTGGCATGACATTATCCTGATGTGGAATTCTTAGTAGTAGTAACGGTAAAGGATTTGTGAAAGGAAAGATTTTTGTGGGATTGGATTTTAAGAATGAAGATAGGGATTAAATGTTCCTGTTGTGAAAAAAATGAGTGCAGATTGGGGAAGAAAGTAGCACCATCAAGTATATAAAGACTCTGTGATTGTGGAAATAGCAAGGGACAGCTCTGTGAGATCAACTCAGGACCAGAAAGTAAGGTTCTGACAGAGCTAGAAAGTTAAGTGAGGTTAGCAAGTGGAAAATTGGAGTTTAAAAATTCTTGTGTGTGACACTTTCTGGCCATCTGTCCATCATTTTATCTATTCAACAAATAATTTTGAGTGCCTGTGATCCATTCAGCAAATATTTATTGACTCTTCATTCTGTGCCTGGTAATATACAGAAGGTAGGGAGATTAAAAAACCCCCAAAATCATTTATTCAGCAAACACTAATCGATAACCTTCTCCTTGTGGTCCTGTCTTTGTGGTTCTTGCTCTCTCTTTGTGCTCACTGGAGTCATTCATAGGTAGTTCCAGTTATTGGAACACAGAGAAGTGCTAGGTACCTGTGGGTCAGTTTCATAGATGGTTTAATTACAAGAGTTCTAGAAGAATTCAGCAGAGGAGTGCCTAGCTCAGCAGTAGGGGATGTTTAGAGAAACCTCTAGGAGACCTCAGATGAATGAAAGACAATGAGAGACAGATGACATGAAATTGAATACTGAAAGACACTCTATTAGACTGAAGCTAAAGACTGAGAAAGGACATTCCAGGCAAAGAGGACAACGTATGCCAAGGTCCTGAGGATGCAAAGGTTATAGAGGGCTTGAAGTCCTACAGGCACTTCACTGTCACAGTCCTAGATGTAGCAGGGACAGCAGGGACCTGGAGAAGAGGATGGCAATCCATGAGACCAGAGGAAAAACAGAGATGAGTTGTGAGAAGTCTTTTACAACAGGCTGAGAGTTTTCATCAGACAGATGCTGTCATTGTTCAAGAGGTCTGTCCTGGAAGTATTAGGGAAGAGCTTCATTACATTTGAATTTCTAGGGTTTGGAGGCAGTTTCATGGGGATGTTGGGCAGTCTGAATTGACAAGGCCAAGTGGCCTCTGGTCTTTGTTGGAAGGCTTCTAGGGTGTGTTCAGATGCATCCAGAGATGCTTCCATGGCCATTTGCCTGGAGGACATTGGTGCTTCAGTCCCATTTCAGTGAAAAATAGACTTTCTCTTTCTTTTAGAAGTGTTGCTGCAAGGACTAATCCTGTGGCTCTCAACAGCCAGAAGAATAAAACTATGGAGTTTTCTGTCTTGTTTTATTGTGACTCAGCCCTGTTTTTTGGTTCCATGGCATATGCCCCTGCCCAGTTATGTCTCTCACTTCCTTCCATGGGGGCTGGGAGTATAATGGACATGTGGGAAGTTGCATGTTTCCAATCCATATCTCTTCCTTCTGTTTCTTAAGTGAAATTATTTTAACTAAAGAAAAATTATGAGTGTAATGTCCTGTTAGGAAAGACTGATGAGATGCATTTAGAGGCTCTGATTTTTATGAGGACTCCTCCAGAAGGATTTTCACCAACTGGGAAGGTGTTGAATATTTATTTTGAGATCTTGTAATCATCTGCAGCCACCTCTGCTCCTCAGAGGTAGTTTTTATCCAAGTCTTAAGGTTTAATGATCAGTCCTTAGGGTACTGTCCCAAACAGTGATGTTATAGCTCAAGTAATTGCCAAACTTTCTTTCTTTAAAGAAGACAAATAAACTTCTTTCCCTTGGCAATCATTTTCTGCTGGGGTACTTTACAGGATGTTTTACATTATTATGATCTTGTAATAAAATTGTCCCTAATCAGTAGTTGCTGTGTCACCCGATACCATAAAAAGGTATAAAAAGCTTGGGTCTTTTCTTAATCCTTAAATAATTCATACCTTGTTTTAGTTTTTCAAAGCTTTCCTGCCCTTGTGGATGCAGTTAATCTCATCAGGTGTCTGTTATACTCCAGATCAGTCAAAAGTGGACCGAGTTGTTGTCACAAATGAGGGAGAAACCTTTGATAATAATTGTTAGTTTTCCAAGCGAGACGACAGGTGACTTTCCAAATGAGACAACTGTTTTGGTTATTTGACCTCTAGAAGTCCATTTTGGCTTTTTACACATGATGCCCTCAGTTTCCTGTAAAAGGCTGTCCCAGAACCAGTGCGGGGTGACCTTGATCTTCTACTTGTGACCGTGTGCAGCAGTCAGGGAGGCTCACATCGCTGCACTTGGTGCACGTGAGAGTCCACCAGCAGGGACATTCGGTGTCTTCACAAATGAAATTTTCTGCTGGAAAGAGGCAGAAATTCTCAATCCCAAGGATAAGGGTTTCCAGGGAAGACTTCTGTACTGTATAGTTTTCTGTACAGAAGAATTTCTTCTTCCTCCTTTGATATAGTCAGGTGGAACTAGTTCCCCAGATGAATTGTAGTGATGCTGGAGAGGCTGATTGTTCCATCCTTGAAATATGAATTTTCAGGAAAGGGGTAAAAAGACTAAAACCTCAGTTATGCACCCAGTAGAAAAGTAATAGCCAAAGGGATGTTTGTCTATCTTTAAGGAGTGAAAGTTTGGCATTTTTTTCATTCCAATCCCTGTGCCGTGATCCTATTATGATAACTATTCTGTAGGTCTGGTTCCATTCTCCGGCTGCTATGGTCCAGACCTGGTTTTCCAATGGCTTCTGTTGCAAAGAAACTGAATGTGGTATCTAGCTCCTCCCTCACCCCCTACAATACTTATTGTTACAACCTAATCAAATCTGCAATTGAGGTGATTTTAACAATTCCAAATTCTGGTAACAGTACCTCAGCTCTACTCAAAAGAGCATTATGGTTTGGCAGATGATTTTCCTTTTTTTCTAAATTTTAATGATTTTATTAAAAACATTTTTTTTGAGATAGGGTCTTGCTATGTAGTTCTGGCTGGCTTGAACTCATGGCGATCCTCCTGCCAGTTTCTCGAGTGCTAGGACTACAGGTGTGTGCCACCACGCCAGGCTGATTTTCTTAATAATTGATACAACATATAACGGTATAGTCCCAATTTGAAGCCAGAATTAATGACAAAGCCCAGAGTTACTGGAAGTTCTAATAACTCCTGGCTTTAACATTTCCTGAATGTACATGTTGGTGTCCCCTAAATATCATTCTAACTGTACTAGCTGTAATTAGATTTAATTATTTTTCCTGTTTTGTAGCACTTCAGATCAATTCTATTTGCTTTTTTGGGGGAGTGGAGGAGAATATATATGAATTATTTTTTTTCTCAGAGATCCTCTCAGCTCTTTTTAATTGTTCCATGCTGAAATCTTCCTTCTAAAAGGGCAAACCTAAAGGGGATGGAAATAAAGAGAGAACTGAAGGAAAAAATGGAAATAGAGCTTTTGCAAATGAGAAGGGGACTGAGTTATAGGGAGCAGGGAGGGATGGGAAGGGAAGAGGACAAAAATAGAAGTGAGATGTGCTGTGTGCTTGTACCAACTCCCTGTGATAAATGTAATCTTTTCGTACACTATGCATGTACTAATTAAAAAAATAAATACATTTTTAAAAAGAGCAAGACTTTCTCTTTCTCTGATAAGGTCATGTTTAACTCCTAGGTTTCAAACTACCGACCAAGGATTTTAGCACTTTACATGTTAAGATTCAAGTGATTTAAAGAAAAAAAGTGATGGAAGTCATCATCTAGGTTGCCTTTCTATGTTTCTTTTAACTTAGCTTGGTATTAGGACAAGATACCATAGTGGTTAGGGCTGTAAAGGTCTGGGATAAGGCTTTGGTTCTGTTGCTGATTAGCTGTGAAGTATATTTATGCTCTTGTGAGTTTTAATTTCTTCATTTGTAAATGGGGGGTTCTTGGGAAGAGTCGAAATGATGCATGTACAATGCTTAGTTTTGGGGACAGAATAAGTCACTACATGTTAGCCATTTTACTTGTTACTCTGTCTTTCACTTTAAGCACTCTGGGACTATTTTCTGTTGCTTTAGTTATATTTCTCTTGATAAGGCCTCATATTTTTCTCTGTTTTATCTTAGGCTTATCTTACACATTTTGTATTTTATTCTCAGTGATATTCCTTTCAGGATTCTTGGATATGACTTAATCTACTTCTCATCTTCTCCTACAGTGTACATCATCATATTGAGAACCCAGATAAACCCCAGGGAGGCCTACTAGATAAGTAGTAAATGTGCTACTTTATCATTCCAGTCTTGTGGTAGTTGTTTACATATGTCTTAATCATGCCCTCAAGATTACATTACATCTTTCCATTAGTGTTTTGCTGCACTGTGGGTGTCAAGCCTGTGTCAAATGTATTTAATATCAACCTGTCTTCATAAGCACTGGGCAACTTCTGAAAAGAGGCAGGTCTCATTTTCTCTAATGGAAACTACAGGCAGAGAAATTTACATACAGACAAAAATACTTTGGACTTCAATTGTTTTGCAGCACAAGCCACCACTGAACACTCAGAATTTATTTCCCATGGGAATTAGTGTAGAAGTCCCTTTCTACGACCTTCCTTGTCTGAGTCTTTCTGTGATAGGTAAAGGATCTTTTTTTTTTCTTTCGAGGTTAGTGAGCCTTGTTATTTTCCATTATGTGATATTCATGGAAACCCACTTCACCTCCATCTCTGACTAGAAAATGGTCGTCCAGATTTTGCAGTTGCGATCCTTTGGTATTCTAGAGCACTGTCATTATACACAACATTCGTATCCTTATTGATGACACCCTCTCAACATTGAGTACAGGTGGTCTCATGAGAACTTTCCCTTCCTAATTTTAAATGTTATTTGCTCCTTTCTAGTTGAAGAATCCACTTTAAAATCCTCAATCATTCTCTCATAAATGAAATCTTATTTGCAGGTTGATGATTTACCTCACAAATTTAGCATTCTAATTTTTAACTAGCACTAGGGGTTGCCTTGAGTTTATTTTAGAATTTATCTGATTTATCAAAGCCAAGGACTTTTAGACTTTTCTTTCAATACCTTTCACCTGAATCTTTACTACTTCTGATGACCTATTTCAAGTTGGGCCGAGGGATCTGAATTATAGCGCTGAAGCTAAAATTAAGATCCAATCAGAACATTTAAAATGTACTAATAAAGTGCATTTCAGTAAAGGTCAGCCTCCCCTGCTGTAATTTAGTCTGTTTTTTATTCAAAATCCATTGACTGAACCCAAAGAGATAAAGGACTGTCCCTACCATGAAGATACTCATTGTTTAAGGGGTATGGACAGTCTTGTCACAAGGTAAAGAGGTAGATATGGGAGAGCGAGTAGAAAGGGAGATAAGGCTAGAAAATATGGCCATGATCAGAATGATGAAAAAGCCTGTGGAGAAGTTTGCCCTTTGTCTAGCAAGTAAGGGAGGAGCTGCTGAAGGGCAAGAAGCCCAGAGAGTGATGAGACTAGACACTGAAGGGAGGGCAGATTTACTCATCCCAATAGTGGTTCTCAGTCCTCCTCATACTGCAGAACTGCCCTAGGCATTTGTTAACAATACAGATGTTCAAGCCCCACCCCTGGAGATTTGTATTTTGGGTTGAGAATGAAACAGTATTTACGTTACATTACATCATTACCTTACAACAGTTTTACATTCTAAAACAAACTCCATAGGTAATGCAATAGCCAGCCTGAAAAGGCCAGCCTGTGTGACACAGCCCATGGGAAAAAGGAGGAAGGTTTTGATCCCAGTTGGGCTCATGGACGCACAGAGAGAAGACCCTAGATTTAGGTTGGAAGATGCTCATGTTCACCTGGCTCACTTGAGTGCCAACTGTCAAGGCAGATTTGGGGATTAAATGTGGGGAGCCCAGGGCCATTGTCTGGCGAATGGAGGTGGGGTCAAAGGCAATCTGTGCTAATATCAGGGCCAATGCCCTGTGCTGCTGATTTATTTTACATGCTCCAAACATAATCTAGATGAAGGAAATGACTCCAACATTTCAAAGTATTAGTGTTCTTCCTTTGATTTGACCTGTTCCCAGGTAATCCTAAATACCCCAGTCTGTGTTCAAATGTCACTATATTTGCATAGGTGTCAAAATGTCACGGCTTTTGTCTCCTTTGTGTTCGACTAGGCATTTCTTCCCTCAAGGTTTGCCCACAGTTATCTGGTAAAGGCTCTTAACTTTTGTGGCTCTGCCTCTGCTGCATCTGGCTTCTCACCTTTGGTTGGCCTTCCCAGAAGCGCTGCTCTGCAGGCACCTCTGTCTGGTGTCCTAGGTAGAGGGTGGAGAGGCAAATGAGCTTCCACCTGGCCGTGTGTTGCGTGTTCCTCTGGGCCTTGGCTGTTCAGTCTTTTCTGACACCACTCACTCAGCATCTACACCAGACCCATTTTTCCAATTTTTTTGATTAATTTTCTACTTTCCTTTCTCTGTTTGATTGAATGAGCGAAGGAGTAAGGATGAAGGACAGATGTCATCCTATGTCTTTGTTTAATAGACTGATCTGTTCACTTAATGGTTGAATGGTTACAGTGCATACCCGATATGTGTATGGAAATTAGCTTTTGGGTCTAAGTACCTAAGGTCTTTGGAATGTGGGTTGCAGAAACTTAGTTATTGTATAAGACATAAGAAAAGAAGAAACAATTGTCCCTGCAGATAGCTAGGATTCTTAACCAACAAATGAAGAAATGTTTTCCAAGGTCTCCTGGCACAGAATAAGTAGAATTAAAAAATTATCATTACAGATAACATTGTAATTATGACTGATGGTTTTAGATCTTGATGTCAGCAAATTCCAATAACAGATAAAAATGAGAAGTTAATTCTAATCTCAATTTAGGCCAAGTTTCATTACTTTAGGAAAAAATGTATGGTGCTGTATAGTTTTATAATCTACACTTGTACAAGGAAATGGTTTACTCCTAGGCTTTAAATATTTCTTCGAGGCATACTCAGATTCCGTCTCTGATCACATTTTCCCTTTTGAGTGTGAGTCCCAGATTTCCAAATGGAAACTTTAAGCTCAACATGTTTCCTACAGGGGAAACAGCACAGGTTTTTGTATTGAGTGAAATGTTTGGAATTTAGTAGGCAGACATACTGCCTTCTCATTTCTAGGGTCTCTTTTGTGTTTGTTAAATTGGGCAGAAGAACTTCCAGAACAAAATGGAAAGGTGGCATTCTGTCTCCTAGGTTTTATTAATATATCTTTTAGTGCTTCATTATTAGCACTAAGAGTGCCATTTTGGAGCTATTTGAAATATGTTTGCTATTAACTAAAATTAATATTTCTAGTGATGAGAAAAAAAATAAATATAGTTTATTGAGTTTTTAAAAATCAGTTCAAATGTCTTAGAAAAGTAAAAACAAATACAAAGCTCATTTACTTGAGACTACAAAGACTAAAATAGTATTTATTTTAAATTATTTCAACTACTATTAATTGAGCAGTTCCTATGTGTTGAGTATTATTGAGAAATTTACATACCACTGCTGATATATTTAGCCTTGATTTTGAAATATTGTTAGATAGATTTTTATCTTCTGTTTTGTTTTATCTATATGTATAACCTTTTAAAAAAGTGATTACCTTTACCTTAGGCTTATGGAATATTAATTTTTTTCTCTAACTTATTTCATCTTGCTGATAGTAAGAAACTCTTAATAATATTCATTTCACAAACCACATATTATATATCAATAGTCTTATTACTGGTAGTCACACCTCAAGCTACATAAGGGTAGGTATGTGGTTTATCAATATAAATGTACATGACTTTGTTATGAGCTTTTAAAGCTTAGTTATGCATGGTAGTAGATATGCAGAGAGTTTGATTTAAAGATAAATGTCTCATCTTAATATATGGTAATTACCTTTAGACATGTAAGTATGATGGCATTGGTGATCATGCTTAGCCTTATTTAGTAGCCACTTTCTAATCCTGTCAAATCATGCAAATATATGTATATAATATAATATATATATGTGTGTGCCTCTGAGACTCAATAATGTTTTATATGCATATATATATATATATATTTTTTTTGTTGTTGTTGTTGTTTTGTTTGTTTGTTTTTTGGTATGGGGGATCAAACTCAGGACCTTGCACTTGCGAGGCAGGCGCTGGAGCCACTGAGCTAAATCCCTGGCCCTAGAAAAATAATGTTATGTTTTAAAGATAATGTTACTTAACATTCTGCAACTACAAAAGAAGTTCAAGCTCTTGAGATGTCTTTTTCTGTTTCACACTTCATTATAGGAAGCATATTCTTTAATTGAGAAGCTTGAAGCAGAACAAAATGCATTGTATTCATATCAGAAATATTTACAAAGTTCAAAAATAAAAAAAAGCAGAATCCCTCCTCCACCCATCCTGCTCTCCAGAACTCATTGCTCTGTGACCCTCAAACCTGCTCCATTTATTTCAGATGCTGAGGTACGGTGCCCATTATGATCTTTGCCTCTTCCCGACAGCGTAAATACTTTTATGATTGTAATGATTCATACTTTCATTGCTTTTAGGATCCGAATAGTCTTATTTATAAGCACTGAACAGCACATTAGTATTCTGATGTCTTGGTTTCTTCATGACATTTACCCCTTTGTGCCATTTGTGGAATATTCGCGTAACCATTCTCTACCCTAATACACAGTAAGGAGACACAGTAAGCAAGGCAGTTCCCCCAGCAGGTCTCTGTCACTGTGATAGCATTGAATGCTGACACCCTAAGGCTGAGCTCACTACAGAGGCCTCGGTGAAAGGGGACAGACAGCTGAAGAGGAAGAAGCCCCTCTCAGCGCTGTGGATGGGGATGAGGCAGCTGGGTGAGGAGATTTGGAGCTGGTGACTATGGAGGCTCTGCCCAAGTTCTTCCAAGTAAATGTGGATTCTTTTAACACACACAAGTGTCAATTCTAGCCCCTAGGATGAAGGACACCATAAATCTTTACGTATTTACTAGGCTGAGACTTTCTGCCATCCCTAATGCCTTGGAACTTGGCCTAAATGTGACTAAAATTTGAGAGTTAGTGTCCTCACAGGAATTTGGTTCTACCTAACTTATTCCTCTTTTGGATGACCAACAACATGCTCTTTGATGTGTACAAAAATAAAAATTTTATCTTTGGTTTGCTTTAGGGTGTTTTGTGTACAAAGACTTTTGAAGTCTACATTTGGCTTTTAACTTCTAACTCCACTCATTACTAGCAGAATCACTTCAGGAAGACAAAACACATTTTCTGAGTTTTTTATTTGTAAAGCATGTTAACTGTGAAAGTAAAATGAGTTAATGTGTAATATTCTTGGCATATCAACAGATGTCTCATCACTAACTGTGTTCAACATATGCAGTAAAGTTTATCAAAATAAATAGTGGAGTTATAGACCATGATTACACTATTTGGTGATTTTTTTTTCATTAATTCCATCCAATGAGCATTTATTGACTGTCTGTAATCTATTAAGCTCCATGTTAGGCAGTTAAGGTGTAAAGTTAAAAATGGACGAAATGTGGTTCCATTCTTTAAGGAACTCCAGACCAGGGGGACAGGGACATGTGTCAGAAGAGATGCCACCACCTTTACTGTATTTCTTTCTTTTTTTTTTTTCTCCCGTGAACTTTATTGGTACATTTTAGGTATACAATACAGTTACATTCATCATTGGGATCTTGTACCGTTACATGAGTATCTTGGTTCTTATTTTTTTCCCCTTC
>NW_004624750.1:10736532-10807713 GCF_000247695.1 Heterocephalus glaber | reverse complement strand
CAGTGATGTGGAACATTTTTTCATATGTTTATTTGCTATTTCTACTTCTTTGTCTGAGAAATGTCTGTTCATTTCAGATGCCCATTTTTGGGTTGGGTCTTTAAATTTGGGAGGTCTGATTTTTTAAAGTTCTTTTTATATTCTAGATAGTAGACCTTTGTCTGAGGGACAGCAGGTAAAGATTTTTTTCCCACATTATGGGTTGTCTCTTCACACTGTTGGTGGTTTCTCTTGCTGTGCAGAAGTTTTTTAATAAGAAGAGACCCCACTTGTTGATTGTTTGTGCTAGTTTGTGGGCAACATCAAGTCATTGTTGAGTCCATCAGGATTAAGTCATCTTTGGAGTCAGCTTCTGCCACAGTTTGCTTTGGGGCAGTTATTTAGCATCTCAGTATCTCTGTTTTCCATGATAACAGTAATTACATCTCCTAGGGATCCTGTGAGCATTAGAAAGTCTCTGTCAGTTTCCTAAGATGCTTAGCACGTAAGAACCATCCAACTAATGCTAGTTAGAATAATTAATAGTGAATAGTATTTTATTTTATTTTATTTATTTTATTTTTTAAATTTTTTGGTATCGGGAATCAAGCTCAGGTCCTTGTGCTTTCGAGGCAGGCAGCGGGACCCGTGAGCTAAATTCCCGGCCCAGTGAATAGTATTTTAGTGTTGACTGTCCTAGGTAATCTCACTATGTGCTGTATTTGTCTTTGCTTTTGTAAGACTGAACTTAAATTTCTTTATAAACTTAGATTTCATATTTTAAAACTTGAATGTTACCTTTTTATTTATAAAAGCATTCCTTTTGCTACATTGAGACAAAAGAACTCAAATGTTTTTTATGCGGACTACAGGTGATGTCCTCTTCTTTTTCCCTGGCAGGTGTCCTGGTACTGCATTTTGGGCTGTAAAGCAGAAGGAAGTTATGGAAAAGTGAGACTAAACAATAATCATCTCCCAAATTCAGGAGAAGCGGTACATCCTATTAAATGTCAAAAAACCTTACTAAAGCCCCATTTATAACAAGTAGTTTTTTTCCTTATGAAGTCATTATTCCACTGAATCCACTCTAATTTCAACTCGAGTCATAACGAAAATACAACATGAAAGTATTTTTACACATAATGTTTACCTCATTCTATTTTTGAAAGTCACTTTAATTTTCCATGTATAACCTGAACTGTGTTTTTGTTAATAGATACCAGCTGATGGTAAAAGCATTTTTGAAGTGAAAGGTTTAGAAGCTAATGAAAGATACATATTTGCAGTTGCTGCTTATTCTTCTGATGGGAAACTTGTGAGCAATGCAGTCGGGGAGACGACTAAGCCAATTCTGGTTTATCCATCTCTTTCTGCTCTCACTGCTCGGATGTATCTGACACAGGTAGAGCAGAATTCTGCTATTTTTTTTCTACTTTTTTTTGTTAAGAATTTGCCAACTAATTTCTGATGGAAGAAAATCACAGCAGATATCCCATAGCTTGTGTGACTCATTTTCTTGATTGCAGTTTAGTCTCTTAAAGTAGGAATCATTTTTCTTCTGTTAGTGAGTTTGCTTTTTTATAATAACATTCCCCCAGATTACAAATACAACACATAATATTTGTAGAAAATTTGGAAATTACTGAAATACATATAGGAGAAAAAAATTTTAAAAATATCTGTTATGTTACAGAGTAACAGTTCTTACTAACCTCAGGGCAGTTTTGCCAAGTATGGAAACTTAGCAGGGTGCTACTAGTATCCAGTGAGTAGAGGCCAGCAGAGATGCTGGTAAACTACATTTTATATGGATGTACAATACACATATGCATGTATGAATTCACATATAATGTGTAATTTTAATCATGATGTGCATGCTGTTTTATAACTTGATATTTTAATTTGATATGTAATTGACATCTGTTCATTGTATTGGGAATTCTTCCAAAATAACTCTACGGCATTGAATTTTATAGGTGTATCATAGTTCACTTAGTAATTCTTCACTGCTGGTCATTTAGATACTTTGTAGTCTTTTGCTCTTATGAAGAAGCCTTGATGCATACCATTGTCTACAAAGCTATACTTGTACTCATGATTACTTTCTTAGGATAAATTCACAGACAGTCACTTTCTAGGTCAATAAAGACAGACTTGAGTTCAAATTATAGCTCCTAACAGTAGCCATGTGATACTGAGGAAGGAATTTTCATCTGTGAGGTGGAAATAAAAATAGTACTACTATAATAGAAGTACCTCCCAGAGTAATATGAGTATTAAATGGAATTATGCATATCAAATGTTTCACAATCTCACTTGTTACACAGTAGACACCAAATAAATATTCTTAGTTATGGGCATACTCATGAATTAATGAATTAATTTTTTGCTGAAATAACTGTTGTCTGATTTAAAACATGTCACCACTGATGAGGATACTAAAGTGACTCTTTAACCTAGGTCTTGAGCATCTAATTTTAAGGGTATTGTTGGCTGTAGAGCTTATGGTTATTCTAAATTATATCATATTTCTACCATGCTATTTTTTCTCATAATAGTTGATCAGTATTATATGCTTAGATCTCAGTGGCATTTTATATTATCATATTTTTCAAAGAAAATTAAATTGAGAGAATTGCTAGGATTTGTCTAGCATTGGTTTAGCATGTCATATCAGCTCATGGTATTCTGGTATTTAGATTTCTTTGGAACTTAATACATTCCCCAATTTGCAGTGATGGAGTTATTGTGAGGAACTGAATATTTCATCAAGGCCTAATTTTTCTCCAGAGAGTGGTTTGACTCTTGAATTCTGTTTGGTAGAACTTTCATTGAAAGTTAATAAAACTAAGTCCAAGCTATACTGCTGGGATAATGAAAAGTGTCATGAAGTAATGACCTGTAGTTCTTTATTAATAATATATTTGCAGTTATGTAGTTCATTTGTGACAGTTTATAGGCATTTAAAAAATAATGTTAAGTGGTTAAAGCAAAACTTTCTCATTTATAAAGCCCCCTTAATTTATAACTTAAGTTTAAGGTCTTAAATTCTAGCTTAATATACCTTTCTTTTGGAAGTGCAATCCAATTTTCATGAGGATGGTTAGTTTTTAGTTTCAGGACAGTTGTGTTCTTTAAAACATAGTATCATAAATATTTTATAGTAGAATATGGAGATATTTCAATAAATGTGTATGATTAACTTGGTTTTGGGAGTTTAGGTTGAACTTTTGCTCAACACTAGTCTAAAGTCATTAATAAAGTCAGGAGAATCTTTGACAGGTTTTTCCTTTAGCATAAAAAGCTAGAAATTTAATCTGTCTGGAAAATTTTTAAGGAATATTTTGGAATTGTATTCTTTTTATGACTATTTCTCTTCCCTTTTGGCTTTGTTTCTCTTTGTTATTCCTCTTTATGTTGGGAATGGCTAGATAATGTGAGATAAAATATAGAAAAGTAGAAATCTGTGAGCGGGATTCTAGTCTTGAGTTTAGAGATAGTGATTTTAGAAAAGTTGTTTCATTCCATTTTTCATGTCCATAAAGTGGATGTAAGACCAAATACCATGTTCTGTTGGACTACTGAGTTCTCAAATCAAATAGTGGATGAGCACAGTGGTGTGCCAGGCATTCATAATTCGCTGTTCTGTTCATTATTAATGTGAGGTGATATGTCATTGTGGTTTTAACTGGCATTTCTCTGGTGATAAGTACACAGCAGAATAGTGTTTAGCCTTAAAGAACAGGAGTTGGTAGATGAACCCAGAGGACCTTAAGTGAAATAAACCATAAGCCTGTCATGGATAGACAGATACTATATGATCTCACTTAAGTGTGGAACTTAAAAAAGTTAAGCTCATAGAAGTAGAGAGTAGAATGATAGCTGTCAGAGCCTGGGGTTGGGGGTAGATAAGGACCGGAAACATCTACAGTTGGTTGACGGATGGAAATTTACAGTTATGAGTATGTTTTGGTGGTCTGTTGTACAACTCGATGACTAGAGCTAATAATAATGTATTTAATATCTTAAAATAGCTAAAATGAGGATTTAAAAAAATTCATTAAGTTTAGTGGTACATTTTATTTATGCAATATGATGACATTCACCATTGGGAATTCATACCTTTACATGATATATCTTGGTTCTTATTTTTTCCCCATTCTCCTGCCCTTCCTTCAACCCCTCCACCCTTCCCTGTTTACAAAAACTTTGCTTCTGTTTTTTCCTTTTCTCATATTTATTCCTTTCCCTTCTTTCCTTTCCCCTACCCCTCCCACTTCCCCTTCCCATTTGGACCTTTTCTTCCTAATTCACATTATCTATTATACCTTTTAATCCTTATTTACACTTTCAGTTTCTCACACCAGAGAAAGTATTTGGTATTTACACATGTGCCTTATTTATTTCACTTAAGAATATCGCCTCAATGTGCATCCATTTAGCTATAAATGTCTCTAATTTCTCATTCTTTATGGCTGAGTAGTACTCCATTTTATAAAAAAAAACTTCTTTATCCAGCCTCCAGTTGATGGGCACTTGGGCTGTTTCCAAGTTTTATCTGTTATAAACTGTGCCGCTATAAACATGGGTGCACATATATCGCTGTGGTATGATTCTTTTAATTCTTTGGGGAAGATCCCCAGCAGGGGAATAGCTGGGTCAAATGGGACCTCTAGTCCCAGTTCTTTGAGGTATCTCCACACTGATTTCCATAGTGGTTGCACCAGTCTGCACTCCCACCAAGAGTGGAGAAGGGTTCCTTTTCCCCACAGGCCCACCAACATCTTTTTTTTTTTTTTTTTGTACCAGGGATTGAACTCAAGACCTCATGCTTGCCAGGCAGGCACTATGCTGCTCAGCTAAATCCCAGGCCCTAAAAATGAGGGTTTTTAAATGTCCTCACCACAAAGAAATGGTATCTTAGATATGCTAATTAGCCTAATCTGATCACTCCACAATGTATATACATTTATCAAAGCATCATGTTCTGCCCTAAAAACATGTATGATTATTATTTGCCAATTAGAAAGAAAACAAAACTTCAAAAATTCATTATTCCACTCACTACAATAACTCTAGGAGGTGATATGATTACTTTCCTTTTCAAGTTAAGGAAACAGATTGCTGATCCTTTTCTTGCTAGTCCCACTATATTCTAGAAAGAGTGTGTCAAGCAAATTAAAAACTTTGCTCAGGGTTCCTTCCATAGCAGGCAGTCAGCCTGACACTTGGACTAGTGTATGTCTTTCCAGAGTCTGTCCAGCTCTAGGAAGTCAAGTATTGGATGCTTGCCATGTGCTAGCCTGTGTCCCGCCATCCTCTCTCTGCTCTCTGTCTTCTCTTTGGCCTCTTTCCCTTTCCTTCTACTCTGCACCTCTTTCCCTACCAGTTTTCTTTTGTTCTCAGCCTGGATTCACGTCAGTCAGCTGGTCATCCTGATGACCATCCATCTGTCAGCATTCACATGACTGGCAGGAACAAGGGAGATGTAGGCCATGCAGTCTTTCCACTTCATAGATCAATTCATTAGATCTCTTTGATTCATAAAAGTTTACATTTTGTTTATGACTTCAAACTTGAAAAAACCCCCAGAATTATAGGTAAAAGATAATGATCCCCTCTTCAAGAAGTTTCAGTTCTTTTTTCTTTCATCCTCTTAACTGAATATTATTACACTCTACTCATCTGTTTATTGATGAATTATTTACTCAGTGTCTATTTAGTTCCAGATTCTGTGCTATGTGTCATCTCTCCTTCCTGTGAAATGTCTTTCGTATTTATCTCATCACCACAACAATAGCCTTTGCTTAGGTAATTTTGACTTACCCATTCAGCCAAGATCCTGATGTAGCCAGGAACCACCCTGGTTTGGTTCTCTCTATACCTCTGCTTTTTTTTACTTTCTCTAAAGACTGACTTTCTCTGGGATGGGAATTTAGCTCAGTGGTTCCACTGCCTTCCTTGCAAGCACAAGGTCCCGAGTTCAATCCTTGGTACCAAAAAACAAACAAACAAACAAAAAGATTGACTTTCTTCCCTTTTGTATCTATGGGGTTCCTGAATTTTTATATGTTTCTTAATTTCAGCCACAGAGACCAGCTAGCCAGCCTTCTATGAATTTGTAATCAAGATTCTAGTCTTGATTGGGAAGAGTCTAATTGGCCCATCCCATGTAGTGAAGAGTGTGACCTCATTCTTGATGTTTAACCATTGACTTGCTTTTAAATCTTACCTTTTCTTTTTCCTTTGGTCACATATCTGGGAGGCTGATAAAAAGGCCTATGAACTCATCATCTCCTTTGGTGCCCTTGGAAATTTAAACCTTCAAGCTGGCGTGGACTTTCCCCAGTCCTACTCCGCAGCCCTTATAAAGGCCCAACCCACTTTCTCTGCTTTGCGCAAGCCAGTTCAGACATGCTTATGCCCTCCCAGCTCTCCCCAGGGATCCCCAGTGTAAGTGATGAGCTTTCTCTAAAACCTTCCTGTGTGCAGAATGTCACCCGCCTTGACCTCAGAACCAAACCTTGGGTGGTGGCCCATCTTGCTTTGAAAAGGGGCTATAAAATATTCACTTGGAGTCAAGAACTCACCCTGGGCCATTTGACTATGTTACAGTACAGAGCAACAGCCAAGCTTCCTCCTCTGTGGGAAGTGGAAAGTTATCAGGAAAGGAGGATTTGTAAATTTATCGAGCACAGCATTTTTTGAGTGCTTACTCTGTGCCTGGCATTATTCCAGGTTAGTGATCCTAAAACTTGAGTGTGCAGCAGAATGACTTGCAGTGCTGTTTACATAGGGAGATGAGAATTTTGTGTTTCTGACAAGTTTGTAGATGATGCTCATGGCCCAGGGATCATACTTTAAGAGCTGCAGTTCTCAACAAAGTGGGCAAAATATGTTAGGAGATAGGAAACAATAAACGCAGTCAATAATAAAACCTATCTAGTATGTCAGAAGATGACAAGTCCTATGGAAAAAGTAGAGTACAAACAGGGAAGTTGGAGGTGCGAAATGGATGAATGGAAGATAGATTACAATACTAGATAGAGAGATTAAGGAGGGTGAGATTTGAGCCGAGGCTTGAAGGAGCTGAGGGACAGATCTCTATGGGAAGAACATTCTGAAGAAGGAGTGGCTAGAACAAAAGCCCCAGGGTGTTCAGAAGTGAATCCTCTGTCTGGTAAACAGCAGGAAGGCCAGTACAGCCCTGGCCAAAGGACCCTTGGAGAAGGAAAGGATGGGTCAGAAATGTGTGAGATGAGTGGTTTATGGTACAGGGAATGGATGGTGCAAAGATTTCCAGGCCAATAGGAGGACTTTGGCTTTTACCTTGATCTTGAGCCGTGATGTGACATAATGTGAGTTATGTTCTTAAAGGTTTACCCTGGTTGCTAAGTTGGGAACAGGCTCTGAGGGGTGAAGGAGAAAGTACAATTTCTTGCTTCTGTCCAATGAGAGAGGCAGGTGGCTTGGCCAGTGAGATGGTGGTCATTGTGATGAAAAGTGGTCAGATCCTGGATATGTTTTAAAGAAAGAGCTAATGAGAGTTCTTGATGGAAAAAATACAAAGTGAAAGGTGAAAGATGAGTCTAAGGGATTCGCTGACCATTTGAAAGGATAGAATTGACATTGAATTGGGGAAGGCTGTGGATGGTGTAGATTTGGGGAAGAGGCCATCAGAAGTTCAATCTAGAGCAGGCTGGGTAGGATAATGAGGTAAGATGTATGAATCTGGAGTTTGGGAGAGAAGTTTGAGAAGGAGAAAGATTTATTAAAACTATGGGACTGAGTGGTATCACTAAGGAAATGAGTGTAGACAAAAAAGGAGAGAGTCAAAGACTGAATGAACCCCGACACATATCAATATCAAGAAAGTGAGAAAGAGAGGAGAAACTAGCAAAAGCAACCAAAAAGGAATGTGGCCTTTGAAGTAAAAAGAGAACCTTGAGTTCTGGAAGCCAAGTGAAAGTCCCATATGAAGGAGGTGGAGGTATTTCTTGTTCTTAATTATTTCATTAGTCTTTTATACTTTGTTCTCATTTTAATTTCACTCTCCCTCTTAAAATTTATTTTGCGCAACACTACCAGCCATCTGTGAACATGCTCATGTCATGGCATTCCTCTGTTAAAAACCCACAAGGCCTCTCGAGTTTATAAGCCTTAGTGTTCATCATGACATCTTTTCTTGTTTTGCAACATCCATTAACTGAATCAATAACATTAGTTTTGGAAGGATATACAGTATTTTAAGATGGAAGAAGAGTCAATTCCAGATTCATCAGTCTTCTTACACATCATCTGTTATTTTTTCATGGTAAATCTTAGAATTCCATGGCGTGACAGCCTAGTTCAACTCTTATGTGACAGATGCAATCTAGAGAAACCCATTATTCACCAGTCTAAGAGTTGGCTCTATTACTTTTACTATATATGAAATTTTCACTTGATAGGACTCTATCAGGTTGTGTATAAAAACTCAACTTCTCATTGCCTCCAGTTTTCTCATCTGCAACAGAAGGAGAGTGATAGAGTTCGCATCACACAGCTGTAATGAGTCAGTATAACAATGCATGTAAAGCGCTTAGTCTGGTGCTTGGCATGTGAGCATGTTCTGCCTGACTCTCATGGCCCACAGACAGAAATCATGACCTACTTCAATCTCCCCACCATATTGCCCATTTTTCTTCAAATTCAGACCCATTTCTGCAGTCTCTCCTACCTCTCAGCTTCTGTCTAACCTGTGTTACTCAGCTCTGTGTCTCCCTTGAAGGCTTCATTCTCCTTTTCTAAAGCCTTCACAATGATTATGTTATTCTTTGTATCTTTTCCAAGGTTTCATGTGGTTTGTGGCTTTACCTTGATTCCAGTTAAATGGAGTATGAACCTATTCCTAATCTTTGAGGAAGCTACCCCTCTAGTGCTTAGCACAGAATAGAAACTTCGTAAAAGCTTACTGGTTGGTTGATTATTAATAACTGTTTGGTAGATTAGAAAAATTCTGGCCTTTGAGTGGAAAAATATTCCAGTAACATGTCATTTACATGCTTAATTCAGTTAATTTATTTATACACTCTTCTTTACCTGTTTCCATAAAGGATTTGGAGCAGCACGTAACCCATTTAGTTACATTTCATACTGTTATATGTGTATTTAAATAGAATAATCTTTGGAATTATATTTAAATAAGTATATTTTACCAAAAGGAATAGGTAAGCTGATGACTTTTTTTCTCCTGAGCTTCTAATTGTCATCAGTGGAATAATTTATTTTGCCTAACATTGAATTTGTTGAACTTGAAAGGTCATGACTTCTTAGAAAGCATTTCTGCTTTATTCTTTACTCTTTTCAGTGGTGAACTCTTGCACAAAAGCTCTGAGAGTGTCAGTCAAAACAGGAAAAGAAAGAAGTATATCTCACATATTGAGTTTGGGAAATCTGATTGTTTCTCTTGGAACAGATTGTTCATTATAACAGTATCTATAATAAATGGAGTGTACTGCTGGGATAGATGAAAATGAAATTAATTTGGCTCAGATGTGATCTTTGTTTTGCTTATGAGGATTTGAAACATCCTTACAGAGTTTCAAATTTCCATGCAATTTAGAAATAAAAGGGATTTTGAAATGTGTCTGTCTCCCTTGCCGGTGGCTGTTGTTCCCTCATTGTAGCTCTGTCGAGCAGAGTAGCAAATGTGAGTAAGTATTATGAAATTTGCATGTGATAGGGCCCTATCAGGATGCTTGACTAAAATATGAATTTCCCAAATACAAATTTCGCATGAGATCATATTATTTTTGTTGCAGGTTGCCTATCAGATTGGCCACTATGAGTTGGCTAAGAATGTTTTCTCACCAGTTTGGGATTATTTTGTTGCTTCTCCATCTCAGGATGAACAATCCTATGTTTGTTTAAGTAATGTGATGATGATTACACAGAGAAGGTAATCAGATGTATTATTTTAAGATATCCATTAATGTACATTACTAAAAATGTAGATGTTAGGTCGGTGAAGATGAGAATTTAAAATTTTTAATTTCATGATAAGGTAGCCCTTGTAAACCTATTTCTATCAGAATTATAATAGGAGTGTATACATTCCTCTCTCTTGAGGCCTTGCTAGAGTCATAGAAAACAGTGAAGGGATGTACATGAAGGTTATGGACTAAAAATACCAAATAGGAACCAAAATGGGATCAGCTATGGTAGATAATACAAATATTCTCTGGAGACTTTTATAACAGAGCAAGGTCAGATTGAGACGAAGGTCGGGTAATGTCGAATGGGTGGTTGTTAGGGTTACAGTACAAAGGCTTTTCCTTTGCTTTAGAGACTCCCAGGATTAAACCATCAGCAACTACAAATAGGCTGGAGGAAGCCGTGTGAAGCTTCAGGCTGTCTTTTGACCTTACTGATGTTTTTCTTTAAAGGAACAAAGTTTAAAAGCAGTCTCCAAAATGACCATTAGTATAATTTCAGGCTGATGCAACAAAAAATTCAAAGCAAGAATCTCCCTCATTTGTTAATGCCTGAAATTTCCTTAATAAGAAGACTAAACCGGTCGCTTCTCAAAGATAATGAGCTTAAAAATACAAATGATGGTTGAAGCAAGGTATTGATAATGCATATTTGCATTACATGTTTCATTCCATTTTGATTAAGCAATTACAGAGTTAGTGTTTACCACATGCAAGAATGCTGGGTTCTGTGGGGAAGGACCTGAGTGGCATTTTAAAAGTGGGAGAAATAGGACTTGGATTTTATATCACTGGTGGGTTAAGAGAGCAAGAAGTAAAAGTGACTGGGATTCCTATTGTTGATGGACTGGTAAGCCTGTGACATTTACTAAGGGGACAAGAGAGGTGGCACCTGTATTTGGAGGAAGATAATGAATTTGATTGTGAGTATATTTTGACTTTGGATGCCTTTGTGGATAGGTGATACCGGTGGATGCATTTAGATAGTGCTGACATTCAAGAGGGAGTCTAGGCTAGAGGTAGGGATTTGGAAATAGTCCATGAGGTCATCATTAAAACCTTGAAAAGGAGCACTGTTTCTCAGGGAATGACTGTTTAGCAGAAAAGATAAAAGTCTGGGACAAACCCTGAGCACTGCTTACATTTAAGGGGCTGAAGCAAGAGATGGAACCAAGGAAGGATATCAAAAAGGAGCTGCCCAAGAAATAAAAATCCAGGAAAACGTATTGCCAAGGAATTTAAAGTTAGCAGTCAGGAGGCCTTGGTAAATTCAAATGAGCTGTTTCTATGAGGAGAGGGACCTGAAATCATTTTGCAGTTGGCTAAGGAATAAATGAAAATGGAGAATGAGAACAAGCAAAGACAAGTCACGGGAAGCTAGGTGGTAAAGAGAGGAGGGAAGCAACAGAAGCTTGAAAGAGAAGACAGATTAGGAGAAGAATTTTGGAGAATGAAGGGTAGGGAGCCAGTGGAGAGGGAGGGACTAAATATATAAGAAAATTCAGAAGATTAAGATACTATGATGGTAGAGCTAGGAGGGTATCAGAACATGCAGGGTAGAGACCGGTGGTTGGGAGGGGGGTTAGAATATTTTCTATCAGCATTTGAACAAAAAGACATGGGGGAAGTAGATGTGTTATTCAGAAACACTAATGATCCAGCTGATATCATAAACACGAATTTGCAGGGAAGCTGAGCACCTTAGTGGCTAAGGGCTCCATTGATTCATCTTTATATTCTAGGGCCTAGAATGATGCCTTGCACACAGTAGGCATTCAGCAAATGCTAATTTGAATGAAAGAATGAATGAAAAAGTGAATAAGTGATTATTGTGGCGGGGATAGAAAAATAAGACAGTGACATCTCTGCAAGGTCAGGCAAATTGATCATTGCATGAAATAAATAGGAAACAGAACTTAAAGTGCTAGAAAGGTTACTTTTGGAAAGACTGAGCAGGATAGGGAAGGAAATGGAGCCGGAAGTAGTAGATTGGACTAATTGCATGAGTCAAGGTGCTGGAGGTCACCTGGAAGGACAAGAAGAAATTTCAGTATGAGTTATAGCATCTTAGAAAAGATAATTAGAAATAATCCAAGAGTTATTAAGTCTTTGTTTCTTTAATCATAGCTGAGTTTGCTGTAAAATGACCCTGATTTTCAGAAAGTTCATGACTGAAATATTGGACTTGTTTTTCAGTCCTACAGTGATTTTGTTGATTGATTGAAAATAGCTGTATGTATAAGAACAGAAATCTTTCACACTAGCTATTTTTTGTATTTGTAATATTTCAGCAGCTTAACTTTCTTAGTTGTGGACTTGTTAAGGATAATCTTAAATTTCAATTTAAACAGCTGTATAAGAATAGTTATTTCATACATTTTTATTGCTGTTGTAAATACCGAGAGAGCTGAATCTAAAAAGCTGGATTCACAGACCAAGTAAGTCTTACATTCTACCTATAATATCATTTATTTCTTTTGCAGATTACATTCAGATATTTTGGCAGAGACTTCTTCAATCCTCTTATACCTTTTTCTAAGAAATATCTTTGTAACAAGTGACATTAAAATTACAGAAGAAAATCTTTTCTGTGATAATATTAAAGGCAATGAAATTTTCCCCGCTCAGCAAGTAAGTGTAACAAAGTGACTAAAAACATGTCGGTTTCACTATATTTGCTTCTCGTTCTTTCAAGGTTATGTTCTTTGGGATTTTGTATCCTGTCTCGTGAAGAGGCTGAGAGGCCATTGCATGAATATGTTGTTTTATTTGATATTTTTGGTAGGCTTCCCATGCCCGAGTTCATGTTTTCTTTTTCTCTTTTTTAAATTTATCTTTTTCCTTGTGTACAAGAATAGTATATATTTCAGAATTCAAGACCATGTAATGATTAAAGTGAAATGCATGGTAATTCTAGAACCTGTAAGAACACTATGATTTCATTTTCACACAATTTCTCTAATTTTCAAAAGTCTGCACCTTGATCTACTTGCTGTTCTGCAAGTTGCCTTTTTAACATTTGTCTTTGTTTTGAGATGGTTGTGCTGTATAGTTCAGGCTGACTTCGAACTTGCCAACTTGCTGCTTCAGGAGTGTGGCACCATGGCCAGCAGCAACACTTTTATATCCTGGACATATTTCCAATGCTTGTATAGGTCAATCTGCCACCTGCTTTTAATTACAGTATTGCATTCCTGTGCAGAGGCAGGAATTTAACTATTTGCTATTGATGGATTCCCAGGGTGATTATAAACTTCACTCTATGTACTTCTGCAGCTCTCTATACTCTTACTATTTTTTTTTGGCTTTTTTGAAACAAGGTCTCATTATATGGTTAAGCTGGCCTTGAACTCACTATGTAGCCCAGGCTGGCCTTGAACTTGAGGCAGTCCTCCTGCCTCAGCCTCCCAAGTGCTGAGATTACAGGCATGCACCCCACACTCAGCCTAATACTCTTTTAATAATAACCCCACATTATTTTTTCATTCTGTCTCTTCATTCTTTCCCTTTCCTTGCGTACTTACCATAGATGTGGAAGTTTTAACTTTTTTTTCACAGTTGCCTTTTCCTGTTCCTCCATTAATTGATTAATTAATTAATTGTTACATGAATCCAGGCAAGTTTCTGGGGATATGAAAGTGGAAAGAAATGACCTTTTCTCAGTACAAGTTCACAGTCCTCTAGCCCCAAACACTCAACAACCATCACACTGCTCCTCCTGTCACCAGACAGGGTCAGAGGAGGTCCCCCCAACGAAGAGATGAGAACCTCAACTTGCCTGCCAAATATGTTCTTGACTCTCATCACAGAAAAAAGAATTCCCATGACCCAGTGGGAGGCATAGGCAGATTTATTAGGCAGAGTTAGAAAAGAAGGCAGCAGAGGAGGAGGACTCCAGCTTGAGCAGCTGGAGGGAGCTCCCTCTGGTGCTGAGGGTTGGAATGGCCCCTCACAAAGGCTGGAGGCCAGCTCTTGCGGATTAACTGAGGTGGGTCAGGTTCCAGTTGGTCATTATGTGCTTGTGGGTTTAGCAGCTCTGGAGGAACCCTTACGGCTGGAGGGGCAGTTTGGTTCCTATGAAATGACTGTGCTGAGTGGGGTGATCTCATTCTGGGGAGCTATGTGAGGCTCTGCTCTCCCTAGAGTCGAAGTGATTGTAGGTGTTGCTCCAGGGGAGTCTGGACCTGGATGCTGTTCAAACTGGCAATTAGATGTCCCTGGAATTCTGAAAGTTATTTTATTTACTCTTATCTTGGTGCCCTCAGTCTTGAAGGAGAATGAAATAGACTAGGTAAATTTAGAGCAAATAAACCTTGTGAAATAGATACTCCATGAGTGATTAACATGCCTATGTGCAAAGTGGAGCAAGGCTCTGACCCAAAGTTTTATGTTAATGAGATAAAATTTTGAGTTCCTTGTTTCTTTTTGCCTATTTTCATTTATTCTATTCTACCTCACCTCTACATTGCATTCAGTTTCTTTTTTCATCATATCCAGTCGGAAAATAGAGGCAATTTAAAAGTTCTTCAGTGAATTCCAGAATGCTAGACTATTACTCTAGTAAAAACCAGTTGTATAGAAATTTCTGATTACCATACGTACAGTTTGCTCTATGCATAATGTTGTATAAGAACTTAGAAAAATAATGAATTTTTTCCTCATGTAAAGGAAAAGAGAAGAAAGGATTCTTATGCCTTTTAAAGTTGCATTTAATCTGAAAACCGTAACTTTACATTTTACTGTCATTTCTATTTAAGTAGTAAATAATGGAAGATTAGTTTGGTTTACTGAAAACTTACCATATTTTTTGTTATAATTTAAGCTTTTGAAAACTAGATTTGTTTTCTAACATTAAAATAGTGTATAGGCAAGATTTTATCTTACTAGCATGATTAGTGCTATTTGTATTGTTTTACAAGAAATTCAGATTTGGTTTTAAGATTGTGTTATTTACACATGACATTATTGCTGAGTCATTTGTGAATTTCGATTTTCTTCATACCAACATCTATGTTGTTGGTGAGCCACAAAGATCACATTTCCTACCCTTTCTTCTCCTTAGAGACTCATTGAGTTAAGCGCCTGATGTTCAGTTCGAGTAACAAGGCCTGTTTCTTTACAGATTGCTAGACTGATGGAATGTGAGAGGGTATTAGTAGCCTTGGAACTTAGCACCTTCCTCAATGATTCCAGTTATGCCCTTCAAGCTGTGACTCAATGCTATGGCCTTCTTGCTCCTATAATATATCACAATATTGCTTTGGTACCTGTTGTACAGGTAAGGTTTTCTTCCACCCCCACATAAAGGTCTTTTTTTTTACAAAGGCAATTCAGTGATTCATTTTAGGAAAGAAAAACAGTATATCTCTTGTAAAGAACAAAGTAGGTCAAGAGTAAGTGTTATGAAATTTCAGACATTAACTGGAGAACATTTTAATATATTTTATGTCTTGGAAAATATAAATAGGAATAGAAGATGTGTTTCTTTGAAAACATTCAGCCCTGTTGCTGTCCACGGTTAAATATTATTAAAGCATATCATTAAAGCCATCATCAGGGCAAAATATAGAGAATGAGAATAACCTAGCATACTATACTTGATAGTAGAGGGATTGGGATTTGTAGAAAGGGTTGCTGAGATCTGGCTGAAGGAACTATATTTATTACACAGTGGTGCCCCAGATCATGAACTTCATTCCACAATTCTGGTTGTGAACCAAATCAAATTTTCCCATAAGGTTCAATGGTACCCGAGGCAGAGCTGGTGAACTGAAGCAAAATTTTGCCCAATGCTGAACAGAAGAATTTGTGAACTGAGGCATTACTGTGTATGCTTTTAAATAAATCCCTGTAAACTTAGAGGTTTGAAAGAATAACCACGTATATCTCACAGTTTCCATGGATCAGGAGACTGGATGCAGTTTAATTGGGTCTTGTGTTTTATATCTTACCAGGGTAAGTCAAGGTGTTGGCCAGGGGTGTGCTTTTATGTAAGGCTTATCTAAGTTCTTTTCCAAGATCCTTGGTTGAGTTGTCGTTCTCATTCAATAGGAGGAGAATGGACATTTTTAACTGTAATTTTTTTTTTTTGGTACCGGGGATTGAACTCGGGTCATTGTGCTTGCAAGGCAGGCAGCAGAACCACTGAGCTAAATCCCCAGCCCAAGAATGGACATTTTTAATAAGTGGTGACCAACACCAGATTATTCAGCTGAAAGAAGGTAGAGTTTGATTTCTGTATGATATTTGTGTGCAAGATAAAGAAGACACATTTAGGAGAAACAAAATCCCAGGAGGTGACCTGTGCAGTGCAAGGTTTGGAGTGAGACAAAACTTCTACAAACAACAAGAAACCTTTGTGTGACAAAAGGGACCATAACAAAGATTATGGAGAACTTAATGGATTTGGGGAAAAAAATCCAAAACTGATGAAGGGTAAAAAAAAATCTTGCCAATTGACAGTAACCTAATAGAAAAATGGTTATAGGCTATGAATAAGTAGATGCTAGGAGAGCAAATCCAAGTAGCAGAGAAACATATGAAAAGATGCTCAAACTACATAATAGCATTGATTTGGAGGGACACTGTATCCTAGAGGATGTGCCTTACCCTCTTTTTCCAACATGCATATTTTTGTATTTAATCCATTCTTCTTCTTCTTCTTTTTTTTTTGGTATTGGGGATCGAACCTTGCACTTGCGAGGCAGTTGCAGTGCCACTGAGCTAAATCCCCTGCTGCCTTACCCTCTTATCCTCAGTACTCGTGAAGCTGGGGGTTCAGTCTCCACTCAAAGTTGTCACCTGAGTATGTGCAAGGGGTTTATGGTGGCAAAAAAGCTGGCAATGCAAACAAGAAACAGTAGTGCCAGACTGTAAGACACCAGCCATTAAAGAGTGCAGTGTGAGGCAAGAGTTGATTAAATTCTGGGTGGTCCACACCAAGGGATAGCATACAGCTATTAGCGACAGTAAGTTAGAGCTGTTCCTATAGCTTTGGAGGAACTTTTCAGAAGACAGAGTTGAAAGAGAAATGCAGAATTCAGAGAAGTGTATATAAATCCCATTTTGCAAAATAGAGCAGTCTTCCTCCTATGTTCATTTGTGAGATTAAATGGACTTTGAGAAAAGGAGGGTGTTAGCTGTGTTGGATATGGTGGCAGAGGGTGACCATGGAGGGGAGGAATGGAAAAAGCATGAGCGGTACCCACCTGCATCCTGTAACAACAATAATGTGGCCAGAATGGTGGCTTGAAGAAATTAATGTGCCTCAAAAACTAACATCCATACATGAATATGTCCCTTGGGATCATCTGAATGATGAGTAGATCTCTGCAATCTCAGCACTACTTTTCTGATAGTAATATTGCTGAGAAGTGAGCAGCGGTACTGGAAGTTAAATTTAATCATCTAGCTCTTGATCAGATTCAAGATTGTATAATATAAAGCAAGGAGAATAGGAAGCAAACATCAGTATTATCTGATTTTGGGGGATATGAATGTTTGGTTTTAATTTTAAACAAAAGTATTACTTCAAGTACCTGGAATCACTGTATCATATTTACTATGCCACATAATCCTCTGAATAGTTATTCAAGGTTGATCTTTAGCTTTTTGTACACTGGCAATATTTAGCCTGTATCATTTGTGACACTTGTCAAAATATGCTTTGTCTTATGGTTATTCTTATACTGTACTCTTCACTCGTCTTTAAGTTACTTAAAATGAATGACTCATCTGAAAATTGAATATATCAACTTTATTTATGTACATTCTTTTATATAAAATAAACAGTTTATAAATGATTTTTGATAGCAATAAAATTTTATGGCATAAGACTCAGATGATTTTTTTATTTTTGCTTTTTTGAGACAAGGTTTCACTATGTAGTTCAGGCTGGCCTTGAACTCGCAGTGGTCCTTCCCGCTTTACCTTCCCAAGTGCTGAGATTATAGGCTTGTGCCACCATGTCGAGCTATAACACTCACATTGTTTCAATATAAAATTTATGATGAGTAAGGTTGATATTTTACCATGAAAATCATTGTGTTTCTATATTTTAGATCTTGATAAAGTGTATAGTGGTTTTGCAAGGACTGCCCAATATTGTCTACTTGAAGAAACATATTTCGAGTTTTGAAAGTGTACAGCACATGATAGCTTGTTGTATCTTCTATTTAACAAAGGTATTTGTCTCATTCTTTGTCTAATGTCATAAAATGTAGGAGCAGTAATGATTTAGAAAGTCAAACTGTTTTTAATCATAGTAATTAGAATGCTCCAAAATAGCATCCCAAAGCATTTTTAGATAAAAAACAAATGTAAGGTCTAAATGTTACAAAAGAGCTACCTGTTGTTGAACTTTTTGATAAAACTGTGGTGCTTCCAAAAGTAAAACTATGTTTCTAAAATGGCGTTCGTATAATTTCCAGGCATTATATATAGTCACATAGAACATACGTTTTGAAACCCTGAAACATTAATCACATAGTTATTATACACAGTCAATCTGCACATTCTCTTGTCACAGGGTGTGAGCTCAGGATACTGCAAGGAAACCTGAAGTTTCTCCCTCAGGAGTGGGGTTAGTGGGGTGAGGCTTAGACGGTATCCAGAGACCAAGCTGCATGATAGAGATTAAAGGCTCAGTCGGTAAATGAGGACATGATAATCTTGTGAAATCAGAATGTAAAAATTGTTGCTAGACCTGAAGGAAAGGGCAGACTATAGAATCTAAGGATGATTCTGAGTTGGTGTGCAGGACTCTGAACTCAGTGGAGGACAAACTATAGATGTGAATTTAGACTCTGCCGATTAAAAATAATATATCTAGAGATTGAAGCAAAAAAGAAAACATGGGTGAAAGTGGCCGGAGTATAAGGTGATTTTTCATTTTTATTTCATTCCTTCACTCCATACATTTACTGATTGTCTGTGTCAGGTACTGTTTTGGGCGTTTGCCATATGCCTAAAGAATTAGAGAGAACCTCATAGTTGTTGTAGGAATTGAAGAATGAATCATGGAGACACGATTTCTAGCTTGGGTAATGAATGGTTGGTGGTGACACAAACGTGGTTGCAGAAAGATCACTAAGGGCTGGACAGTTGGAGAAGGCATCGCTCAGAAGATGAGTCTTAGATACACTCTAAGCAAGAGTTACAAATGCACATGCATTGAAATTCATGAAAACAAAACAAAACAAAAACAACAAACCACACTGTCTCACAGAACTAATGGTTTAGTGGGAGAGACAGAAAACAAATGCACACATAATTCCATGATGCTCTAAGTGTTATAAACAGAAAGGAGAGCAGTTAAAGGAGAGAGGGTTCTGGGCTGGTCCTACTTTAGATGGTTTGACCCTGCATGGGAGGAAGAGTAGAACTAATCAGATGGAAGAGGACCACCTTTGTAAGTGGAGGGCATGAGGAATTACACAAGCAGATATACATGGAGAATCACAACGTATTTTAGCCTACAACTGAGCAGGCTAGTCTGGGGACCACCAGTCATGTAGAACAGTAGGTTTCCAACCTGTTGAGAATGATCTTAAGAGGTCTGAACATCCATAGGTGTACCTAGCACTGTTTGTAAACTGAACAGAGTCCCACAGATGTGCTTTTGCTTATTTTACAAATATGTGTGCAAACAAAACAGTTAACTACAGTTCATTTTAGCTTTTAGTTATGAAAAAATTAGTAGAGAAATGTTATTGTAGCTCAAATGCTTGTGGGAAGGCTGTTTGTTTTAAGGTATAGAAGGAGGATTCTGAGTAGATGATATTTAAGTACATATCCCTGCCTTCTCTTTTTGAATTCTGATTCCAGTGTGTTAAAATAGCTTGCGCAGGCCCATTGGCAAGGCCTGGAGGGGTGTGTTAGGCCAGGCTATCTGGGGCAAAGACATCTTAGGGGATCTCATTGGAAACCAGAAAGAACCAAGAGATAAGGGGCAGAGATGTGGGCTTATGTATCCTCATTATTTGGCTCAAAACCGCATGGTGTGGTTCCTCAAAGGTTAGTAACAGAATCCAGTGAATCTCCTCACAGAAAAGCCATCCATATCTGCCTGCCTGTTTTATGTGTTTCTCACAGGGCCTTCCTGATTTGTGGCAAGGGCTGGAAGAATGCTGTGTAGGTGAGCTGGTCAGCCCATTGCTTCAGTTGGGACTGAAACTTGCCTCTGTGAGGGTGTGGCAGCAGACGGGCTTCTAGCCTCTACCTCAGGAAAGAAGCCATTATTTTCTGGCTGTTCCTGGTGTGACCTCAAGAGCAGAAAATAATACTTCTTTGGCCCTTGGTTTGTCACTGTTGGAGAGACCTTGTTGACCGCCTCAGTCTGTGCAGATGCTAAGGGAATATAAGCCATCAGCAGGGAAACTCAGTACACCATGGGCAAGAGAGCAAGCCAAACACAATATAACTGTTATTTTCTCTGGCTGTATTGGCCAATATCAGAGATAACCCAGGGATAAAGAAAAGGCAGAGGACTTTTAGAGACATGCACAGGTGATCCAAAAACCAACCAGAGAAAAAAACCCTCTGTAACTCAACAAATTTGATTTTTTTTAACAAATTTGATTTTTGATTGAAAAAATTAAACAGCTGCAAATTGTGATTATGGTATTTCTTGAGTCAAATCTTGAAGCTCAAGAAATACCTCACGGTTCAGAGCACAGTTACCCAGAGATGCCAAGTAAATTCAGAAGGCAGATCCACAAGTCAGGACATAAAAATAATAGGAGTCTGGAGGCGGGAAAAGAAAAAAAATGGAGAAATGGCTCTTTGAGTCCCAAGCAGGATTAATGTAAGGAGACATCTGAAGAGCGATGGCAAAATTCCTGAAGTCAAAGGATAAGGACAAATGTTCAAGTTTGGAGACTTAAGGAACAGGTTATTTGCAACAGAAAAAGAATCATTTAGCTTCAAACTTTTTATCAGCAACACTACAAGTTAAAATGCTGAGAATCCTGAGGGAAAATACTGAGGCTCAAAAATTGCCAGGAAAGTTAATCATTTGTAAGGGCAAAATAAAGTTTTAGAAGCACAGACATTTGGAAAACATTCTGCCCATGTACTTATCTGAGGAAAACACTTGAGGAAATACTCTATCAAGTGACAATTGATTCAGAACAGAAATCCCAAGGTAGGGAGAGACAAAAAGAAGAGGAATAATGGGAGCAATGAATCTTGCAATATATGTGTTATTAAAATTAAATAGATAATAACGGCATGGCTAGAACTTTGTAATATAAATGCTAAGTAGGGATTCTTGAAAGAGAAAAATCATCCTTGAAAGAAAAACTTATTAGTAACCTAGAACTAAAACTTCCATCCTGTTTACGGTGGGGGAGATATAAGCAGGTAGATTCTTGGAGCATGGTTGTATGTATGCACGCGCGCACAAAGCACAAATACAGTTTAGTGCAAAATTATTATTTTCTCTGAAAAAATATGAAAGATAACTCAGGAATATACCACCATAAGCAGAACTTTACAGTTGAACTTATAAATTAACAGGGAGAAAAAATGTATAGGGAGGAAGAAGGAAGAGGAAACAGGAACAGCAAAGAATGGGAGGGCAGAAGAATGAGCAATTGAGCAAAAGTAAAAAGCAGAAAAAAGAGTTAGTATTTAAGATGGAAGCAATAAAATTAACAGAGACCTCCAGATGGGTTAAGAAGTCAGGATTTAATGTAGATTATTTCAAGAAATACACTAAAAACAAAATAATAAACAATGGTTGAAAATAAATAGGTAGAGAAATGGGCAAATGCAAAGAAAAATAAAGTAGGAAAATGGCATTTTCTATATTAGAAGAAAGAGAGTTCAGGGCCCAAAATACTAATCAGGACAAAGAGAGGTATTAGATTGTGTTCTTCAAAACTGTCAGGTCACTGTTCCCTTCTCCTGGGTGGCAGCTGGTCACTTGGCAGTCTGAGAACATGTTCAGTGTCGAGTATTAAAGAGCAAGTCTGGACCTGATTTGATTCCCAGTGCTACAAAGAGAGAGAGAAAAAATCAGGTCTGAATTAAAACAAAATTTGATTTTTTTACAACAGTAATTTAAAGGACAAGAATAATAAGATTATATGAAAAATGCCACAAAGGCATTTGATAATACCAACCTTTCCTAATGAAATTTCTAATAAGTTAGGGATGGAATAATGACAAAGACATTTACCCAAATTTTACTGCAAATATCATACTAAATGGCAAATTTCTGAAGCAATTTCCTTAAAAATCAGGCACATGAAAGATGCTGACTCATAACAGATTCAATATTTTTAGAGATTCTTCTGTATTAGATAAGAATATGAAATCTATTTATAATGTTAGAAATAAAAACTATAATTTATTAGTGATTGTGGAGGTCTCCGAACCTCACAAAAATCTAGTAAAAATTATTATAATTATAAAGAATATATAAAGTAATTGTACATGAGACACTTACAAAGTGATTTTTTAAAAAATACTAGCAGTAGTCAATTAGAAATGGAGTGGGTTAAATATACCACCTGTAGTATACAATATTTAAAACTTAAAGTGTCAAAGAACTAAATGACAGAACTGTGAAATCTTACCCAAGGATACAAAATAAAATCTGAACATACCAAGTTTCCAACCAAGATGATTTACTGCCATAGACATATAACCCCTCCTAAAATCACATTGAAACCTTTCTTAAAATAACATTTAAACCCAATGCAGTTCTAATCAGAATTCCAATAGGCATTCTCTAGAACTGATTAAAATAATTTAAAAATTCTTTTTTTTCACAGAAGTCTCATCATGATGTTTATTTACACACACACACACACACACACACACACATACACAGAGTAGAGCAAATGACAACTTTTATTGAGAGCAGGTATTTTCCAGTGCTTCAGAGGGACTCCTGAGATGTACTTCTCTGCACATACATAGTCACTTCAGTCCTGGACAGCACACATCGAGAGCTGATCATCAAGTATATTTTTGTTATCTTTTTGTTATCTTTTTGTTATCTTTACTTTTTTTACTATCTTTACTTTTGTTATCTTTACTACATTGTAAGTTTACTACATTGAAGGCAAAATCCAATATCTATTGATCATTATAGTGTAATACGCACCTAGGCTGATGTCCAATAAATCTTTCCAATGTAAACAACTACTATCTTGTTAAAGTAAAGCAAACTGCCATTTTATTTCATCCTGCTTAATTCATTGGTTTCTTTTATAATTTTATCATTTTCCTTACACGATTAGGATCTTCTTCTCAATTGTTCTTTTCCCCTGTGTCGTGTATTGGCTCAAGTTATCTTTTTTAATAGGCATGAACATTTACTATAAGACCACTTTAATAAAAAATGGCATCAATATTAGGATAGTAGGCAAATAGTTCTATGGAACAGATTAGAGAGTCCAGCAGTAGCCCAAGTGTACAAAGGAAATTATATATGGCGAAAGTAGCAATGTGATTCAGTTGAGGAAATGATAGTCTGTTTTAATGGTTTATTCAATGAAATGACTGGTCTAAGTGAGTCGGCTGTTATAACTGAATAGCTGCAAGTAAACGAAGGCAGAGCCTGCCTCACACCACAAATAAAACCAAGTCCAGTTGGAGTCAAGGGTGTTTGTGTGGCCTTGGAAGGCAGAGAACACCTTCCCCAACAAGGCACAAAATGCACAGGAAATATAGCTAGTTGGATTACATGATGCTTAGAACATTTTCATAGCAAACACAATAAGCAAAGTTTAAAGGCAAATATAAGCGATGAGAGAAAATATCAAACAATTTTATAGTTTGAGAAGAGAATCAAATGTGTCTTTGGTCATTGTGGATATGATTAAGTATTTGAGTTACCTTTAAAGCTGAATTTTAAAGCTGAATCAGTGAACAGTACCAGGTGATGAAGGGCTGTTTTCTGAGGTCAGAGAGGAGCCACTGAAGGATTTCATACCAGGGATGACATAATGAGGTTTTCATTTTAGAAAAAAAGAAATTATTCTGGTTACACAATGGCTGGTGATCAGTGGTGGCTAAGACCTGAGGGATGGGGTGAGTTAGAGGGTAAGAAATGATAACCTGAACAAGTGTGGAAAAAACGGGAGGTAGAGCGAATAGAAGACTTAGGAATTATTTATGAAAGAGAATTGGAAGTTGGGAGTCTCAGTAGTATAAGGGAAAAAGGAAGGACCTTGCCTAGTGTGTGGGTAAATGTAAAACTTTTTGTTGACCCTGGATGAGAGAAGTTCTTTTGGCAAAGTGGAAGAAGATGAGTGTAGGGCAGCTTGAATTTTGAGCTCTTCAAGATTTCCAATGAGGTAACTGTTGTATAGTTGACCATATAGGCCTGGAGTTTGGGAGAGACTAAATATATACAAAAATAATATGGTAGACAGTGAATACGCCCCTTTCTTTGGCCCATCACCATAGTAGGGTGTATGCAAATCAGGTTGCTGGCCAGGGAAGTTTTCTGGGAGTTGCTGCTAGAACCAAGGTTCTCGTGACAAGGTGAAGTTGTGTAAATCAGATGAGGACAGGAGTTCTGGAAAATGGCTTGGCTGTGGGAAGCCATGAAGTCCTGAAATCTGCTTTGTTCAATACTTTGAAGATTGAAGTAAAAGGAGATGGCTGGTGGGAGATTACTTTAGAGAGGTAGGTAAGGGCCAGGGTAGAGAAGTTCAAAGAATAACAGTTGGCCTTAGCTAATGAAAGCAGCAGAGCGGGCCCTTGCCTTTATGATTACAGTGAATGCTTCATGGAGAACCTGCCCAAACCAGCTTATCAGTAGCCCAGCCCTCTCACAGAATGTCTTGTTGACCACTAATTGCTCTAAATGCCCCCAACACATCACAAGGTCAGCCACTGTGCCATTTCCCACTGAAAGCAACTATAAATGAAGAGATGGTAGTTACATGGCTTTACAAGTGACTATTTTAATATGCGTTTTTTGAGTGGAAATATTTTCTTAAATAGCTAATTTACTGTACCAAAAATCATATGGCTGTATGGCCCAGAGATGTGGGGAATTCACCGATGATCCTGTTATTCATCCTTTATTACAATAGTGGAATTATATATTTTTAATTTGAGAGAAATATGATCTGGAGGTACATGTTTCCATAACAAAAACAGAGGGCTTCTTAGACTTCAAAGACTTATGAGACTTTTGAATTTATGAAAGGTGATACCCTGCACTTGAAAATCGTTGAGTGTCCAACAGAGATAATTAATACTTACTTTTAATTAGATTCTACGTTCATGGAAGGAATATGACCTAGCAGTAATGATTATAAATTATGGGAAAAAGATGTTGGATGTCACACCAACATGCAAATCTGAATTTGGCAAAAGTGAACGAGAAGACACCCTAGAGGAGGTGATTGCTTTTTGTTTCTCATTTTTATACATAGTTGGGTCTTCTAGGGGTCACTTAGTAAGCCTATCAGAAAATTGATCAGTTTTCAATTTGTTATATTTATGTAGAAGAAAAGTAATATGGTTAGGAGAGATTTTGGAATTTTAAACATTTTTTGAGTTGTGGTGAAAGAAAAGTTATATATATGATGAAGAGCTTTTTTAAAAGTTTTTTTTAAGTGTTGTGGATGTGGCCAAGAAAATGAACAGGGCGCCTCTGTTAGTGTGTTGAATAGCCCCTGGTGCTGTTACTGACCATCAGTCAGGTGATGACAGAGAGCTTCCTGCACCCAGTCAGTGCACTAAAAGCCTTCCAAAGTCTCTTTGGAATCTAATATTTTATTGTTCTGAATGTAGTAAATACACGACAGAGCTTTTTTTGTAAAGTATAAATTTTATTTTTTTCCTGTTAGTACATGTGTGCAGTACATAATGATTCATCTTGGGGAGTTGGACATGTATATAACACATCTTAATTCTTGTTTTATCATTCCCATCTTGTATTCAAAGCAGATTCCTGAGACTCATTGTGATATTTACATTCTCTTCTTTTATGAGACTTCTAATTTTTGAGACTAATTTTTAATATGTACTTTCTAAGCATGAGTCTTATGAGAACTTATACCTCATTGCTTTTCTTTTAAAGTATGTGGGTTAAATGTATTTTTAGATCAAATTTTTTGAAATGTTTATTTATTGGGTTTCTGTAGTACACTAGGAATTATGCGAAGCCCTTTTGGTGGCTTGGGTATGGGTAGAGATGCTCACTCCCAGTGTTATTTGTGTTAGATTATCCCCATTTCTCTCTTTAGTAGATGTTGAGATAGAAAGAAAATAAGCATTGCTTATGTTACCCGCATTCCAAGTAAGTATTTATTTGTCAAACAAAACAAAACACAGCTTCACAAATCACCACTACATCACTGGATGACTTTTTAAGAAGCTACTTTTTTTGGTGTCAGGGTGTTTGTTTTCTTTGAAAGGTGTTTCATTTAAATTGGAGGTAATTTGTATTTTTTCTCACCAAGTATTTACTCTCAGAGTCCAGGACATCACCCAGGCTTTGACTCAGGACTCTGTCTCTTCACATCATTGTGGGATTCAGGGCTATCCCCTCCTTCCTCAGAGCTTCTGGCATGGCAGAAAGTTGTGATGCATGACTGACAATTTCTAGGAGTCAGGGGTCATTAGATCCCCCAACGTCCCTGGAAGCCCAAAAGGGTGTCCCAATCCCCCCAATAGAGACAGTGACAGGGCAGTTCTGAGGCTCAGAGAGAGGAAACCTGTTGGCAGTGGTGAGCTGAGCACAGACAGGTCAGTTCTTATGCTGCTACATTTCCAAGAAAGACAACATAGCAAACACAGTTAGCGTGGCTGTAAAGAAATTCCTTCTGGAAAAAGCAAAGAAAAAGAAAAAAGGGATCCATTCCTGAGGATGGGCTGGGGATTTCTTTTGAAGATTTTTGGCTGGTTACAGGGTGGAAGTCGTGGAAAGAAGGGCAAGAGAAAGAACCATTTTGGTTTCTCTCCATGAGGTGCTTGGCACCGCGTCTGGTTTTCAGTTGGAACTCAGTATTTGTTGTGATTAATTACGAACTGATACTGTTTAGCCATGTAGATCATAGTTTTGTCTATCATATATGAAAGTATAAAAACATAAAGTCATTTGAAAATCAGTTTTTATAACATGTTAAAGTACAGTCTGACATTTAACCAATGTTTCTAGTACTCTTCTTCTAAGAAGCCTTTAAAAACTAAGAAGCCACAGCAGATATTGTCGCCGGAAAAAATAAATGAACAACTGGCCTTGTTGGAGACACATCTACTCAAGCTGACAAAACAATGTAACTTTTTTTCTGTATACTTCTATTCAGCATATGTTTCTTAAAATGAGAAAATTTTTTTAAATGGATTAAGATGAGAGATTGATATTTTGGTAAACCCTTTGAGGTTTATACAGAGTTTTTGCATTATGTTACTCAACTTGACAATAGCTTGTTAATAAGGGATTCTGACTTCTTTTTATGGATGTGGCTCATAAAGATTAAATGATTTACTTAAGATTATATAGCTGGCGTGGACCTGAGCCCATGTATTCTGGCTCTAAAGGAGGTTTTCTGAACTCTGATACTACTGAATCTTAAGCCTCATGGTTCTTTGCATGGGGGACTTGGACACTGTAGGATGTTGGGCAGCATCCCCGGTCTCTTTGCATCCCCCGAGTTGTGACAACCAAACAAGAGGCCAAGCTTACCAAAGATATTGGTGGTGAGGTGGGAGGGGGTGGTGGCTCAAAATTGAGAATCTCTGCTCCAAAGGCAAAAACACAACTGGAAAATAACGGAATAGGGTGAGCTGTGTTAATGTGGAAGTGGTTGGAAGCAGTTGCTACTAGAGTAGGAACTAGAGTGAAAGATTAGTTTAATTTTAGGTCATTGTACTGCAGTAATTTCGTAATAGACTAATGCGTTAGTGCAATGATTATTGCTTTGGAGTTTGCAGTTTGGAAAGCTGCCTGGGAAATTGACTCAGTTTCTGATGATGATTAGTATGACCATATTTTTAAAAAGCACATTAAAAAAATCTTCTAGAACAAGAGAGTACACAGATTTCTCCCAGGGGTGAGGCTCCACATGTGGCCCCATGGTCTTTTGGAAACTGACCATATTTACAGAATTCCACAGTCCCGGTTCATTTCTCTGTGTGCCTCAGTTATATTTTGGTGGTTGTACTCTTTCAGTGTTGCCTGACTTGGCTCTCCTTGCTTTCAATATGTTCCATGGCCATTTCAAGCTGAATTTATGAACCGAAGCCAATGTTTTTTTATTCTCATAATTAGTAAACCTAGTTTTGGAAGAGCTGTAATTTTCTCATTACATATAAAATAACAGTTCCTTAAAATGTTAAGTGTCCTAGAAATGTGAATTACTCGTTTTCAAAATATCAATAAAGACATTTTGCTAAGAAGCACAGTATAATATTACTAGTTAAACAGTAAATTCAATAACAGTAATAAAAATAATAGTTCAGTGAGTGTTTTCTGAGGGGCAGGCACTATTTTAAGTATTTTATACACATTAAAAATCATGTAACCCACATATAACAACCATATAAAGAAGGTAGTGTTTTTATCCCCATTTTAGACTGATGAGTAGAGACACTAAGTAACTTTCCAAGCCTTCAGAACTACAAAGTGTCAGGGTTAGAATTTGAACCCAGCCAGTCTGGTTCTAGTGGCTATGCTGTACTTTACCGCCTTTGACAGATAATTTTATTAAAATGAAGTTAATATAATTGGTAGGTTTGGGTGATAGATCCCTTAGCATTTAGGAAAACATAAGGAAGGAAATAGTTGAAGTTCCTGGATTCTTTCTGTCTACAAAGTGCAATGTTATAATGGATATTTTAAGGCACGTGATTTAGAATGAATACTGGAACATTTTCTGCTTTGTCATCCCCTCCAACAAATTTTTATGTTTTGGTTGTTTATGTTAAACAGACCTGAACATATCAATGTTTTTAAACCTTAGATGCGGGACCTGAACTCTCAGGAGCAGAAGACCCTATCTTTCTGCACTCGGTGGTTTTGAACTGGTCAGTGAAAGGCGCTGTGAAGGAAGGTCGGTGGCCCCACTCTGCCATGCTGTCCAAGTGACTTACACTGGCGCCTGCTGGCTCTGTGGTTTTGTGTCTGCTAGGTTTCAGCTGGCATGGGCAGAATACTTGGGGTTCTTATCCATTCAGAATAATGCAGAGTTGTGATTTCCAAGTAATGAAAAAAACCTAAATAGGCTCCTGATTTGAACTCTGAAAAGACAGAACCTACATGGTGGTTTCTTTTCTTTTCTTTTCTCTTTTCTTTTCTTTTCTTTCCTTTCTCTCTCTCTCTCTCTCTCTCTCTCTCTCTCCCAGGGATTGAACTCAGTTACCTTGCAATTGCCGAGCAGGTGTGGTGCCCCTGAGCTAAATCCCCGACCCTAATGGTGGTTTATTTCATAGTGAAAAATGTTATTAGGAAACTTGCAAAAATGAAGGAATTGAAAAAAATGCATCAGTGATAATTTCACTTATGAAGAGCTAACCTCATTCCTTGATTCGAAGTATTTCATAGTAAAAATTAGGATAACTAGGCACTTGTCAGTATTTCCCCCAGTTGTCATATGTTAGCAGTAACTTCAATCATATCTTCCTCCACACTGAAAATTTTGGAAAATAAGTGAAAGGCAGAATATAAAGGTTTAGTTGATATTAGAAAACAACAATAATTCACACCACATTTACTCCTGTAGTTTTTGTTTTTGTTTTACCTTGGTGCTGGGGATTGAACTCAGGACCTTGTGCTTGAGAGGCAGGCGCAGTGGCCCTTCACTCCTGTATTTTTTTTCTTTTTGGTACCGGGGATTGAACTCGGGACCTTGCACTTGTGAGGCAGGTGGTGGAACCACTGAGCTGCATCCCCGGCCCCTACTCCTGCATGTTTTAAAAGTGAGAAATCTAAGAAGCAGGTTCATCGACTTGCCTGTCGGATCACAATGGCTGTTAGTGCAACTAATCTTTCAGCACCTCCAGTAACTAAGTGTATTGATAACTGTGTATGAACTTCTTTGTTTTGCAGTTATGAAGTTTAAGCAAAGACCCAGATTCCTAGAATTCTTTACACACATCATGCTCAAATGCATAAATGAGGAAAAATTTCACCTCATGTTGGAGATAACAACACCTGTCTGTGAGTTCATGAAAAGGTACGTGTGTATTGGTTTTATACATGTTAGCGACTTTAAAACAATGAGCAACAGTGTCACCTTATGGTACATAAAGTGAATGAAAAGAGCATGTGCGGTGTGTACTTGGGAAACAATGAAGAATTATGTCTCTGTGAGTGAACAAATAACTACAGGTAAAAATATAGCAGCACTAAGAAATGAGACTAGAACGTGTTCAGACTTCCAGGAGGAAATGGATGAGGTCTTTTATTATTGGCTTAGGATGGATAAGAGCATCTCTCTGGACTATTCACTCTATCTCACACAAGGTTCAGGGGTCCAATTTGGGTCTTTTATCATGTGCTTGTAATTCCTCTATCATGATGAGTAGAACCATTCCTTGGAGTTTTCATTTTTCTGTGTGAATGAGAAGTGCCTCATTTAGACACAGAGGGCTTAAAGCTGTCTCTCTCATTCTCTAAGTCAAAATGATTCTCTTTGCTCCCAAAGAAGATGCTAATGTGTCATGCGGTTTTGAGAGATGCCAAATGAATCTATCTTATCTTCTGACAACTGAGAAGTGGGCTTTTCTTTCACGACTGGACATGAATCCACCCATCCTGTTTTAATAAAAGTAAACTTCAGTAACATAAGATCTATTTTTTATATGGCAGCAAAAGAGAAGTATTCCTTTAAAAACTCACAGAAATTTCTAAAACCCCTAAAATAGGTACTTTATTTATTAGGGCAAAATTTGAATATATTTGAATCTATGGGCTTCATACTTTCCAAAAATATAGGAGGAAATTGCTTCTATTAAATGAAGTAGGCCACAGCAATCAGAGGATTGCTCAGAATTAGAGTTCCATTCAATTAAAAAACAAAGCCACAATTAAATGTTTAGAAGTTTCAAGTAGTATTCTTGATACTAAAGAAGATCAGAAAAATTTCAGTGTGCAGGGAAATTTGAACTGGCTGTGGAAGTCCAAGCTAAGAATAATAGATATTCTGAAAGGGGGAACAGATTTGGTGCCTTAGAAGCATTGAGCGGTGGCATAATAAAAGACCTGAGGTTAGAGACTGAGCAGTATAACTGAGATCAGAACAAAGGTGATAATTTCAGTTGCCAAGGCCAAGCAGATGCTCTGGGATTCTCTTCACCAAGTCAGGGATATAGAAAATGTGTTCATGAAGCTCTGTGATTTCTACTTTGGTACTGACCCCTATTTTCTGTTTCTGTTCATATGTCTAACGTATTTTTGTGCATAATAGTGTTTTTCATATTGCACCAGAAAAATGTGTCTGTCGTCGTCCAATTTATGATTTTATAATTTGCACCTAATGTTTTAATACATATAGGATTGATTTTGGTTTTGGGACTTGAATTAAATTTAGTTTTTTCCCTGGTTCATCAGTTGTCCTGGTAATATTTACAGAATAACCCTCTTCCTCAGTTATTTTTAATGCCACTTTTTCATATTCAAAGTAGATATATTTGATAATAATATTTATAAATCTCAATGGAGATATTTCATGAACTTTCATGCTCTACTTAACAAAAAATCAAAGTACTATATATGGAAATAATTGCTACAAAGCAGGTTAATTTGAAAAAGGCATAATAATATTGATAAAGTTTAAATTGCCACTTAAAATACCAAAGGAGAAAGGATATAGATGTATGAAATTTAAATTAATTGCATATAGTTAGTCAATGAAGACTAAATAATGTTTAAAGCACCCCTGAAGTAAATGATGCTGAGAAATCATACATAGCAAATGTACCCGAAGAAGCAGTTATAGATGAATTCTCAGCTTTAAAAGTTTCAGTTACAAAACAAGAAAGGTAAAGCTAGATTTTAACTTTTATGAAGTTCAAGAAATTAGAGAAATAAAACAAATCTAAGAAAGCAAGAAGAGAGAATAAAAGCTGAAATTAATTAATTATAAATTAAAGACAGCCTAATTGATAACTAGTAGAACTGGCTCTTTAAGAATATGATAAAATAGATAAATTTCTGGAAGCATAATAAGAAAATGAGAAAAAAATAATCCAATGAGAAAGTAATCACAAATTTGGAAGTAGCTAAACAAATATTAAGTAATAGTATATAAAATTTCATGTTAATAAACTTAAAAATCTAGTTAAAAGTGAAAAATTTGTAAGGGAAACTAAAAATTTGAATAGCTCAGAAACTTTTAGGGTAAGTCATATTTTTAAGAAATGAAATTTTTAAAATATAAAACCTTTAAAACATGGGTATGAAGTTTCCTAGTAAAATGAGTACAGTGGCTCTGATAAGAGAGCCATTTAAAAATGAATAAAAATGTAGAAAATAATGGATCATACTTGTTTAGCAGTACGTAGATGCAAATGTCTAGAATAAAATACTAGCATGTAAGTGCAGCTACATGCTAGTAGAAAATGTAGATTTTATTCTCCATGCAAATATAGCCGGAAATCTGAAAACATGGTTATTGCCGATAGTTGAAAGGAGGCTTTAGGAAATGCTAAAAAGTCAGTCATGGTGACATTCAACAATCATTCCTGGACAATTGGAATCAAAATAAGCACTATAACAAGGAAACATATTATTCCTTCTGTTATTTAAGCCTGCTCTGAGGGTTCTTGCCAGTGCATTAAGAAAAGTAACAGAAGGACCAGGTATTTAACTCAGTGGCACCGCGCCTGCCTGGCAAGTGCAAGGTTCTAAATTCCATTCCTGGTGCCCCTCCCCTGCAAAGTAATAGAAGTGAGAATTAGATCTTTCATGATTATCACATCACAGAATTTCGAAGATATTTGTTAAATCAATTCCACAGTGAGGTATTCTGAAAATGGGGATAATTTGCAAAAAATTATTTTAAATTTAAAGATAGTTACCTGAAAACCCGTTAACTAATAATGGAAGTTTGTAGGATGGTTACATGAAAAATCAGTAGCTTTTCCATACCAGCTAGAAAATATAATGGAAAGATGATCCCATTTCTATGGAATACATGATTAAATATATCAGGAATTGTGAAAGACTTAGACTAATATGAAGAAGATGAAAATGTATACTGTGAGGAAAAAAGAGATTTGAATAAATGAAGACACAGCCCAGTACTTGATGGGCAGAAAGAAAGAATAAAGATTTCTGTTCTTTTCAAATTAGTCCATTAGTTTAAATTCCAATCAGATTCTAGATGGGTGAGAATGAAGAAAATTATTTGAAAAACACAAAGAACCAAAAAAGAGGAGTTTGTACTGTCAGATAAAATATAATGGGGTTGTACTTGTGAAATAACAGGTAGAGAGACATTTGGACTCAGTTGCAGAAAAAGGCATTAATATAAGTAATCAAAGCAATGGAAAAGCCATGAAATAAAGGGTCAGTAAATGCTCACTACATAAAAATTTAAAAATGCTGTGTATCAAAACACACCATAAACAATAAGGAGGAATTTGGTATACTTGATGGATGAAGGGTTTGGAGCTCATGGAGGAGAATGCTGAGATTGTTGACACAATGGTAACCGGGTATATACATTTTCAATGCCCTCGCCATCCCATCTCTGTCTGGAATAACGTAGCAACTGTCAAGCACTGGGTAACGTGGAAGAAGAAGGGCGTAGGGTGGGAAAGGGTAGGGAACCAGGCACAGGGTGCAGGTTATGAAGGGTGAGCCCCTACATCCCCAGCAGTCCTTGGTCGAGCTTTCTAGCTTTGCCACCCAAGACATCTGCCAAAATGAATGTCAACTTACTGGAGAGTGTCTTGGAATTGCTGCCACTGGGCGGCCACAGGTCCTTGCCAACCACAGGATCCGTAATCATCTTCATAAAAGTTGAAGAGGCCAATTACCGCGGGGCCCAAGGCTAGTGTAAATCACAGCATGTTCCAACCCTCGGAGATAGCCAGCCAGACTCACCCAGTTATTTCTGTGCCTCTAAAGTTTTTGGCTCTCATTTGTCATGTTATAGCAAGATTTTGCTGTATCTGGCACATACTAAAAGAAATGTAAATTCCAGGACATATACAAATGCCAGCAAAATTCCACAGTAGTATTAATAGGACAGTGAGAGACTACAGTATTTGGAAAGGATGAGTTCACTGGAGTATATAATTGAGAAAATCAGGTTTAAGAACTCCTGCAGATGACTGAGGGGAGGGAGGAAGTTTACCATACATCTGAAATGCTTCGTGTCTACTGGTATCCAGAAAGCAGTCGTGGCTGGGAGTTTGCACAGTTTGCAACTAAAAAGATGGAAATTTGTTGGAAATAAGAAAGTTTGTGTAGGGTCACTCTGATACAGATTTCATCTCAGTCATAAAGGGAAGTGTCCATATTACTGTATTCTCAGTGGAGTTCTGTTGCACCTAGATTATGCCTTCACCCCCTCCTTTTCCTATACCCAGTAGATACATTGCTACAATTGCATTTTATACTGTGATTTACACTTTGCTCTTTCGAGAGGCCCGCAGTTCCTTGATGAAGAGAGACCACTGTCTAATTTATGCATGGGACACAAGCAATCCTGGCTATCTTTCTTGAATAAATTCATTGATAATATTCATTAAAGATTTATTAATTTGGGGTAGTTTTGTGAATTTTTGCAAATCGTTTTGATCAACTTTTATCTTTTTTTTGTTTTTAAAAGGAGGAATGAATCCTTACTTGGAATAAGAAAACTGAAAATTAAGGACAGTGCTATTGGTGGAAAGACCAGCACACATTCAAAGTTCAAAGCTACAGCGGTAGAATTTGGAACAGTGAGTTTCCTATGAATTTTGAATTTTAAATTAATGAAGTGATTTTAAGAGATCATGTATTTAGAGATGATTTGCTATATATTAATTTATTATAATATAAAGAAGTATCAACGAACAATTTTATAACTATAGTACATTATAAATTCTTAGGTTATATATTTTTTATATCAGATTGCTTTGTAGGGGTACTTCTATTAATTTTGATAGTCATTGTAATGGAAGGATGTAAAGAAACCACTTTGTTTCAATGTCAAGAAGTAAGCATTAGGATATGAGTAAGTTATAATTTTGTGTTCAAAGTTTAAATTTAATTTGTAACATTTTTGTTATTTCCACTATTAAGAGTACAGAAATGATATCAAGGAAAAGAAATAAAAGAAAGGAAACTCTAAGAGATTTTTATTCCAAAAATCCATCCATTCTCGAATTGGCAGAGTCTGAAAGGTATTAATTAATTAATTAATTCAAAAAAGTTGACTTGTGGGTTACTATGTAGTTTGGGTACTAAGGATACACTGGTGAACCAGATGGATAAAATCAGTGTCCTCTGTGAGTTTGTACATGAATGAAAGAACACAGTACCCAAGTAGACAAATGATATGCTATAGGGTCATTGGCTCCAGTGTAATTGGTGGAGGTAACAGTTCAGACGGGTGGTCAGGAGACCAAGTTATAAGTTATTTTTAATAATCATAGGATATGATCTTCTTTAAAATTTTTTAATTGATACATAATATTTGCACATATTAATAGGATACAATATAGAAATTCAATACATGTATACAATGTGTAATGACCAAATCAAGGTACATCTAGCATTCCCACCTCCTCAAACATTTATCATTTCTATGTGTTGAGAGCCTTTAGTTATTTTGAGACATAAAACATGGGTAGGCTGTTATCTTACTATGTTATAGAACAAATTTCTCCTACCTAACTGTATTTTGGTATCTATTGCCAAATGTCTTTGTATTGTTCCTTCCTCATACCCATGCTGGTCTCTAGTGATCTGTATTCTACCCTCTTCTCTTATGAAATTTCCTTTTTTTAGCTTTCACAAATGAGTAAAACAGGTGGTTTTTGTCTTTCTGTGCCCATCTTATTTAACACGATGTCCTTCAGTCCCTCTCATCCATGTTGTCCCAAATGACAAGACTGCACTTTTGTTTCATAACTGAGTAATATTCCATTGTGTATATATACCATGTTTTCTTTATCCATTCATCATCAGTGGGCACGTACATTGGTTCCATAGCTTAGCTATTATGAATAGGGCTGCAATAAACATGACTGTACAGGAGCTCTTTGACATAATGATTTCGTTTCCTTTGGATATATACCCAGTAGTGAGATTACTGGATTTATATGATCATTGCATTTTTTGTTTATTGAGAAGCCTCCATATGTGTACCATTATGCTATGTCCTAATGTTCTTGATCATAAAACTTAGGGCAAAATGTTTAGTTTCTATTTTTATGAATACACATGATTCTTGTACATTCTTTATATATATCTTTTCTTTATTATATGTGTTTCTTTATATTTCTAAACCAGTATATATATTCAGCTCTATCTTTAACAAAATCACAATAGAATTTTTCTTGCTTAGTGATTTTGATCTTAATTGCTACCACATAGATAGTAATAGAACCACTTCTTTATTTTTGTTTGAATTCACCTATTATCACTTTGATTATTCCTTCATTTTAGTTACTTAAACTGTAATATACTTTAGATGAAACCATTTATTAAATAGTTTATTCTCTTGTCACTATCACTTTTGTCAATTGGCATATATACATAGTTTTTGTCACTTAGCAAAACTTTATACTACTTATTAAAAATTACTAATGTTTATTTGGAAACAAATTGACATATCATTAAAAACAATGAAACAACAGCCAAAGTCCCAGAAGCATCTAAATAAAAGCAAGTGATGCACAAAATCTAAAATAGTTTGAATTGAATGATAATGTAAAAAGTGCATATTGAAAGAGGAAGCTTCTTTCTTTTATTTTTATTTTGAGACAGTCTCACTAAGTCACTAAGTTGCATAGGCTGGCTTAAACTTGCCATCCTCCTGTCTCAGCCTCCCAGTGTGCTGGGATTATAGGCCTGTACCACCATGCTCAGCTCTCTATCTACTTCTGAGTTAATATCACACCTTCATTCTTTGGCTTTAAATTAAATCTTGCTGTCTGACAGAAAATTTCTCTCTAGCATTTTTTTTCTTCATGCGTGTCTTGGATAATTTTCTATAAAATAGTTTAGAATAGCTCGTTGGATAATACAAAAATTCTATTGTGATTTTGTTAAAGATAGAATTGAATATATATATCTATATATATATCTATATATATATATCTATCTATCTCCTGGTTTAGAAAGTTTTGTTTTTGTTTTTTACAACAATGAGTCTTTCTATTAGTAGATGAATTACATTGTTAGGTCTTATAATATCTTATAATACATCTCTGTGATTTTCTCCCTAAAGGTGTATGCATCTTCTGTTAGTTACACTGAACACTAAGTTTTGGAATTGTTGTACATGGTATTTTAAAATTACATTTTGAATTCTTCTGTTCTTTGCATAGGAATATAATTGAATTTTGGCAAACGTCTTCTAAACGTTGATAATTTATTCATAGATACACATTTCTGTATGGGTGGTACAGTGTGGACAGACATGAAACTTTGCTTATTCCTTTGTAATGCTCAAGCTTCTTATTTCCTTTCCTTGTCCAGCTCACAGTCTAGGGCCTCAGAGTTAATCTTGAATAGTTTGTGATAGTGGCCTTCCTTCTTAACATGAATTCTAAAGACCTTTTTTTCAGATACTTAGAGATTTATGTGCAGTTATAAGCAGCTGACCTGCCATGCCCAGTTTCTTAAAGGCACACAACTGTGACAGCCAGGAAATTGACATTGACACTGTCTAATGACATCCAGATCATAGCAGTTTTGCATGCATGCGTCTATGTTTAGTTCTGTGCAGTTTGCAGAATTGGTGTGACCATAGCGATAGATCTGGTTGTTGGAATGCCCTGAATGTTAAGATTAAGAACTGCTCTGGAGACAGAAGGAGAAGCATTCCCCTTGCTCGGTGGGCCTCTGCCTGTTAACGCCTTGACAGGCCTCCTGCAGAGATACCAGGAACTGACGAAAATGTTAGAAATGAAATTTGAACTCCTCAGCACTGAGGTACTCAGAGGAAGCTGTCCTCTCCCTCACTCCCAGTCTGTGTCATCTCCAGTGGTGGGGAAAACAGAGTTAATCCTGTTGGCCCTTTCGGCCTTTTGAAGAGGAATGGCCTCCTCACAGAGGGACAAGATTAATTTTTATTTTGGAAATTGTATTTTAAATTTTCATGCTACTTATTCAAATATTCATGTTTATTAGGAAACAAATCGACATGTCATTTAAAAAAATGAAACAACAGCCAAAGCCCCAGAAGCATCTAAATAAAAGAAAGTCATTCACAAAATCTAAAATATTTTGAATTGAATGAAAACGTAAAAAGTGCATATGGAAAGAGGAAACTTCCTTCTTTCTTTTCTTCCTCAGGTTTACTTTCCTGTTGTAAAAATCCCCTTCCCTCCCTCCCTCCTTCCTTCTCCTCTTCGTTCATTCAGACTCTGTATAAGCACAGTCAGTGGAACAGACTATCACTCACAGTACAAAACAGACTGGTAAAATGTTTTGAAGAAATGATACGATGTCCCATACACAACTATCTACAGAAATAGTTGGACTACGCTGAGTTTTGATAGGAATGATTTTTTAAAAATCAAATATACATTATACTTAAAAACTGAACTATTGTATAAAATTTGATTTTTTTCTGGAGTGTATCGCAGTCATTTCATCTATATTTGACTGATGTTATATTTCCTCTAGAGTCTAACAACATTAGACAAAATTTTGCTCCATTGGTGTTTTCCTTAAGGACCAATATACAGAGAAATGATGTTTTTGTTTAATATTGAAGTTAGTTGATGAATGTGAATGTTCCATCATAATGTATTTGCCTAGTCCCAGTGGCCCTTGGCTTATGGAAAAGAACTCTGGCTTGAGCTGAAACATTAGAAAGAGTTGAAGGCGATATGTTATGTCCTTGTCCCTGGTGCTTATCATCGTGTCTTCTCTTCTACCCTATTTCACCTTTTTAGCACTGAGGAAATGATAAACAAGCCAGAAACATTTGTGTAAAGACAGTCAAGTGACTTCTTGATTTATTTTGTACAAATTGGAATCATTCTTTGTTATTTAATGTTTAGAAGTTTTTGTGAAATTTCAACACTTTCTCTCTTGGCAGACACAAGAGACCTGATGTTAGGAGAATAGCATATTATTGCCTGACGGAGTACTTGGATCCGCTAATACTGAATTATGCTAGAAGAAACAGGTTTCACCAAATATTTCTTGAGGAAATGCCCTGGAGAGCACAGATGAACTTGTATTTGGCAATTACACATTTTCACTTGTTTTTACAAAGGCTAGGGGAGCGTATGAAGATGAAGTTTGGCATTTCACATGTGATGGTCAGGTATAGTGTATTATTGTTAAATCATGATTTCTAAGTCTCATGAATATGGATTATATATTTGTAAGTTTGAGCCTCAATCTTCATGACAATCGAATGAGCTTTACATGGTGTCTATATTTTTATATTGGTGCATGTCTTAATTTTTTGGTTTGGAACCTTTTCCAAACAAGTGCTAGATACACATGCTCATGATGTGCCAATTTGCTTGTATCTTGAGTATATTTGTTAGCCTGGCTTTCAGTGCAAGGGTAATTCTGTAATAACTGTAGATATTGGTAGGAATTAGGGAAATTTTGGTTTTACTTAGAGGTGTATTTGAAGCCTCTGTAAACAGAGATCATATTTTCTCATATAATGTTACTTTTCCATCATTAAATCCAACAGACATTTTTGAGCTCTCATTGAGTATCTTTGGCTCAGTTATTATGGGAAATAAAAGTAGATCTGTACATGATATGGAATTCAGTGGAACCATTAAAAAGGTGATTTAGAGGCATTCATTTAAAAAGAAATGCATTTTAGATACAGGGTACTGAGGTGGATGTGATGGGTATGCAAAGATGATTCTCTCTCTCTCTCTCTCTCTCACACACACACACACACACACACACACACACACACACAAGACTGGTAGGATATATCACTAATGTTCACGAATAACTATAATTAATGGTAGAAGGTCAAGTAGACCTAAAGTCATCTTTGTTACTAGACAGAGCCTTCCTCTGACCAGACCTAACAGGAACAGTTTCATGGGGAGGGGCCAGCAGCCTGGATCTTGCTGGATAGGCAGGTCTCAGAAATGTGCAGATAAGGAAATGGACATTTCCTAGTTAGAAGAGTACCAGTCAGAACCCAGCTGGGAGACACAGTATGAGAACCCCCAATAGTTGGACCAGAATCTAGGGTATGTGAAGGAAAAACAAGTCAGTACCAGATCATTGAGGATCTTCAATTACTATTAAATCTGAGCTTTATTTTATATACAGAAGGAGACTGTTGAGGGTTTTTGAGCAGGACTATGATACGAAATTTCTCTAGGAGCAAAATATCAAATAGATCAAAGGGATGAAAGACTGGAGACAGTGCTATGAACTAAGAGGGCATTTATTTCAGTAATCCAGTTGGCAAAAATACAAATTGAAATCTACAGTGAACTTGGTTGTAATGTCTGTTTCTGCAGAACTCTGGTTAAAATCACGGGCAGGCAACCTTCACAAAAACTTTTCCAGATAGTTCTCTTTCCTGTGTGGACTAGAGCAGATCTACATTCAAGAAGGAGTTAGCTTTCCAAAGTGACCATTCGCGGAGCTGTGATGCAGGGCTTCCTTGCTGCTTTCTGGACACTGAGAGGTCTCTTTTGAGTGTCTGGTTATACGTGATCAATTATGCACGATCCCCTGACAGCACAATAAGACAATGTCTGATTTGTGTCAGCACATAGATCCTGGTGCTCAATTTAATTTCATTAAAACTGTTAATGTATGCCCAGTAATTAGTTTATTAATGAATTAAATTTTGGAGGATTGTTTACTGTTTAGGCCTTAAAAAGAAATAACAGTGAGTATGAATACATTGGTCTACACAGTAGGCATTTTTTATTGGGTTGTGTTTAAATCAAGTGATTTTAAATTGACATAAATGATTGCCTCAGAGCCCATAGTGCGAGTATAGATCTCTTATTCCCATTTTCAAGGGCACTTTCAGGGAAATAGATATTGATGGTAAAATTCCTAAGAGCCAGGTTACACTGTATAATTTAAAAAGTTAATGAGAAAGTGTTTTGCTTTGATTAAGTGCCAAAATACTTGATGACCTAAAATTTGAGAACATTCAGTCACAAATGTTTTAAAAATAAAAAATAGATTGTATTTGACAGATTTAATTCAATTTTGCTTATATTGTTTTTTAATGTGATTTTTTTTCCCTTTGCAGTTTCCGATCATGTGATCCTAATTTATTCTCACTGTATAATTCAGGAACAGTATTACCAACAGGAAAAATGACTATAGAAAATTATAAAGCAATGCTTGATTTCCTTCTTACAGCTAAGAAAAGAAAAGCCAACTTACCGTCAGGTAAAAAAATGTGTTGATTTACTATCAGATTGCCTGTAGGTTTTTATTCACTAACACACACACACACACACATACACACACACACACGCACACACATTGTTATGGTTTAGATCTAGACTGTCCCCCAAAATACTCATGAGCTCAGAGGTGAGGATTTGGGGGGGGTGGCGATTGGATTATGAGACTAAAGAGTTGTCAGTGGATTCCTCCACTGATGTGTTCAGAGCTGAGTGTGCTGGTAGGAGGTGGGGCCTGGTTGGAAGAGGTGGATCACTTGGAAGGTGACCTGGAAGAGTGTATCTCCCTCCCCAAATCATCCTTTCTGTCTCTGTTTCCTGCTTGCCAGGAGGTGAACAGATTTCCTCCTTAGCCCCTTCCACCATCCCTTTCCTGCTTTGGAGCCAGCCAACTATGGACTGAAAATGAGAGGCAAATAAACCTTTCTTCCTTTAAGTTGTGAGTGTCGAGTATTTTGTCCTAGTGACAAAGTAACACACACACACACACACACACACACACACACACACAGTCACAACCCCCCCCACAGAAACCAGACTTATAAAGGTACACATGTTATTTTCCCAAAACCCAGCAATTTAGTTGAGTTTTTGAGTTTTGATGTTTTAAAGGAAATTTTTATATTTGATATAAAAATCTATATAGGATCATATATTTGGAAATATCTATTTTTTGTTTCAACCTAAACCAATTTGGCTGTTCAGCAAATGCAATGCTTTTTTGTTAAATATTGGCAGCTTCCAGTAGTTCAAGGCTGGTCAAGACTTGGTATCAGGTGTCATATTTTAGTGGAAGTAATTCTCTAAGTAGATTTCCTCCAACATACCAAGACAAACAGGCACAAAAAGAGTCGTAATAACTTATTTGGTAGTCAGGGCAGTCCCCTCTTGTCCTTGGATCTCCAGCTAGCACCTTCTATGGAAACTCACTCCAGGACATGTACAATGACATTATGATGAGCACACCAAGAAGTGTTTTTATCTGCTATAGTGTGGTGGGCTCTGGGTGGTGGAGACGTGTGAGAGAACAGACGTCTCTATCTGGGTGCTGCACTGATGACTGTCATTTGCCAAATTTCACTGACCTTATACCCCTTCCTGCAAAGATAATAGAGCCTGGACACTATTCCTAACCAGTAATCTATCTTGAGTGCTGCACATTTCACAAATAAAATTTTGTTTCTAATATCTTTCTGCTAATATAAACCCACTTATATAGACTTTTAAAAGTAATATCATTTTACACATTGTTCAACTTATTGCTTGTCAGTGTTCTTGGTATGCTTGTTCACTACCCCAGTAGTGCTGATTCCTGTTGAATGCTTAGCATGATTTCTGATATCTCCTAGGGTATAGATTAGTTTTAACTGGTACCTGTACACCATACAATGCATATTGAAGTATTTGAAAGTACATTCCATAGATATAGAATCTAGTTTTTGTATATAGATTATAATATGTATTCCCGAAGGTTCTTTTTCTTTTTTGTAAATGGGCTCCTGGCTTATGACCCATCATGAAATTGGCAATAGGCTCTTCTGCTATTGACATGTTATTTCATGCAGAATCGGAAGAGAAGGCTGATGGCAGGGGAAATGGTCCTGTTGGATGCCACACCACAGGGCAACAAAGGGCTGGGTTCCTGCACCCCCAACTCAGGATGCTGTTCACATGCTGTGTCCGTGTCCCAGTAATGGCCTGCTTGAGGGGAAATGAGGAGCAGTGGGATCCTGTCATTGTTCCCCCCAAAACATGTTCATTCCTTCATCTACATTATTCCTTTTGCCTTCGCCTTTGTCTCTACATTTTCCATCTCTCTACATTTTCCGATGGCCAAATACTGGTGGTTCTGTTTTTTCTCCAAATTTAAATATTTGTTACCTGGTTTACTTATTTGATGCTTTTCACCTATTGGGTTTTCTGGGACTTAATTCTTTGTTTTTAATCATGTTGTACCTTATTTTTTTTTAACTGTAGATGCTGCAGAATTTTCTACATTTACTAATTCCAAAAGCAGTGAAGAAAATATGTCCAAGGCACAAACATTTCATGACTCTGACTCTCAGTCAGGTGTTAGTGGCAAAGAAAAGGACCGAGCACCAAATTTGAGACTGGATTATTTTATGAAAATCTTTTTATACTGCAGGAGAGCAATGGTAATGTATCTCATATAGTAGACATAGATCTCAGCCCATGAACCAGGCATGTAAGATATGTTGTATCTTAGGTATACATAATTGGAGTTTTGATGAGATCTCATCTTGCTGCATTTAGCCTCAGCCACTTGGGCGGTTTGTCTCCTGCCACAGTACTGTGGTTAAGTTGTCAGAGAGGAGTGTGCTTCTTTGGTCATCTGCCATGCATCCATCTCAGAGAGTGAATGCCCTTTGTCCCTCACCATGAAGGTTCTGTGACTATGCATACATCCCTGCTGTTTTTGTTCCACATGTAGGATGCGGAACTCGCTTGTGAGATCAAAGGTTCCTTTCTGGGGTCTTGATGTCTCCTGAGATATCAGCTTTTCTCTCTATTCTAACATAAGCTGAAATCATTGTAGGCTACAGAAAGCTCTGCCCCTGTCCCAGCCACTTGGTTCTATTGGCCACTTACGTCTTCAATCCAGTGATTTTCTCTCTTCTTTCTAAATGTTATGTACTGGATTGTTAAATGTGAAATTGGAGTCAGTAGTTGTAATGAAATCTGGAAGGGCATATATTTCCAACCTCTGAAGAGGCAAGGAGGACTCTATCCTTTTTAGACAAGAAAAAGAACACTTATGCTTCCATATCCTCCATGGAGTGGACAAAGTGTTTTGACAAAATGTGATGTAAACCCAAAGATTGCCCTTTGACCATGAATATGGAATCCTATTCTCCTTCCCACCAATTCCTTCTCCCAGGGGCCTGGAATTGCTAAGCCCTGACCACCTGTGGAACTGAGCTTTTCATATTCCTGCTCTTCTTCCATCTCTGCTCTGTTGTCTTCAAGGCATGGGACTTCTTCCCTCCTTAGCTTTCAGTTTGCCCTCTGTCCTTTGTACTTGCTGCTCTCTTCCCAACATCCCCACCACCCCGTCCTCGTGACTCATTCAATTCAATATTCAGGTCCCTGCTCAGATCCCTGGGGTGAAAGTTCTGCTTTGCCACTTAGTAGATTGATGGTCACAGACAAGTTAGGACATGCCTTCACTTCCTCTCTGCGTAGAGTATTAATGCACAACTGTGTCCCGGGAGTTATCATTGGAATCAAATGAGATAATGCAAGTTAGTATCTTACCACACATATAAATCTGCCACGTACAAATGGCACATAATAGATGGTGTTATTTTTATTATTGACATAAGATTTGCAGAAAGCTGACGTTTTTCAGAGATCTATAACTTTTGGATCCTTGGGGCCTTTTGAATGTTGTGTCATAGGTTCTCGCCCATCGAGGTGGCTACTGGACTCTGCTTCAGAACTGCTGTCGGGCCCTCTGGAACTTCACTCAGGAGCTGCAGATACTTCTTAATCAGGCAGTGGATTTGTATAAGACATTTCCTGTAAGCCAGGATGGTTTCCTCTGTACCTCTGTCTTACCATTCTATTTGGGAGCAGAATTACTTATTGACATGTTAGTACAACTACAGAATACCAGTTCTATTAAGGTAAAGCTATTCTGGCAATTACTTTTATTGTATTCAATTAAGAATATGTTTTCCATGTAGCTTGGAATAAGTAGAAATTGGTAATTTCCTTGGGTTCCCATTTGGGAGGTGTGTGTGTGTGTGTGTGTGTATGTATGTGTAATTTCTTGGCTATTATTATTTTGTTCACAATATACGGCTTGCATACATGTTCAAAATAGTAAGATATTTAAAAATATTTTAGCTTGAACATTGCATTTGTTAATGAGAAAGGAAAATAAAATGTACTGAGTTCAACTCCTACATAAAATAACCTTAGTGCATTTAATCTACATAACAATCTTTTTGATGGTAGAGAAACACTGGCAGATTCCGAGAGAGAGATAGTTCAGATTATCAGTCAGTCCTTACTCCTACTTGAAAATATAGGGCAATAATAGCACAAAAGACAAGGTGAATTAAATAACTCAATGAACAAATAATAAAAAAAACTTACCTGATTAAAAAGGGGACATAGACCTAAAGAGACATTATTCAGAAGAAAACATAAATGCCCAAAAGGTATATGAAAAGGCTTGCTCAGTATCACTATTCATCAGTGATGAATGCATCAGCAAATGCAAGTCAGAACCAGGTTGAGACAGCAGCTCAGGTCAGTTAGCACAGACATTATCAAAAAGACAAAAGGTAATAAGGCCTAGCCAGGAGGCAGAGGAAGGGCAACTCTTCCACACTGGCAGAACTGTCCATTAATTCAGCCATTGTGGAAAATAGTCCACATGAAATATGTTTGGTTATACCAACTTGCCTGTAAACTTCTACTTTAAATTCATCAGCCTTTAGTTTCTGAACTGTAGCCTCCATTAGGATTTTGTCCATGGTTTTGCTTTTACAGTGCTAGGTAGGGGCCCTGTTCCCCAGCAGACACAGTGGCCATTCGGATGAAGAGCTGCACACGGCAAGGGGTATGGGAGGGGAGCTGAGTGTCCCGCTCTACTCTCCAGGACCTCAGCGATCTGGAAGCCCCTAAAACAGAAATTTAAAATATACTCCAGACAAGCGGGCTTGGGCAGCTTCCTGGTTGTTGAACACACTGGTGCATATCAAGAGGGTGCTCGGTCCTGATTCCAGGGAAAGGGAAGGGAAACCGAGTCTGGGACTGGCCCAGACCTCGCCCTGTCGGCCTCTCCATGTGGCTGTTCGTGGGTTGTGTTTTTTGTCACAAATCTGTGATCGCAGTGCACAGTGCAGGCTTTCAGTGAGTTCAGTCACCCTAGAGAGTTCCCACCCGAGTTCCTGGCTGGGCAGTCGGAGAGCGAGTGACCCTGAGACCCCGGGCTGGGCAGTTTCGTGGAGGGGGAGCCCATGCACCCACAGGTGTCTGACCTTGACTCTGGGCAGCTTCAGAACTGGAGTGCACACCCCTGGGGGACCGACAGGGGGCGCAAGCACATGTGCCTTCCCCCAGCGGATGGCCCACAAGGCCAAAGGCGAGTCTTAATAGAATTTAGAAGGGCCTGCTCTTTGGTGAAGACAGAATTCAAGTACCAACAGATGTACGGAGAACAGTCTCCAAATATCAGGAAATTAAACAATGCAGTTTTAAGTAAGCCATAAGCTAGAGAACAGAACACAAGAGAAGTTAGAAAATGTTTAAAGCTGATGTTAGAATGCTAGTATTTTTGGGACTCAGATAAATCTGTGCAGAGGAGAAAAGGCACAGATTTAAATGCCTGATAGAAAAGAAGAAAGCACCCACCTATAGGAGCTAGAAAAAGAAGAAATTAACTTCAGTGTAAGTAGAAAGAAGAAAGGGCGGGCTGGGGATTTAGCTCAGTGGTGCTGCTGCCTGCCTTGAAAGCGAAAGGTCCCGAGTTCTATCTCCAGTACCAAAAAAAAAAAAAAAGAAGAAGAAGAAGAAGAAAGGGCATAAGAAAAACATGAAGAAAATGGTAAGAGCAGAAACCAGTTAGATATAAAGCAAAACAAAAAGAAACCCAAAAGAAAAAATTAATAAGGTCAAAAATAAATATTTTGAAAGGATTATTAAAATGGATTACTGCTAAGAATAATGATAAAAAACAAAAATAAAAAACCACAAATTCCTGATGTTGAGTGTGGTGGCCCAGGCCTGTTATCCTAGCCCTCGGAAGGCTAAGGCAAGAGGATTGCTGCAAGTTTGAGGCCAGTCTGGACTATACAGTGTGTTCAAGGCCAGCCTGGACTACATAGTGAGACCCTGTCACAAAAAACATGAAACAAAACAAACACCCACCCTCAAACAAAAACAAAACAACAACAGCAAAAAAAAAAAAAAAAGCCCACAACAAATTCCTAGTACCAGAAATTAAAGGTAAATGTAACTATAGATCCTATAGATAGTAAATGAAAAATAAGGGAATACTGTGATCAATTTTTACTAACAACTTTGGTAACTTAGAGGTAATGGACACACTTATTGGAAAGTACAGCTTAACAAATCTGAAACAAGAAAAAATAGAAAATATGAATTACCCTTAATGTACTAAAAAAAGTGAATTTATATAGTAATCTTTACATAAGAATATTCCAAACCCAGAATATTTCCCTGGGCAATTCTAGCAAACATACAGGAAAGAAATAAAATGTCTTCCATCAATTTTTTTCAGAAATGAGGCCAGCTGAACTTTATTTAACAGAGATATTGACAAAAAAAGTGTGAGTCAATATCCCTCACGAACACAGACAATACCACGTTAGCAAATCAATCCCCACAATATGCAGATAATGATCTAATACACAAAAATATAAAAACATGCAAATGGCGATCAAGTAAGGTTTATTCAGGAAATGTAAGGTTGAGTTTTAAAAAACAATCAGTGCAATTCACTGTATTAACAAGATGAAAGAGAAAAATCATATGGCCATGAGTCAAGTATAATAAAAGCATTTTAAAAATTCAGTGTCCATTGATGTTAAAAACTCTCAGCGGGGCTGGGGATTTAGCTCAGTGACACTGCACCTGCCTGGAAAGCGCAAAGTCCTGAGTTTGATCTCTGATACCAAGAAAACCCCCCTGGGCAGGGGATTTAGCTCAGTGGTTTTGCTGCCTGCTGCGCAAGTGCAAGGACCCGAGTTTGATCCCTGGTACCAAAAACAAACAAAAAAACAACAACAAAAAAACCCCCAAAACCAAAAAACCTCAGCAAACTAAGAATAGACAACATCTTTCTTGGGAGGGGTGGAGAAATGTTGGTCAGTGTACACCAAGTCTCAGGAGCAAGAAGCTCTAGTGTGCTATCGCACAGTACGTGAACTCTAGATAACAGGAGTGTACTACACATTTCAAAAGGCTACAGGAAATGGGTTTGAAAACGTTCACCATAAATGATGTTTGTGGAGACAAAAATATTTAATGTGACTTAAACATTATGCAGTGTATATATGTATGAGACATGTTGTGGTACCCCATTAATAGATACAACTTTTATGTGTCAGTTAAAAATTAAATTGAAAAGAAATCAGCTTTCTCAACTTGAAAAAGAGATATCTACAGGTGTCAGTGCGCTTAATGGCAGATATTGCATTCTTTCCCCTAAGATTTGGAACAGAGTAAGGATGTCTGTTCATTCCTCTTTTATCCAACATTGTACTACAGTTCTTAGCCAGTATGGATTAGACAAAATAAAGAAACAAAAGAAACACAGATTAGAAAGGAATGAATAAAACTTTTTATTTGTGGACAACATGATTGTTTTATATAGTGAATCCCCACTTCTCTCTCAGGACTCTATAAAACAACGATTAGAACTAATAAAGGTACAAGATCAACATTTGAAAATTATATTTGTATATACCAGCACAAAACAATTAGAAAGTGAAAATTTAAACATAATTTCACTTAAAATATAATCCAGTGGCCGAGGATTTAGCTCAGTGGTTCCACCGCCTGCCTTGCAAGCACAAGTTCCCGTGTTCAATCCCCAGTACCAAAACCCTCCCCAAAAATATAATCCAAAATATCATATATCTAGGAATATACCTAGTGAAGCTTGTGCAGGATTTTCATATTAAAAACTATAGCACATTACAGTAAAAACTAAAGAAGGCCTAAATAAATGAGATATATAATGTTCACAAGTAGGAAGACCTAGTAAGATATCAGTTATTCCCAACTTGATTGACGGATTCAGTGAAATCCCAATGAAAATCACAACAGAAGTTTTGGCTGTATACATTGATAGTTCCTTCTAAAATTTATAAGCAAATGAGAAGAGTTGTAAATGATCAAACAAATCTTTAAAAGGAACAAATTTGGAGGGCTCACTTTGTGATTTCAAGGCCATAATAATTAGGGCAGTATCACCATAAAGAGAGATTCATCAGTGGGGAACAGATAGAGAATATAAAAATGGAACCATACATACAACAGTTTCTTTTTTAAACAGAGGAGACAGCACAATTCAAAGAGATCAAAGAAGACTGACAACTTAGCAACTCCATCATGGTCTTTCAACACTGTTTTTCACTGAAGGAAAAGGTTGATTACCTAACTTACATTAACTGTCTCACATAGTTAATGAAGGAGATTTTTTTTCCTTACAAGTACTGAGGTAATAAATGATGAAAGGATGTTGGAATTAGGACATCAGGATTTTGTGATTGGTAATGAGTGAATTGGAGGATGAACGGCATTTATGTGTACTTACCAGAAAAAAAAAGTCAAATTGGAATCAAATCACCATTTGGATCTAAAATTTACAGCAGGTATAGTCAACAAAGGAATATTTTCAATAAAATCTTAGAAATACGATCAGCAAAATACAGACTATGGGAATGTTACCGGACAGAGAAACATGTTTCTTCAGTAAAAAAGAAAAAAAAAAAAGAAAACAATGGAATATAAAAGGGGAGATAGAACCTATAGATGTAAAAGACAAGAACACAGGAAATTGCAATGTTTGGGCCCTGTTTTCATCCCATTTTGACCTAAAACACTGTAAAACATAAATTTATGAGATAATAAGGGAAATGAGAACACTATTCAGTGGCTATTCAATAATGATTTTATAGGATTTTTGCTAACCTCTTTTTTAGTAGGATTATAATATGGTTATGTTTTTGTAAACTGAATTCTTATCTTTTTGGAGAAATATATTGCAATATTTATAGATTGATTAATATAATTTCTGGGCTGTAATTTAAAATAATAGAGTAAGTGTGTATGTCCCAAGAGTTGAGCATTGTCGAAGCTGGTGGTGAGGGCATTGGCCTCATCATATTCTTTTCTTTACTTTTGAAAGGTGTTAGAAATTTTTGTTAATACAAAGTTTTAAAGAATTACGCATGGCCCCTACTAAATCTTCAGCATTTTAGAGTCTGTCCATGACTGTGCCAGAAATCTCAATTTTCATGTGCTATTTCAAATCTCAAACTTTTTTTCCTCAATGCTTTCAGGTAATGTTGCTAAAATGAGGAAGTCAGTAGTAAATACTCTTTTCCCCTCTCGGGTTGGGACCAGTTGAGAGCTGGGTGCTGAGACAGTTGGAGGGAACACGTCGGCTTTGCTGTTGATGAACTCTGTACTGGAAGAAGTAGTGACTAGAGGGGACCCCCTTTTTCTTCACCCCAGAAAAGAACTTCCTTCATGGCACAGGCATGACTAACAGCAGAAATCTCTCTCCTTAATGATAGGGAGGGACCAGGGAATGTGATCGTGTGATCCTGCGGGTAGGCAGCCTCTGGCAGAGCAGTCACCTGGGAAGGGCCAGGTGAGGTAGGTTTGCTCTCTTGCACAATCCCCGAGAGGAGTGAAGGCCAGGGGCAGCTCCACTTGGAGGCCTTAGGCAGAGACATGGAGGGCACCCCCTGTGCGGCCTGTGCTGCTGAGGCCTTCCTGCAGAGTTGGCGGCTTAGGGGTTGAGCCCGCAATATCAATAAAAGGTCACCTAACTTACAAAGCATATCAGGTGGGCAGGGCACCATGCTAGGGAACAAGTGCTGCAGCTGTTAGCCCTGGGCAGCCTGACCTCAGGTATGCAATTGTATTTCACAGCCTGATGCCTTCCAAGGTTTTTTTTTTTTGAGACAGGGTCTTGCTGTGTAATTCAGGCCGGTCTTGAACTCACTATGTAGCCCAGGCTGGCCTCAACGGCAGTCCTCCTGCCTCAGCCTCCCAAGTGTTAGGATTATAGTCATGTGCTCCCATGCCCAGCTTCCAAGGTCTTCTAACTTTAAGGGTTATGAATCTTACTTAGCCTCTACTTTTGTTAATCCCTTTCCTCTCCCTTAATGGGATAGGAAGAAGGATTTCAGCAGGATAGGAGAATCAGGACTTGAGTTGCTCAACTGTTTTGAGCTATAAACTGACCCTCACTCGGATCTATAAAGCTTTACTTTGACTCAGAAATTTTTAGATTAGATAAATGCATCAGGGACACATGGGAAACAAGCACAATATTATAGTTAAAAGAGTGGCTACCAGTCCCAATAATTCAGGCAAAATGAGGGTTTAGAAGGCTTCCTCTTCTCAAGGAAATGGACATACAATTATGCACATTAGTCGATGTAATCAAGTTGTTAGGGAACTTCATTATTTATGTATACTGGAACTTGTTTTTCCCAAAAGCTTTGGCATATTGGTTTAATACCACTACATAAATAGGTAGCAACTATATATAAAGTATAGGCCTCAAACTGTACTTTCTAATATAGTGAACATTAGCCATATGTGATTAAACTTAAGCTTGAAATACTTAAAATTAAATAAAATTAAGAGTTCAGCTGTACTCATCACATTCCAAGTTCTGTGGCCACATGTGTCTAGTGGCTATATAGAGCTATATCAAACACCGCAAATACGTTTTCATCCTCATAGAAGCTTCTATTGGATAGCACCACCTAAATTGTCAAGCTTTGATTTGCAGAATAAAAACACAGGTAACATTATCTTTTTTGTTCAGTTCTTTTTCATGCTATAATATTCATCTTTTCAGAAAAAAAGTAGGTAGTAAAATCGGAAATTAATCAAATTTTTTTTTAATGTGCCATTTGCAGTCTGTTGAAGACAAAGGAGAGTTCAGTGTTCCAAGCTGTTACGGGAATATCAAATCTGATAACGGTGGATCTAGCTTTAGTTTTGAGGATCCTTTGGACGATGTAAATGTGGTTGATTTGAAATGGATCCATGACTTTGTGCTAAAATCTCTGGAAGTTTTATATCAAGTGGAAAAATGGGAAGCTCTAGTGTCACTTGCTATTCAGTTCAATACGATTTCACAGTAAGTACTGCTGCCATTCTAAGTAACAGACTTCGTCACACAGAAAGTATTTTAGCCAGCGTTTGCTTTTTAATGCATTCTTTACCCCTGCCTAGTGAGAGATACACAGAACAGGTGACACCGCTCCTGGTGTATGCCCAGCGTCAGCTTCTTCTGAGAATACAGAAGTTCAAGGGCCCAGATGTTACCCAACAACCTTGTGCAAGGTATGAGGCTGAATATGGAGAGAAGGTAAGCTCAGCTCTGTTACTCATGCAGTTGTGCATTTCTTATTGGTATGCATATAAAAACAAAGATTTAGGAATCAGAAAAGTATTACTTTTAATGAGGCATTTATCATTCAAATCAATGGACATTTTTGAAAACTTACTACTACCAGTGTTTTTCAGACAGAGGGTTAACAGTAATGAAGTCCTCGCCTACCAGAAGCTCATATTCAGGTCTGGGCTAACCATGAGGCAGAATTGGGACAGTGCCTAGAGCCCACAATATTTTTAGGGGTCCTCTATAAATGTTTTCATTGCTTTTCAAATGAGAAGAAAGTAACATGTAGGTTAAAGAAAATGTTTTAATTTTTACAATTAGTAATTTTATACTTCTATCGAAACAATCATAAAATATGTTTGATATTTTTTAAATTGGAGGCATAGGCCCATGAAGGCAAAAGTGCCCAGCTTGACTCAGATAGAGAAAAGAGATAAGTTAACATTCCCACTATTCTAACAGCCATGGAATGCCTGCCTGATCAGAGCCAGTGCATATGGCTGTGCTGTCTGTGTCCTGCCCCTTGGCCCCTGGAGTATGTGGGGCTGGAATTCAGTCCCTGCTGTGGGCTTGCAGTGCTGCCTCCTTCCATTTTCTCCCTCTTCCGGCCCAGTGGAGGCCTTGCCCCCTGCATGTTCCATGTGGTGAGTATACAGCTGAGTTCCTGCTTTGTGCAGTTTACTGTCAGAGGTTGGCGATGGGGCCAGATAACAGACTTGTAGGCAGGTAAATGGAAAGCTTTGTGATCATCATAAGTTCTCTAAAGAAATGAAATCAATCAGTGGGAAATAGGTGGGCTGGGGCAGGAGGTGGAAAGTTCAGCAAGTCCTCTTGGACGGGGCGATGCCTACTGAGAAGGGGCAGCCATACAGTGGTCTGGAGAAACAGCTGTCCAGTCCCAGGGAGACCAAGGGGAAGGGTCCTGAGGTGGGACAGCAAGAAGGTGTGGGATGGAGCAGAGAAGCGACAGGATCCAGAGAGGCGCTGTGCCTTCTGGCCTTCATTGTTGTGACTTCCTCTTCTACCAGGGTCTTGGTGTTAGTGTGCCCTCACTCTGCTCTCAGACCTCCTGCCTTCTTATCCACATGTTCTCGCTCAGCAAGCTAGCTGAGTGGCTCTAAGTGTATCTTTATGACAACGACTGTCAATTACATCTCTACTATGGACCTTTCTCCTGAGTGTTGGGTTGGAATAGCTCATGCGTGCCTCCACCAGTGAGGCTTCAACTGGAGAAGCAGGATTAGCAAGATTCCTCTCTGTCTCTGTCTCTGGATTTATTGCAAGGAATTGGTTTACATAATTGTGAGTGCTGGCTAAGCAAGACCAAGGGGAGGCCGTCAGGAGCCCCACAGGCATGGACAGAAGCTGTTATCCACAGCCGAACCAGGAAGAGAGGGCAACTGGAGGCCTGCCTGCTGTTGGCTGTGTGGAACCCTAGAGACCACTGTTGTGTTCAGGACTCACCTGATTAGGCCAGGCCCACCGAGGGTGATCTCCCCAGTTTAAATCATTTCATTGAGAACTTTAGTTAGCATCTGCAAAACCTTTTCACAGCAGTGCCTAGGTTAGTGTTTGGTTGAAAAACTGGGATAAAGTGTGGATATGCTGCAAAATGGATGCTTCCCTCCCTTTCCTTCTCATAGATTAGCTCTAATCAAGTTGATCTCTGAAAAACTACCATGCTGCCTTGTCAGTATCATCTCTTTGGCATGAATATACTGTTCAAAGTTAGTGCGTCTCTAAGAAGCCTGTCCTGCCAAGCCCTCCTCCATTGTCAACAGCCCCATTCCTCTAGCTGCTGAGGCCAGACACCTGGGAGACATCTCTGACTCCTCTCTTGTTTTGTGCCATACTACGGATGAGCCTCCAGATCTCCTGCCCTCAAAATGCAGTCAGAACCTGACCCTTGCTCACTACTACCATCCCTCTGAGCCAATCATTGTTTTATCTGCCCAGGTTAATTACCCTGCACTGCCATCTAGGCTGGAGTCTGTTCTTCAGTGGAGCAGACAGAAAAACCCAAGCTCCACCATGTCGCATCTCTGCTTAAATCCCCACTGCGTCTTCCCACCTGACTCACAGTATCTGACCTTAGTAGAGTATACTTAGCTCGCTTAGCAGACACTGCTGTTGTGTCTGGTGACTCACATCCTGTGGCTTCAAGTTTCAACTGCTCTGTTTAACTTGTCCTTTAGGATGTACCTGCCTCAAGGTCTTGCATTTGTTGTGCCATTTGAAACACACCCCCCCACCGCCTCACACTGGGTTTCTTCCACTTTGTTCACATTTCAAATTTTTGCTGGTTGTTGCCTTCATACGGAGGCCTTTCCTCACCACCCTGTTGAAAGTTATATGCACCTTTGTTCTATTTATTGCTATAGCAGCTATAACTCTACTATAAACACACTTCATTATTTTATTTTTCTTCTTCTACTAGAATAAATTCCATAAAGTGGGAATTTTCGCTTATCTTATTCTCTGATATATGTATTATCCCTTCAGCATTTGGCACAGAGTAAGTGTTCAATAAAGATTTGTTTAATAAATGGGGAAGGAGCAGGTCAACTGGGCCTTGTTAGACCGTGGGAGGAGTTTGGGATTTATTAGTCTGTTTATGTCTCACTGTGAAGGGACCCACAAAAGAAAATGAAGAAGAATGACCTGCTTGAGAAGGAAGGTTGGATTTTGAATGACAGGTTAGATCAAGGAGTGGGATTGGAGAGATAGAAGAGAGTGATACTCTTTAAAAGGATTTCCTTCTGTCCAAAAGTTTTCTGTTTTCAGGTATTTTACAACTTGAGGGCTCAAATATCTATTAGAAAATAAATGCTACAGAGGAAATTAGTTTTCAGAAACTTTATCTGGGAAGTTAAAATTTCCTTAATTATGTGTAGGCTGAAGAAAACCAGCCATTGCAAAAGCAGCCACTATTTTAAATATGTTTCAACTTACATAATAGAAGGTATATTTAGATTTGCGGATTTATGAAATACCAGGAAATTATATTCTAATTGCTCTGCATAATTTGCCTAATGCTCTTCCAGCTGTTCTATACAAAAGGAATATGAAAAATTACACAGCCTCGATTTCCCCCCAAAGTTCTTGTGGTGTACGCTTTCTGTCAGATTTTATTTGAAGTGTTGTTTTGTATCTCTTCATTTTGACAAATGAAAAATGAGATAAATATTTTAAGTAAGCCAAACTTTACTAAATAATATTTGTTTTGACCTTTTTTTTTTTAAGATCACCTGCAGAAATTTTATGGGGAAGCAGCTGAAGATTGATTCTCCGTCCAGTGTAGTAACAGAAGCAGGCGGCACTACAGATGTACTGAAAATGCTTATCTATTCAGGTCAGAGTCAATCTTAGGTTGAACCTGAACTTTCTCTGAATGAAGGTTTGCCATTATGTTCTGCATGCTGAATCTTCCATAATTAAAATATTTGAAAAGCTCTTTTGCACGTTTATTTGAAAATAATCCCTTTGATATTTACCATCTTCCATTGCTATAGATGTCAGTTATGAGGAATTAAAACACATTTTAAAAAGTTTAATCTGTAAATTAAAGAAGAGAAATGAAAAGAAAGGAACAGGAAAATTGATGGGAAAAAGTAAAGATGGAAAAGTCTGTTGCACATCTTCCCCTGTTTTATCTCACTCGGGAACTCCTGGCTATTTGGACTCTTCCTGTTTTCTTTGTTCTGTCCTGACTCCCACAAAGGCTGCCATTTCCATAGTCAGTATATTGTAGACTGTTCTGTGGGCTCGCTCATGGCCAATATGGCGGTCTTTTAGCTAGTATGCAGGGGATGATTTGGGAATGTCATAACTTGTTTGATTTTAGTGGATAAACCCTTTCAGAATGCCTTTGGCAGTGTGACTTGAAGAAATGAGGTAAAGGAATAAAATGAAAATGTAAATAACACCCACCCTGTATTATACTTTTCTGGCTTAGGAAGAAAATGTAGGTCTTCTCTTTGAAGTGTTAGAATTCATTCTTTCACTTATCTATTGATTTTATGTGTGCATTTATGTAATAATTCATTTCATTCATTTATTCATTCATTCAAGCAGCCTATCACTTGTTCAGCAAACATTTACTGAATAGCTATCCCTATGTTTTAAGTGCTTACTAGGTACTAAGATGACAGATGAATGAGACCACCGCTCTGTTATCCTCTTTACAGTCCATTGAAAGAGTTCAGTAAATATATGAGAGATTATAATATAGAACAGTGAAATCTGTAATATTATTGTTACTGTTGCTATACACAGTAATAATTAATAGCTAGCACCTGCTTTTGAGAGACAGCTAAAAGGCAAAAATCTGAGGTTGGAAATGTGGGCAGGTGTTAGATAATAAAGTGTCTTCGAGGTCAGAAGAAAGAGGTTCAGCTTTATCTGGAGAGCTGAGGGCTGCTGGTGGAAAGGGCTTAAAGAAGGAAGTGAAATGATAATAGCCATGTTCTTAAAAGGCGCCTACATGGAGGCAGGAGAGTGACTGTTTGCAACTCATATGTGAAAGTAGATATGACCAAGGCTTGGGATTGGGTGGTGAGAACAGAGGAGGGGACAGGTATCAAAGAAAGGCAGTGGAGGTTGGGCATGAGGGATGGATGGGGAAGGGAGTTCAGAGTCTCCTGGTTTCTTAGACAGATCACAATGCCTTCACACAGACAGGGAAATCTAAGGAGGCGTGGGTTAGAAGAAAAGCTTGCTTTGGAATGACGGAGTCTGCCTGGGTGATAGCTTGGTAGAGCTACCTATATACACTTGTGTATCCCCAGGAGGCCCTCAGGAGAGAGCTGTACCTTAGTCATCAATATATTGAAGTCACGCAGGCAGTTATGTGGTGTATAGACCTCAGGGTAACCTCCTGAATAGCTCCAACATTTTGAAAATTGTACCAGTCGAAACATGCTAGGGCTATAGAGCAGTAACAAATAAGCCTCGGGTTTTTTTAACACACAGGAAAGACTCTTTCTTGCTCATGCTATGGAGTTGAGTGACGTTGAGCACTTGGCTGCCTCTCATTGGGCTGGAATTTCCACCTTGACCCAACTTCCATGACTGTTTCCAAGGCAGCAGAATGCCAGTGCTACTTCTGGGGGAGCTCTACTGAGAGGCTCGTCCTGAAGGTTTGTGGGCACAGCCTTGCCAGACCACACGTGCATGGGCTTGCATGTGTTTGTGTCATGCTAAGGGCATTACATGGGTTCTCTTATTTAACTATTATGACAACTCCAGTGAAAGAATTGCACACCAGCTACTCTTACAAATGCTTTGTGAATGTAAACTTACAACCACCTAATGAGGTAGGTTTATTGTTTCCATTTTTCCAGTGAGATAAAGATGTGGTAGATCATGCACTGGCTCATAAAGCTGCTAACTAGAAAGTGACGCATATCACGTCTCTGACATTTTGTTGCTGAAGTTGCACGGCCTTGCCTACCTTCAAAGGGATGGGGAAGTGTGTTCCAGCAACTCTGTACTCAGGATGAAGAGGCATGGAGTATGCGACAAGCCCTATGACTGTCATGAGAGCAGACAGGAAGAGCAGAATGTGAAGGAGGTGGGGACACGGCCTGAGAGGTTGGACACACAGCAGATGAGAGGGGGACATGCAAAGCCAAGGCGAGGGAGCTTTCAGGGTGAGTAGCAGTCAAAGGTCAGAGAGGTCACCTGGGGTGAGGATGGGCATTTGGCAGGGGGATGGGCATTGTCACTGGCGTTTTTGCTGTGACACAGCCGAGCCTTTCTCTAGCTGTTTCCCTTTTTAAATTGCCCCTCCAGATGTCTGACTACCAACCCCTCACCTCCTTTAAGTCCTTATGCATCTGTCTTTTCAGCAAGGCTCACCCTGACCATTCTATGTAAAAACTTCCTCCTCCCAGTTCTCTCATCACCTCTGCAGATGCGTTTTTTAAATTCTGAAACACTTCGCACTATCTGTATACATTACAGTTTTTTGTATTTCTTAATTACTAATCTGTTTCTCCTGACAAAATGTAAGCCTGATGAGTGCAAAGGACCATTACTTTGTTCACTAATAAAATCCTCAGTGTCTGGTGCATAGCAGGAACTTAGTGTCTGTTTGCTGAATGAGTGGCTTTGTGACCTTGGAAATGCCTAGAGGAGAGCGGAGTACTGAGCTGGACCTACAGAGACCCACTGAGTAGAGAGTTGCCTTGCAGGAGGTTCAGCAGTGATAAGAAAGAGAGGTGGAGAAGCTAGAAGGAAATGGGGAGCACAAGGGTTCTGGGAGGGGTTCTGGAAGGTCCTTTGCTTTGTTTGTGTGTTTTTAGTGGAAGAAAAGGAACATATTTGTACATTAAATGGGAACAGCCAGTAGAGAGGGAGCGCTTAGAGATAGGAGAGGGGGATTTTTGATAGAATAAGGACATTGAGGAGAAAAAAGGCAGAGACTAAGGTACAGGGGCATTAGCTTTATTCAGAAAAGTAGAACCCTGCTGCAAGGGCCTAGAGGAAGGAAGGAAGGAAACAAGGAAGGAAGCAAGCAAGGAAGGAAGGAAGGAAGACTGGACCCGGAGCGGAGGTGGTGGGTTGACAGGGTAGAGGTTGAAGGAGTTCTTACTGGGTGTGAGAGGATTTCTTAATGAAGCAGGGAGTTAGGAACACAGCCAAGGGTGTTAGGCTAGGGGTTTCTAGAGGTGTGTGAACGAGAGGACCAGCCACTAAGGGAAACAGAAAGGAGGGTTGGAGAGCAGTGTTCAGTTGGGTGCAGTCAGTAAACATGACTTTGTAGGTTTCACTGCTAGTCAGAAATCAAAATGAGCTCGTCATACTCAGGAAACAACAGCAAAACCTCCGTTATGTGGTCATGCCAGGTGACCAGCTCTGATCAAAGAATGTGATTCTTCTGGGGTGTGTTCTCCTTTTTCTTTTTTTGATCTTGCCTGTGAAACCTCAGGGGTTTCTTTGTTTTAGGATCTATAACTAAAAAGAGTTGCTACAAATATGACAAAATGTGTTAAAAACAGTTGTTATCAAAAGGAGAAGAGAGGGGTACCTAGCAAAGCTCTGGCCCTGGGTTTCCGGAGGTGTTTGTTGATGGGCGCGATCTGTCAGAGAAACACTCTGCTTGCCTCTTGGAAAAGCTACACCTGGAAAGGCAGGATGGGAGCAGGGGCAGAGGGAAAGTAGGTGCAGTCAGTACAGAGGGAGCCTCACCTGTTGGCGGAAGGCTAGCCAGTGTGGGCTATGATTGGAGCAGGAATATTTGCAGATAAAATCTGGAAGATATGGAAGTGACATTAGTAATATTGTGCTGAAACTATATTTAGATTCTTTAATTTTTATTCTGAGGAGGTAGTATTATTATATTCATATTACAGATGAGAGAATTAAACATCACTTGCAGATAGTGGGGCTCTGATTTAGATTCCAGTCTGTCTGATTTCTCCCTGCATGAATGTTTCACCCGGCCTGTTCTCCAAGGCTCCCTTCCAAGTTAGTCTCCTCCAAATTTACAACACTCAAGAAATAATTCATTATATTTCAGTGGTCTTAGGAGACAGACACTTATTCTGACTTACTGTGATAGTATGGTAATTTTTAGGTGACCCTGCTTCTAATTATAGGTTTTACATTAAACTGTTAAAATCTTGGCTTCTAATTTGTAGCTCTTTATGAGACAGTTGGATCTCTGTAACTAGGAGCATCTTTTGGTCTATGCTTTGGGTTTATTTGGTAAGTTTTGAAGATGCCAAATTTTTTCAGTATGCTGAGCTCAGGTCATAACATGTTTATAAGTGTGTTGGGTCTTATGTATGTCACATGATGCATTTGTAATTCTTTTATATTACTGAGCATACTCATGATGGCTTCTGAACAAGACTGCCACTTTAGAACCTCATAGATTTTCTTTTGGCATAACAGCATCTGGTGGTAATGCTTGATACGATTTTTTCTTCACAACAGAGATTGCAATGCCCCAGTGCCTAGGAACATTTGGTGTTCTCATTATTTAACAGCATCCTATTCTTCCTTCTCCTATTTAATAATGCATATGTAATTTGATATAGTCTCGGTAGGATTTGAAGAAGTGAGAATACCTCATTTTATAGATTATTCTTATTTGGATGAGTAACTTGCTTGCTTGTTAAACTCTGTAGGGGAGATAGCCCTGGCTATGCCTTTTATTACTATAGCTGTTTTTGCATTCTAGCTGGGATTTTTTTCTTGAGTTTTGACCTTATTGGTATTTATGTTCTCTGGTAGGGTTATTCAATTCTCAGGTGGGCTGGAATTTCCAACCCCGTGGCAGGGGTGTTTTATTGGTGACTCTGGGCATTTGGATTGAGCTGAGCAATTGTGTAGAAAGCAGCCCCACATTTCAAATAACTCCCTGGTTCCTTTCTTGGTGGACCTAACTCTCAGGAGTCATTGTCTTTTAAGTTTTTGTCTCTACACTGGTACAGTAAAACATACAATAACCCCACCCTCACCGATTTCAAACTGTTGAGATACTGTTAGTGCCTTTGGAATAGCTTCTTGAATTATCATTTATGGAAATTTTCAGAGGAGCCTCCTTGGGATAAAGCTAAGGGCGCCAAAGCTAATGATACTCGCTTGTTCCTTTGCACCATTTATCTACTGCAGACAGTCACAAACCATGGGCATCACCCTAATTAGACTAAAAGGGAAAAGTACTAGGACTTGAAAAAAGGAAAAAAGAAATATAATTTAGGAAAAATGCAGTGGAGTTATTTATCAGCAGATATTTGATGCTAATTTTATTCTATTTTTATTATAAATAACATTTGTTGAGTGTTTTTCTTCTCTCTCTCTCTCTCTCTCTCTCATTAATTCTTGGGATTGAAACCAGGGCCTTCATACTTCGCTGCAACCCCCAGACCTTGTTTTATTTTATTATTATTATTATTTTTTGAGACAAGGTCTTGCTACGTTACCCAGGCTGGGCTCAAATTAGAGATCTTTTTGCCTCAGCCTCCCAGAGGGCAGGGATCCAAGGTGAGCATTACCATGCTGAACTCATTTTTTTTTTATTCTTCCTCTATAATGTAAGCATTGTGAGAGCAGGCATTGTGTCTGTTTTGTTCATTTTTATTTCCTCCATGCATGGCATAGTGCTTTGTACCTGTGAGTCCTCAACATGTCCGGTCATCCCTTGCTTAACAATAGGATATGCTTTCAGCGGTGCATTAGGCACTTTTGTCATTGTGGGGACGTCAGAGTGTATTTACACAAACTAAGGGGACTGTGATGTCAAGAGTGATGCAACCCTGTGGGACCACCATCATACGTGCAGTCTATCATTGACCAAAAGAAATGTGGCCCTGCCTGTATTTTAAAAATGTATGACTAGCACTTGGAACAGGACCCTGCATCTATTGTTTATTCTATGACAGGCCTATGCTGGATACTTCCTATGTGTTCAAATCACAGCGCCCCCCCCCCCGCCAAGTAAATATTATCACCCCAATTTTAACAGCTATTTAAAACTAAAGCCTGGATATCATTGTTTTATGGAGATTTCCAGGCTTGCTCCCTTCTCTTTGCTTCTTGCTCTGGGCCAAATGTCTGTGGCTTCTCAAAATTCATATAGTAACGTTCTAACCCTCAATGTGATGGTATCAGGACATGGGGTCTTTGGAGAGAACTTGGGTCATGAGGATAGAACCCTCATGAGTGGCATTAGTGCCCTTTTACAAAGAGAGCTTTTGAGGCCCATTTCAGCCATATGAAAAAGATACCCGAGAAGGGAATAATCTGGCAGGAAGGAAGAGCAAGCAGCTTCACCGGAACCTGACATGTTGGCACCTTGATCTAAGACTTCTAGCCCCCAGATCTGTGAGAAATAAACTGTTGTGTATAATTGAGATTGACCTATAGAAGAGATTTGAAATAAAGCTTGTCCCAGCCATTCATTTATTTAACAAATATTTGTGGAGCACACACTATGTAACAGGTACTGTTGTTGGTGCCAGGGATATAGCAGTGGACAACAAGCACAAAATCCCTACCATCATGGAATTTTTTCATTTCATTGAGGGGAGCCAGCCAATAAACAAGTCAAACCACTATGTCAGAAGATTGATTGCTTCACAGAAAAGAGAAGTTTTGAAGAGGCCAAGCTACAGTTTTAAGTAGGGCTGATAAGGAAAGCTTCACTCAGAAGATAACAGTTAAGCAGTAACCTCAAGGAGTCGAACACAAGACATATCTGAGGGAAGAATGTTCTAGACCACAGGGATCTGTGGCTGCCAAGACCGTAGAGGAGCACGCCTGTGTGAGAGGGAGTGAGGGAGAGACTTGTGAGAAGAGGGGGCAGTTACGGAGGACCCCAAGGCTTGCTTTAAGGACGTGTAGGAGAATTTTTAAGATAGAAGAGAAGAAGTCTGATTTAAATGGGCTCAAGAGAGGGTGGAAAACAGTGAGTAAAGTCAACTTTTTTGAGGAGTTTTGGTATAAAGTGGAGCAGAGAAATGGGATGGTAGCCGGAGGAGAAACTGGAGTCAAGAGAGAGATGTTTTTCCTCTTTTATTTTTAATGATAGAAGAAATAGCAGGAAATTGTGCTATCGGGGATGATTCAGCAGAATGGAGAGGGAGATGTGAGCACTGGAGTGGTGCCTGGAGGTGCAGATGGGCACAGGGGCCAGGCTGGGTGGCTGAGGTAGAAGATCTTCTTGGATTCTTCCACTCTTGCCTTTCTTTTCAAGTGGTGTGGGAAGCAAGCTGTCATCCCTGAAAGGATGGGGGAAGAGGTGACTTCCTGTTCTCTTCTTTAGCACAAAGCCAATCAGCCATTCCCGTTGCTTCATGTTGGAATGTTCTCCATGCGCCTCCCTGGAGTCCATTGCTACCAACATCGTTGAATTAAATCACACAGTGTCTGTGCAGTAGCTTGGCAGTCTCTGAGCCACCAGGCTCTTTCTGTGGCAGTCAGATGTGAATATGACTGTTGGTTTATATGTCCTAGAGTACCCGTCCCTTTCTGTCAGAGTTCTGCTCAAACCCCTCCTTGGTTCTCCACCCAAAAGCTTAATTCTGCTCCAGGAAGGTGCACTTTGGGACCCTAGGGGACCCTAGCAGGCCTTTCTGTTCCACAGGACTGGCCATGTCACCCTCCCGCTCTCCCTCCTGCTTTTGTACCTCGACTGGCACAAACTAGTTCTGTGTCCTCAGAGAAGCAATCAGACCCTTATTTTCCTCTTCTATAAATGAGGATAACAATGGTACATTCCTCTGATGGTTTGTTTTCAGGATTCAGTCAATCACAGCAAATGATTTAGAATAGCTCCTGCAGAGGGTAAGTCCTCAATAAACCGTAGCTATTCCTGTTCTTTTCTAACTACCTAAAACCCCTGGCCTTTCCTCCTAATCAGTTTTTTTCCTCTAAGATCCACCTGTGTATCTTCTCTCACAGTCCTTCTTCTTCACCCTTTCCTGCCTGTGCTTCCATCTTTCCCTCACTTGGCAGTGTCCCCTACGCTCCCTGCACATGTGACTTTAGTAGCCCAGTGTCTTGGTGCCCCTCTCTTCAGCTCCACTGCGAACTCAGAACAAAGGTTGTGTCTCTCAGTGTCTTACAGTGTTGTTGCCTAGTAAGCTGCTACACTATCAAAGACCTTAGTGTTTACAGGGCGCATTCTGCATGTCCAGTGTATGGAAAAAGTAAATCCCTTTGTCGTTCCTGCCCACTTCACAGTGTGTGCAGCACATCTGCAGCCTAATTCCCAGACTGTCATGCACCTGCAGCCGTTCCCTGTAACGTCTCCTCTTTCAGGACAGCTGTTAGCTGCAGAGCCACTCACTGGCCCCATCCTCGTCCCCCTGCGCCTTTCTGTCTGAGGAACCTATCTCTTCCTGCCCTTCAGAGAGTAGTTGCCAGTCTCCAGGGTTCTTTGTTTCTTCCTTTGGTCTCTTACTCAAGGAATGTTTGCTTTGAAGAGGCTGCTGAAGACAAGATTATTTCATTTTCTATGATCAGCAAAAGAAAAAGGAGGAGGCTTCGTAAGGAAAATTGGCAAGATCTAAAGTTATTTGCATTTCATAAGAATCAAAACTTTTCTAAGTTTTTTAAAAAGAACTTTCAAATATACCAAAAGGAAAAAAAATGATCAAAATATTGAAACATGTGCTTCAGATCTGGGGGCTTTGACTTTAGCGGCTTTAGGTTGGGACAAAGAAATTCTCTGAATTAGGACTGGGTTTGCTACTAGTGGGCTTGATGTATCATGTTACTCTGCGCATTCCCTGTCCCTTTGCTTGCAGAGTACACGCGAGCCAAGCAGCTTGTCTGTGTGCCTGTGGATGTGACAGACACTCTGAGGTGCTTTAGAGAGACCCTGGAGAAGTCCAAATACCATAACCGATCATTCCGACACAGCAGGAAGCTGCTTTCGTTATTGCTCGCGCAGACACAAGGTAAATGCTCTTCCTCTGTCCCTCGATCTTTGTGTTTTGGGGTTACCATCCTGCAGACAGACTGACCACACTCTACCGCGTTTCCTCTTCCTCATTCACATGTGCACACCTGGCTGCCTCTCGCTCTATCTCGTGTCTGGTGGACCTCATCACTTCTCTTTGACACTTTATTCTAACCAAGGCACTTCCTGCCCTACTTTTCTGCTTTCTGCCAAACTAGCAAACTCTCTTAAGGGCAGCAGATGTGACAATAATATTCATTAAGTTTTTGATTTCATACATCGATGTTCCACAGTTTTCTTTGCAGGTGTGGGATTATGGTTGTGTTTTGCTTTCCTTAATAGATGGATTGAGTCATACTGAGTTAATTAGAACCAAACACCACTTTATCAGCATCAATCTGTTTTCTTGCTGATACCGTAGATTATGATTTTAGACCCTTCCTTTAGCTTAAAAGCAGATGTTCAGTATGGTTGGTTACATTTCATCTGTTCGTTTTCTCTCTTATCAACAGATATAACTTGTGAATTCAATCAGGAAAGGACTTTTGAGTAGTTAAATAGAAAACTCAAAGAAACATTCTCAAATATTAATTAAATGGTCTGTAAACTATAATAGCTGTGAATAAGATTGTCAAATCTATTTTAGTATAATGATTGTCGAGTTGAGAAACATTTTTGTATTTAAATTGATATGTTCATTTCAACATATCAAAAAAAAAAAGAAACATTCTCAAATTTAGGCAAGAAAAAAAATCCTGAATCATATATACTTAGGTTATTTAAAAATTTGAACTCAGTAATATATTTATACACCTTGCTATGAAAATTTATCAGAATGTAAGAATAAACAATATGCTTAAACTTAACATAATTTCTTTTAAGTAATTAAATAGATTTAAACTTAAATAAGACACTAATTTCTATTGAACCAATCTTTTAGACATTTGGCCAGTTTTTTAAAATCCACGGACAGAGTTTTATTTATTTACATATTTATTTATTTGCCATTGTTGTTGGGCCCCCATTTTGTCCTGGACTCTGTAAGTATCCAGTTTTTGGTTGTATTGTCTGCAGAGTCACATTTTGTTAAATTAGCGCTCTATCATGCATACCTTCTTTCAATTATTCAATATATTAGTGATCGGTAAAGGTATAAATTGATGAAACAAACACAAGAATGGTTTTTTTAAGAATGGTTTTTACTAACTGACTCTGAGTCTCACTTGGTACCAAAATATTCTCAGTGTTTATCCTTCCTCCTCAGGCTGTAGACTTTAGAGTCTCTCTTAGCTTCTTTTCTGTAACCTCTGACTTTCCTGGCATTCTTCCCTTTTCTTTTCCTGTGAGTTCTCTGAGCCTATAAAGATACAGGGTGCTTCCCACTTTTCTCTGACTCAGGCAAGGGCTATGTATGTGTTGCTTCTCTCCCTGAGGTTTCTGCCTCAGAGGCAAACTAGCATCTTACTGTTGGAAGTTGTTAAAAAAAAAAAAAGGCAAACTCAAAGTGTGTGACTTCAATCAGTTCCCAGGAGAAGCAGAACATTATCTTCACATTAGCTTTCCAACTGACTGCCCCTTTGTAGAGCTCTGTGCAAAAGAACACGCATCTGAGGACTTCAGAAATGATCCTGGATACCGAGTTCAAGGAAATAGTGTCCTGCAAAACTGCAAATAAATCCCAGCTCTGTGCAAAATCTTTCTTTCCTTCTCCCTTTCCACTTCCTCTGCCTTTTCCCTTCCCTCTGACTTCCCTTCTTTCTCTATTTGAAGTTTTAAATTTTGTTTTCACAAATTTAGGAGAGAAAGGAGGAGTAAACAATGCAAAATTCTCTTCTGGGAAGGTGGAATTTTGTCTGGGAATAGAAGAGATGCACATGTCAACACCCCCTGACCTTTCTCAGGAGCACTTCAGAGTTTTTAATTCAGTGGAGAAGAGCAAACTTTCCTATTCACAGCTCGGATTGGTAATTTCTTCTTATCACCAAACTATTGGTAAGGCTAACCCATTGCTTATTCAGTTTCACTCAGGCTTTCTGCAGTGATGTTGGTATCTCATCTGGTCCTGAAAGATTAAAAGTTGATGAAAGAGCATGAACATGGAATCTGTTCATCATACCTTGGGAAGTAGTGACTGGATGCTTCCAGTCCTCTCTTGTTACCTGCTTTCCCAGATGGCTGTTACTGTTGTAAAATTCTAGATCACCCTTCTGCCCTTTCCTCTTTAATTGTGGATCCCCTTTTAATTATAAGTCCCTGTTGGGGATGGAAACACTGACTTCCACTTTGCTCTGTCCAGCTGGATTCCATTGTTGTCCTTGTCTTTCTCCTTGATTTAGCTTTACTACACATTGAATATAGTATATTTCCAATCCATACTGTAGACCCAACTTTCCCCTTTTATGCAAGAAATATTATAATTCTTCCTCTACTTCCTGAAATAAAATTTGTATTTAATATTTAATATATTCTTCCTACATACATTTAAAAAAATCAGTAGCTGTAAATATAAAATAGAGGATATATAAAATGAAATCACTTTATAATAAAAGAATCTGTGGGTTAGCATGTAAATGCTCCAGCATTAGAAGGTGTGAAGTAGTCAGATGCTTCTTCTTGTAGTCACCATGAATGTGACCACTCCAGATGGGAACTGACACAGGTGTGCTGTGCTGGGACTTAAATAGCATCAGCATTGGTGACGTGACTTTCCATAGTGGTAAATAAATCTTGGTAAAGTTCTGAACAAAGCGAACTCCTACTGTGGTCACATTTAGAAACCATGCAAACATCTCTTTTTATGTGCAAGACGAAGTTGGCTAGTAGAGAATTATAAACAGGTTCTCAGCCTTTTCTTCACTGTTTGGAAGGTTTCTGTGCTTTGGAGCCCAGCCAAGAACTCTGGGGTTCACCTACACAATACCAGCAGATGCTTCTGAGGTGCCTTCTAGGAGACAGTACTGCCACTGCTATGTCAGCTGGGTCTTTTGGCTGCATAACCCTGAATGCGTGCATTTATTACAAAATAATAAACAAAACCCTGGATATTAAAGGTGCATTTTCTAAATTTAGTTAAATGGAAAAACCTGATATGATATGATCTTTTTCCATCTCTGCTAAAATAAAACCACTTTGGGGCTTCTCACTTGGTGTGGGGTAACCTCCACTTTTCTCCACTTGACCTTCAGGGGTCTTTGGAGTCAGGGCACTGCCTCCCTCTTCAGATCCCCCGTTCACTCTCAGGAAAGTGATACTACAGTCACACGTATCGTTCCCGTGTGTGTGTGTGTGTGTGTGTGTGTGTGTGTGTGCGCGCGCGCGCGCGCGCGCGCATAGCTTTGCCCCTTCACATGCCTTTCCCCATCTCAAGCTGCCCAGCTTCTTTCTACTGTCTCCATGCAGCTTTCTTGTTTCCTGAGTGTTAGACCCAATCTCTCAATCCTCTTTGTTCAAATAGAGCATCATTTGCTCTTACTCTGGTATATGTATTATGTGACATTTGAAAGCACTATTAACTTGCACTTTTCATATCGCAATCTACACAGATAAGGAATAATGCACTTTAAAATATTCTTGCAAATATAAAGGAAATATTTTTTTCTTGGAACTGACATTTGTTCTTTTACTTGATTAAAAATACAGATGTTCTCCAAGCCAGCAATCAAAGAAGTCTTAAAGTTCAGGCCTTGCATACACTCGGAAATCTTCTCGTCTTTGCAGAAAAGGAAAGGTAGATTTTTAGGAGTCAGTAGAATAAAGGCAATCTTTCTCTTTGTTTGAAAAAAATGTTTACTAAGTAGGAAAAAACATTGTCTTCCATAATTTTTAGTTCTATAATAGTGCTACATTGTTTCATTTTATTCACCAACTACTGCTGGGAGACACTGTTATGGTGTATGGGTGGTATAGAATTATTCTCCAGTATGTTAATTGAATGCTTCCTTGGCATACTTGCTTTTCCTTTTGGAAGAAAAATTTAATAAAAGGTCTTAGAAAACATTCTGCTAGATGCTCTGTTTCTGTCTTAGGGCTGCTTTAAAATGTTGGTGTCAAGCTCTTGATGACATATTCAGAAAACCCAACGTGCTACACACCTGGAAAGAATTTGCTACCTCCTTCCCCAATGCCACCAATAGCTCTCCACCTCCAGGCTTCAAAGACTACAGTGAGGAATTTCTGTCAAAAGTTGGCATTTGGGGGTGTTTGCAAGGCGCGGTCATATCAGCGAAGATAGCACAGTGAGTATGAAGAGGGAATGTCCCACACCCTAGCTACCGGCTGCTTCTGTGGGGTGTCCACTGGTGCCATGTTGGGGCCATGCTGCATGCACACTGGGTTCTCAGGCAGTATGTCACATGCACAGGGTGATTCCTTTTACTTCACTGAGATGCTTATAACTGTGATATTTATGACTTCTCCTCACGTGACACCTTCCAATATATGAATACTACATGGTCGTTGCTTTATTCACTAATGGATCCTGAGTGCCTGGCATGGAAGTGGCATTCAGTAACTACAGGTTGAATGACAAAACCAGTGAAGGAACAGTTGATACAGGGGCAAGAATAATAGCTTGGAGGTTGGCGTCTTGGGGGAATTCAGGATCCTCCCAGTAACCCGGTGCCCTCAGCATCCTCATCTGGAAGCTGTGGTGCTGAACATTACATGGCATATGCTGTTGGTTTGCTTGGCTTGCCATGACAGAGTACCCCAGATGGTAGAAATGTGGTATTTCACAGTTCTAGAGGCTGGAGGTCCAAGATCAAGGTGTTGGCTAGTTAGATTCCTCTGAGGCCTCTCCTTGGCTTGTATTTTCTCTCTGTGTCCTCACATGATGTTAACTCTCTACCAGTCTGTCCTAATCTCCTTTTCTTACAAAGAAACGAGTCGTATTGGGTTAGAGTCAGATGACCTCATCTTAATTTAAATGCCTCTTTAAAGCCCCTATCTCTAATACAGCCCCAATCTGAGGTCACTGGAGAGTAAAGACCTCAACATACACATTTTGAGGGGATACAGTTTAGCCTACGACACAGTAGTATTAGTTTCCTATGTTTTGCTGTTCATTTTGCCACTAGCTTAGTACTTAAAATATAATGATTTTTCTTTGTGGTGGTGGATAAAACCCAAGATCCCCCATATGCTGAACAAACATTGTATCACTGAGCTACATGCCTAGCCCTTACACAAATTTATTATCTTATAGTTATGAAGTTCAGAAGGACTAAAATAAGGTGTTGACAGGACTGTGCTTCCTCTGGAGCCTCTAGGGGAGAATTTGTTTCCTGGCCTTTTCCACCCTTCAGAGTCCTCCTGAATTCTGTGATGCGTATCCGCATCTTCAACAGCCTGTCATCTTCCTCTCTTTCTCTCTTGTTCTCTTTGACCGTGTGTTCCATCTTCACATCTCCTTCTCTAACTCTGACCCATAGCTGTAATCCAGGATAATCTCCCCATCCCAAGGTCCTTAATTTAATTACTTCTGCAAAACCCTTTCTTTCATGTAAGATAACATACTCTCAGGTTCCAGGGATTAAAGTGTGGGCATCTCAGCCTACCACAGTTATTGTAGGTGAGTGTCTTTCACCAGGCTTTGCCTGGAGTTAGTACTCACAAATATTTTAAGTATTCAGTTAACATGAGAAATTTAAAAAGTATAGAGGTAGCACAAGTATCCTTTACCTCTCCAGATACATATGTAGCTCACCTAAGGGTGCAGAGGGCAAAAACTTGCTGTCTATGAGGTATAGCAAACTGTGGTGATTGTCTAAATTTTAAAAAATTTGTTGCATTTAAAAATACATAGGCATTAATCCCCCTCAAAATACCACTCTCTGCCTACTTCCAACACACTCATCCCATCATTCTTGCTAAGTTCTGAAGCAGTTCTGGAAGTCCTCTTTCCTAGGTGTCTGCTGTTGTGCAGTCGTGGCTGCCTGATGTCCTGAATCAACTCAAACTTTTTCCTTTTCATGGTCATTTTGACTTTGGGGAAGAGCCGGAAGTCACACAGTGCCAGAAGCAGTGAAAAAGGTGGACAAGGACACATTGTAATGTTTTTCCGAGCCTCTTTTTCCATTGGATGGCATTTGGGAGCAGCATTCACCACTCACACCTCATAAAAACTTACACCATCTTTTACTATAATAACTGATATTTAA
>NW_004624750.1:10691263-10736432 GCF_000247695.1 Heterocephalus glaber | reverse complement strand
TTTTTTTTTGTACTGGGGATCAAACTCAGGTCCTTGCGCTTGCAAGGCCGGCAGTGGAACCACTGAGGTAAATCCCTGGCCCTAACACATTGTATTTTTTAATCGGCCCTTGTACTTTGAGCTGAGGAGCAATTAAGCAACAGCAACAATAACTTCTAGTTAGTTTTTCATATTTTTCAGAAAATTAGTATCTTTGGGCAGGAAAAATAAGAAATTACCACTTAATGAAAAAGTATTAAGTGTGAAAGATCTTTTAAACATCTGTCAAGTTCAATTTTCTGTACTCCTTGGGAAATAAATTGTCCTTAGACATCCGCATGCATGCATTGCACTTAGTAGAACTTGGCAATTGGGACTAGAAGTCAAGTTGAGGGAGGAAGATTCACAACTTGGAAGTTATACCATTCTTGCCAGAGGGCACCTCAGCTTGAGCCTTGGAAGTTATTACCTCATGATTTCAACCAAATGAAAGCCGTTTCCTGGTTTCCCAGCTGGAAGTCTGACTTCCATAGGAGAGCTGAGTCTATAGGGCTTGGGCTGTTCAGGAGCTCTTAGAGTTGAGGAAACTCTTTTCACTGCAAAATGCCAAATTGAAATATCCACACAGAGGATCTAAATGCCAGTGGACGGTGTTATTAATATAGTGAAGCTCAATGGTTTTATCTAAGTGAGATTTATAAGGTAATGTGATTCAAAATGCAAATGAAAGTTTCAAAATCCATATAAAGGAAACTCAGACACTTCAAATGGAAATAAAAGGAGGCAACAGTAAATGGATAGACATTATCTTAAACTTTGATGGTGAGATTTAATACTGTGAGCAATTGCATAATATATGGCTAGTAAGAAAGTACATTGACAGGTCTTTGGAGGGAATTATTTAACACACCTCCTTTTACCAAAGTTTCACTTATGTTCCAGTAGAATTAACAGGATAAGGACTAAAAAGTGTACTTTACCAATATTTGCTTCAACACTAGAAAAAATAAAAATATGTTAATATTTTTATATTATGATACATCCATATAACAAAATATTAAAGCACTTCAAAATGTTATATTTATTATGTCTGTAAATGGAAAATTTGCTTATGAAAATAGTGTGTATCATTTAATTTTAGTCTTTGAGCCAAACATTTTTCACCGAGGTATACTTTTCCCACAGTAAGATATACACATTTATTGTGTAGTCTGACTTTCAATAATTTTATACATCTGTGTGAACATCATGGCCGTTAGGACTTAGAACATTTCTGTTAGCTCAGGGAATTCCTTCTTCAGCCACCACCCCGCCCCACCCAGAGGCAGCCACATTCTGATTTCTAACACCATGGTTTTACTGTCTGGTGTTTCTTATGCATGGAGTCATACCATATGTATTTTTATGTGTCTGCCCTCTTTCATGCAGCCCAAAGCCTTTAGGATCATTCATAATATCGAGTGTATCAGAAGTCTGTTCCTCCCCCTTCCCCTCCTCCTCTGCCTATGTTTATAGTACAGAACAGTGATACTGATTTTTGGCAAATGGTGTAAGCATTTGCAACATATCATGATCATTTCAACCCCTTTACTCCCCACCCCCTCTCTTGGACCCCCTTCCCCATCTCCAGAAATCTTCCTTCTTGTTTCCTATCCTTTCCCTTTTCAGGTTTCTCATAGGAGAAACTGTACAACATCTAACTTTCTGTATTTAGTTATTTTGTGTAATTTTAGTTTATATTTCTCTGTGTATAACTACATAGGGAAAAACTAGAAGGAATGGGCCTAAATGTTACCAGAAATCATATTTAAGTGGTAGGATTATAGATGATTTTTTATTTTCTTCTTTATATTTTTCTCATATTGAAAATGGAAAAACAGGAATAAAATCTTTGTAAATAGGGAGGAATGGAGGGGTTGAAGGGAGGGGCAAGGGTGAAAAATAAGAACCAAGAGAGATGATGTAAAGGTGCAAACTTCCAATGATGAATGTCATTATATTGTATACCTAAAATATACCAATGATTAGAATGAATAATCGATAATGCAAAAAAGGAAGAAAAGGTCCAAAGGGGTAGGGGTAGTGGGAGGGACAGGGGAAAGGAGAGAAGGGAAAGGAAAAATGATGAGAAATGGAAAAAATGGAAATAAAGTCTTTGTAAATAGGGAAGGGTAGAGGGGGGTGAAGGGAAGGCAAGGGAATGGCGAAAAAATAAGAACCAAGATGCATCCTGTAAAGGTACAATTCCCAGTGAGAAATGTAATTGTGTTGTGTATCTAAAATGTACCAATAAAAGAATTTCAGAAAAAAAATAAAACAATAAAAAATATTTTTTTTCTCATATTTTCTTCTATATATATTTTGTAATATCTTCTGTGTCATATATATATCTAAAGACACATATTTATATAAAAGTACTTTGGAAAACTGTTTACTAATCTGTTTTTCTTATACTTAGATTTATTAAGAGAATGAACGTTAAAAAGAGAATCAACTGTTGCATTTTGTCTGCATTGCTCTTCCAGGTAATGCTTCGTGCATGTTTTCCTGTAATACCACAACCATTCATTCAGTAAAAAAATAAATGTGCAGCAGTGTGTCACATTCATAAAACTCACAGGCGGGAAGACAGTGTGAACCCCGATTAAATGTCACAACCCATCTGGCTTCACCCTGGTGCCTCGTTCCCCTTTAACATTCAAGAGTCAGCCCCCTCTCTTCTGACAGATAGGGAAACTGAGTCTCTGTCCTTAGTAAGATCAGGGTGAAGCCAGTCTGCCGGACCCCAAACGGTCACCTTAGGTTACCCTGTGTCTAAGTAAAGTTTTGCTCGGTTACATGATGTAACATATGTAATGAAGGCAAGAAGTAAGTCGAAGACTACAGAAGACGGACGTTTGTGTTTCAGGATTTGATTTGATTTCTCTGTAGAAGAAAGGAGCTTTTATCTGAAGTATAAGACGTTCTGAGATTCAGGGATGTAGCCAGGGGCCTTTGCAGTCTGCTAAAGGTTCTATTTACTTTGACTGATGGGCAGGTACCTCATTCTGTGTATCACAGCAGCCTGATGGCTTCTGAAATCTGGGTAGATAAATTCTTCACGAAGCCTCCTCTGAATGTAAGACCAGTCCTTGACGTTTTCTTATATTCCACATGCCTCTTGCTTGGCTTCAAAGGGAAGAGAAAAGAGGCAGAAGCGCAGAGGGAGTGAGGATCTGTCTCTGCTTCCTTACATCAGTTTCTTTACTTTCTGAAACTTCTTGCTCTTGAAGGGAATGTTGTTTATATTCTAGAAAATATGTGATTTTTTAAAAAAAAGTTGAACTTTTGTTTATTGTGGACATTATGTAGTGCTACATTAATAACGCTACATCTAAAATGAAAATTAAGTGTTAGGATTGCCTGTTAATTATTTTTATGTTTTTTTAAAGCAAATTTGTGAAATTAAAAATTTCAGTAAGTTCACAGTGTTTTAGAATAGGACACCTTACATCCTTAACAAGCAACTTGATTCAAATTCTTTCCTGGTATACACATGAACATAGTTTTGCAATGCATTTGTCATCAAGAAATGGTAATTAGGGCCAGGGATTTAGCTCAGTGGTTCCGCCACCTGCCTCACAAGTGTAAGGTCCTGAGTTCGATCCCTGGTACCAAAAAAAAAAAAAAAAGAAATGGTAATTATTTAAGATAACAAAATAAATACTTCTAAATGTATTCAACTTGTTTGCCTATCACCCAGTATGACATTGGTCATATAAACTATCCAAGAAACATTGGTCAAATTAAATAAATCATCTTTCTGTTTGAGGCAGTTAAAATTTTGGAATTATCTCTGCCTAATTTGGACTTCAAGTTATCATTTTTGCTCCTTACACCCTGGTATAGTGAAATAACAGATTTTTGAGTTAAGTAGACTTGACCTTGAATCTTTTTTCTGCCACTCTTAGCTGTGTAGCCACAAGTAAGTTCATTGTTTATATCATTTGTGAGATCATAACCCTTCCTGCCAAGGATGGGTGAGGTGAGCATTAAGTGAGTGAGGTAACGTTTATCAAGAATCTTAGCTGGGTGCAGTGGTGAATACTGTAACCCCAGCCCTTGAGAGGTTGAGGCAGGAAGATTGCCTTGAATTTGAGGCTAGCCCGGGCAACATAGTGAGTTCAAGACCAGCCTGGACTAGATGGTGAGACCCTATCTCAAAAAACGAAAGGAAGAAGGAAGAAAGCGGGGGGGGGGGAAAGAAAAGAAAGAAAAGGAAGGAAATAGAAGGAGAAAGAGGGAGGGAGAGAGAACCTAACAGCAGTGTGCAACACAGTAATGTAATAATTTCTTCAAAAATAGTATGTGTACCACTACTGTGGAATTTCAAAAGCCCATCCGGAGTGATAAAAGCATTTGGAACTTATAATAATAATAATATTAATAATAAACATTGTTTATGATGGAGTACAATATGCCAGTCGTGTACTCAACAGTTTAGGAAGTGATACATGTACTTATTTTGTTTCATTGTTGCAAATGTAATTTATAGGTCTTTGTTTCACTGTTTGATTTTCAGGGTTTGCTTCGAACTACACTACCACATCCCAAAGCTGAGCGTTGCTATGCTCAGTATGAAATCACACAGCTTCTTCCCGGCATTGAGCTTTTCTCAGATATCTGCAGGGCTGACATCTGCTCTGTAGTTGCCAGCTTATATTATGTTATCCGTGAACTGCACTTTGTTAAGCACAATCTAATAGTGAGTGATTTGCAAAATCAACAACTCTTAATTCACTGTGGTGTTTTTTTCCCCTTACCTTATACTTTTCAAGTTTTGTTAATGTTCTTTTGGTCAGTTCTGGCTTAAAGTTTTTTCTTTTCTTCTTTTTTTTTTTTTTTGCTGGTACCGGAGATGGAACTCAGGACCTTGCGCCTGCCAGGCAGGTGAGGTGTCACTGAGCTACATCCCCAGCCCTGGATTAAAGTTTTAAAGTCTCTATTTCTTATCTGTAGTTCAAAATGAAACATATTCATTAATAGTCTTGCTGACATCGTTGCATTTCATTTTGGGTACAAAGGCAGTGTCTAATTGATTTTACACTTGTTTTTAGTTTTATTTCACTTTTCCTTTCCTAAGACTTTTGGTGACATTGACTGGAATGGGACCCTAATGTGAGCACAGGAGTCTAGTGCACTTGCAAGTTGCAACCTTCAGTTCTTTATCAAAATGCAAACTGTGAGAGTATTCCATATTGAGATGTTTCCAATTCTAACTGTGAGAGAAAAATCAGATGTATCTTAATGTCCTAGAAAAATCCACATACATAGTTCTCCTTCCCTTGAGGGAAAGAAATCAGAGTATGTCTTGTAAATTTGAATTTGGTTACGTTTTAAAAATAAATGAGCATGCTCTGTTGGTCATTTTATATTTTTTTCATTTATCTTCTTTCATTGATTTTCTTCCCTTCTGTTTTTTAACCTTTTCCCTCATGTTCGCTTTCCTTCAGAACTTTCATAATTACAATCTTTTTTTCCCATATTGTTTTCTGAATTGGTTTCATATATGTTTTCTGGCAGATTTGTTTTTTTAAATTCATTCTTTATATTAAAAATATTTATGGCCCCAAGATGAGTTGTTAAATTATAAAACCATGTATTAAAGTGAAAAGGTTGATAAGTGTTTTTAACATTGGGCAGATTTGATAAGAAATTGTTTATTAAAAAATAATAAAATAGTGCTTCTCCCCCCGTTAAAGGGCCTCATTTCTGGATTGAGAAAATGGTTGTGTCCCCTGGGTAACCTTTAGCTGCCTGCTCATATTCATATGTAATATGTATCATTGCATTGGAAAAGAAATGAAACTTCTTTCCCTCTCTAAAGCTTGAGAAATTGAGAATTTTTTTCTGATGATTGAGCAATTGACAGCAATAAAATGTTGTGTTTTTATTTCTCACTAAAGAAAAACTAAATCTCAAAGGTAATCACGAACTCTTAATGTTTTGTGCTGAATTAATTGCAGAAAAAAGGTTTTGTGTTTATGTTTGCAGGGAGTGATTGTAGAAAAATGTATGAGGTTTGAAGTCATTTATAACTATTCGCGTCCTTTTAAAAAGTTGCTGCTGTTACCAGCTGGCCCGTTGACCTGCCACAAGACCAAACTCGCAAGGCGTGCACAGTTTCCACTTTGTATGACATTAACCTAGGAGGAGCCCCGTGGCTAAGGAGGCTTCTGACAAACATAAAATTTGCTCTGGGACCCAGAGCCATGGAACTGTGGGAAACAGTTGGTTAATCAGAGAGTATCTCAAGCTGCCTTGCTCTATCTCCCTTGGCAGGGTGCAGCTGCAGGAATGGAGCTTCAGGTTTGAGTTGCGATCAGGGCTTTTTTTTTTTTTTTCCCAAATATTGTTTTCTATTCTCCAGACACATTTGTTCTTCTAAATTCAACTCTCTTTCTAATGAAAATCTAAAGGCAAAACTTGCCCCCGTCTAGATAGACAATGGCCAGGCCAACTGAAACACTGTAGTCTGTTAGCCTTCGTTACATCCTAAAGACCTCAAAAAAACAAATTGAGCTCTAAATTTAATTCTAAGAAAATGAAAAGATTATGTGAAGAATAAGCTTGAATTTTAATCAGTAGAATATGTGTTATATAATGGCTGGGACTTGTGATATTTTCTGTTCTTCTTTAACAGTGCGTAACCCATCAGAGGCATGTTGTAAATAGGTCTTGGCCAAAAGAAAAATTATAATTAGAAAGCAGCTGACATTGAGATAAGTCAGTAAGATCTTGCTAGGGGACAGGAATGTGAATTCTTTTGTTTTAAACTTTGCATTTATTTGATAGCTCATTTGCTAGCATTTTTTCCATAGGCCTCGTACATTTAGATAAATTTTTTTTTCAAGAAAATAATTAATTGGATTTTAACTTTTCCATGCTTAAAGAGGTGTTAGACCTAAGTCTGGTTTACCAAATGGCATCTAGTTGACACTGTAAGTCTCTGATGACATCTTAAATTTCTGATAAAGTTTATGGAGCATATGCCAGGTCATTTCACCTTTACCAGTTCAGTCTGCCAACAGGGAAACTCAGTACTTTGCATAAAATGTCCTACATATAATATTTAGCTAAATTTGATTATGAGATTATTAACTTGATAAATTGTATATATATTTTTTAAAAGGGTGTTTTTCTCCTGGTAGGTTCTGCCTCTTCTTGCATTGTATCAATATTTTGTTTCTGGAATTTGCCAAGACCTAGTCAGGAACTTAGAAGCACGAATTCTCAAGGTATATTATAAACTTTAAAGACACTTGATATTAACTAGGAAGAATATTGTTATGTGTTAATTTGATTCTAATACTCAGAATAATAAGTGATAGTAATACGGTGTTATATTGATATAATAATGATTTACCCATCATAACAAGGTCTAAGAGCCAGCCAGTTAGAAACGTTGCAACTGGGCCACTGGAGAGTGAGCAGCAGCTACTCCTGTGAAGGAGGCTCAACCAACACTAGGCAGCTGGAAGTCTCCGTTCCTGAGAGACTGGCTTCCTCGTAGAACAAATGAGCCCATGTTCCTGTTTCTGTGAAGTTATTCCTGAAGACCTTTGTGTGCATGGGGTGATCAAAAACTACAGTGAATGTTGAAGTTAAAAATATTGTTATAATAAAAGACATATCCCATTAATCCCCTCAAAATACTCCCCTTCCTTTTGAACACACTCGTTCCATCATTCTTGCCACTTTCTGAAGGAGTTCTGGAAGTCCTCTTTTGTGAGTGTCTTTACCAGGAGTGGTCCAAGATTTGGTGAATGCTGCTGCCAAGTGCCATCCAATGGAAAGGTTCTGGTCTCCTAAAAACATTATAGTGTGTCCTCATCCACCTTATTCATCAGATCTAGTATCGTGCATCTTCTGGTTCTTTCTCAAAGTTAAAATGACCATGAATGGTAAACAGTTTTGAATTGAATCAGGACATCAAGGCAGCCAAGACAGCACAAATAACACTCAAGTGAAAGAACTTCCAGAACTGTTTCAGAAAATGTCAAGAATGATAGGATAAATGTGTTTGAAACAAGGGGAAGTATTTTGAGGGGGACTAATGGCAATGTGTCTTTTATTGTAATCAATTTTAAAAATTTAAACATTCACCATGTTTTTAGATCATACCTCTATATCATGGTGTGTGACACATTTTCAGTGCACAGGCAATTGAATTAATAAGACCAGACAATTAATTGTGTAACCCAGTCATCGTCCAGGGTTTTGTGCCTTGAGAGTCCCATACTGTTGGCCTGACCCCTGTGTGGAGGGGAACCTCAGGCCTATCCTTCTCATTGGCTACTTTCCTGGTCACCTGTGTTGCAAGTCTCTGCTTCGGTTGATTTTGTTTTATGTGTGGATTGTCTCAGCATTCAGCAAGATCTCTCCCTCTCCTATATCTCCTCAAATCTAATGTGGAATTCAACTCTATCCCCTATTTTACTCCTACATAAATGCACACAGTATATTCACCCAGGGCCTTGGTTTCTACAGTGCCCTTTACTAAACAGTGAGAAAACAGGGAAGTTTAAATCAAGGTGAAACAAACCATTTAAAATAGAATATTAAGCATTCTTGAACTTAAAATATTTCTTGGGCATCATCTCATCGTCTTATAATCTATATATTGGTAAATGTTTCACAATGGGCTCTTTGTAAAAAAAGCCAATTTAGGATTTTGAAATTTTCATCCAGGGTGTAAATACTCCAGCTGTGGCTGACTTGATACTACTCACAGGTGTCACTGAAGATGCAGGGGACAGAGGAGCCTGATCAGCTCTTGCAGTGGGAAGCAAATGAGCTCCAGCACACCATGCCAGCACACCTCTTCCTCTCCTTTTGGACGCGCCGTCTATCTTTCCCTTTAAATTCCTCCTGTTTCTGAGGAGGGGAAACTAGTGTTCCCTCTGAACTACTTTCCCATTCCGAGCCCTTCAGGCCTGCCTCAGCAGTTCTTCGCATTCTATTTCTAAATAAAAAAATTTTTTAAGAGGACTTAATAAGTAATTCATTACTGACCACGAAAGTTTCTGGGTCACCCTGTCTGAGTTACTGACTCTTAAGAATTGTCTTACTTTTGAATGTCAGCACCAAAAGCTGTGTAACATTTTTTCTTTCCCATTCTCTCACAGTGCTCTTTGAAATCACACAATTCTTGAAGCCCAGGCCTGTGTCTCACTCATCTTTTAATGCTCTATAGTGTCTTGAGTACTAAACTTACATTCTTGATACTCAGTGATTAATGGTTGTATTGAACTTAAAATTTGCAGGGATTTATTAGGTGCCTACTGTCCACATTCTCTTCAGTGTTTAGTGGAACTCACCTATATAATATTTGGTCAATATTTACTGATTTAACTCTAAAAGAACATTTACTACAGACCTTCTGTTTCAAAGCATCACGTTAGCACCTCAAGTTTAAGACATACAGACCACAGGACTTGCTTAGAAGGAAGTGAAAACTGGGAGGAGAAGCAGGGCAGTAGGCAAGTCAGTGAGTAGGTGTGAGCTTGGCACTTGCTCATTTGCAGGTGAGGGTGATGAGCACTGTCTCCGGGAGCGTGGAAGAGGGATGGAGAGAGGTCTTGGGTCTTTAGGTTTCACTAAGTAGCTAAGAATACAGGCTGGAAAAGAGTATAAGTTACCAAGTTGGAGAGAGGAGGAAGGGAGCATTGTTGGCAAACAACAGTGTAAAAGACACAGATGTGAGAAAGCGTTGGCATAGGGGGCTGGTGGTCCAGTTATACTGGATGGAGAGGTTCTGGGCAGGGAGAGTGAAGGTACCACAAGGAATACCAAAGGCCCACAATTCCAGGCGCCCAGCTCGAATTCTAGGGACCCAATTTGATTTCCAGACTGTGAAGAGACATAACATGGAGGCTGTGCAGTGAGGGGGGTGAGGAGATTGTGGAGTCAGAATTGGGCAATAGGTGTCTTCTGGTCTGTCATTAAGAGAGGTGGAGAAGTTGCTGTGACATTAGTTACATACAGCAAGGAGATCCAGCGGGGTAAGGAGAGACTAAGCTTGGAGCAAAACTTTTCGTTAGATGACTGTTTATATTGGCTTGTATCTCAGTCTGTTTTAGGTTATTTCACCAGATACCCACGATTGGGTAATTTATGAAGAAAATAAATTTATTTCTCATAGCTCCTGAGGCTGGGAGTCCGAGACTGAGGGGCTGCATCTGGTGAGGGCCTTCATGATGCACTGGCACATGGCAGAGGGCATCGCATGGTGAGAGATCAGCAGGTTCGAATTCAGGTCTCTCTTCCTCACCTTCTGAAGCCGCTAATCTCAGTCCCATCCTCATGACAACATCTAAGTTAATTAATTCCCAAAGGCCCCACCTCCAAAACCCATCGACCTATGAACTTAGGGGTTTTTAACCCATGAGCTTTTGGGGGACATATTCAGGCCATAGCAACGTGTTAGTCTTTAACAGCTGTTTGTGTCGGGGCATGCCTTAAAAGCCAGTGAGAAACTGTGGCCTCTAATCTGAAGCCTTGGGTTGGAGGGGGATTAATTATAGAAGTTTGATCAGGAGAATGACATGATCAGATGTGTTATCTGGTGACAGTTCTGGGAGCAGAGTGAGGTAGAAGTGAGATCTCACTGGTGTAGTAGTATTGAAAAACCAGATCGGTGTTTTGACAGTTGGAGTCTAAAGGGCAGTTGATAGATCATAAAGAGGAAGAAATGACAGCCCCCATGAGCAGAGTTTGCCTGACCTTTCTGAAGTAAACTGGGGTCAGTGAGTGAGAAAAGAGAAAAATCAGAGGCAGGAAATCACAAACAGTGATGGTTTCTGACAAATTAAACAGCAGTAGATCATGCTGTTAAGTTTCTGTGGTGCACTGGTGTCTTTCATGGAAGGCCGTTAAATCCTCTTTAGGATCGGCTGGTCTGACTTGACTTTAGAACTGCCAACCTTTTCAAAGAGTTATAATTCTCAACATATCTAACATTCCTCGGAAGGGTACTGATGGTCCTGTATTTGTGTGAATGAAGGGTTGATGTATAGCTAGCTTTTTTGCCATCTGTCTTGTTTGTGTTCACAGTGTTGGTCACTTCTGAAAATATTATGTCCATTCTTGCCACCATTGTTTTTCCACCTGTTCAGCTGGCTTGATACACTGAAATCAGACATAGCCTTGACACTTATTTGTCGTCTGTGTGCAGCAGTCATAGAGTCAAGACCAGAGAAGGCTAACTATACAGAGATCTGGGGAAGTGTCCTCTTGTAGGGACTGTGAGAAAAGTGGTCATCTAGGAACCTGCGAGGGTTCCTGTGTCTCCTAAATGCTTTGATTCTATATGGCCATGGAGAGGTTAGAGACAAAGGTGTCTTAGGCAAGAAGCTCAGTGTGCAACTCAGTAGACAAGCAGCTTTCTCTTTCCCATTAAAAATATTCTTCTGACCACTTATGTTTTATTCCCATGTTATTTTCGTAACCAATTTCCTCCAACTCATCTTCTTTTTGTTTTATTTTTGTGCACACTTGAGATTCCTAATGAAGGAAAGGAAAACAGAGAGTAAGATGGATTGAAATCCTGAGGATCTATTGATTTTTCTTTTGAAATGTTGTATCTATATCTATACATCTACATCTATTCTATCATCTATATCATCTGTATCTATTTCATCCAATTTTGTGTTTGATTCCTTGTGTCAATATTTATGTCTCCCTTCTTTGTTCTCTTTGATAAAATCACTGGATGTTTTCAAAACATAAGTCATGTTAGGATTCTGTTGAAAAGCCTCCAGTAACTTCATATCATGTAGAAAATAAAAAGCCAACTCCCTAGTGCAGCCTACAGGCTCTACATGACCTTCCCTGACTCCCATTTGTACCCATCTAACTCTCCTCTTCTGAAAGCCTGAGTTCCAACCACATGGGCTGTTTCTGGAACATTCCAGGACACCACAGCTGTTCTGCCACATGACCTCTGTACATGGGGCCTCCCTTAGCAGTTATTCACGTGTCTCCCTGACATCATCCTAACTATTCTCTTGAAGGGCTTCTCCTCACAGAAGTCCTTCCAGGCACCAGTCTTTAAAGTAGCTTTTTGCCAATACACTCAATGCCACTGCTGTCTCATGCTATGTATACCTTCATAGTTCACTTGCATTTAGCTAAATATACACAGTAACGGAACGTAACCTTCAAGAGGGCTTAGTGTTGAAGAGGTGCTCAGCAAACATGTTAGATGAATGAATGAATGATGAATGAATGATGGGACCTTGTACTTGCGAGACAGGTGGTGGCACCACTGAGCTAAATCCCTGGCCCTGCAGTATATGCCTTTAAACTTGACGGCATCTATTCATTATGGATTGGAAAATTAGTAGCTTTTTATGCCTACACATTGTGAAGTTAAAATACTGATTTCTTTGGCTATCAAGAACATCAGGAATGTCATTTTTTGTTTGTTTGTTTTTAAGCCATAGTTTGCCATGGGAATAAAGATATAAATTCAGTAATTTAAAAAAATGTTTCAATGACTATTATCTCTTTATGTGTTTTCTTCTGGTGAAGTAAGCACTATCTAATAAATGCCTGTTAGCTCTTAGTCCATAGCACATGTAAACTAGCATATACTCATTAATTAGTAAGCATTAATTCATAGCACATTATAATAACTCCACAGAAATTTTGTATCTCAGAGGTTTATGATTTTTCTCTAATTATTTTTATAAGTGAAACAAACTATTTAACTTAAAATCTCTTCTTTCCTTTCTAGATAGAAGTTCTTATCGATTTAGGTTTCTTTTCCGAAGCCTTTTTTGAGCTAACTCAGATTTTTTATGGAAGAAATATGCCTTGCTCAATACCTTCCTGCTGTAAAGTTCCTCCAAAAACTCAGGTAACTGACCAATTTGATTCAAAACTATTTCTTTCCCTTTGAGGACTACCTTTCCTAAAATACAGAGCTCATTCCCACAAAAGTACACTTAGACTTCGTCGCTGGTGTGCCACACCTTTTTGGTAAGCCTGGTCCCAGGTAAGATCAGGCTTTTATGGAAAAGATCAGGCTTTTCACTGGTGTGCAGTGGAAAGGGGCCTGAGGGAGGAAGCATGGGTCTAAAGCTTGCAGTGGAATTCTGGCTCGGGAGTGCTGCAGGTCACTTTATATTATAGTTATGATGGACGGTCTCATCAGACTATTTATCAGCCACCACTTCTTAGCCTTTTGGGTCTAATGTTATAACTTCCGGTTAATGTTCTTTGTCAAAACCATCTCTCCTTATATCTTATTTGGATTTTTAAATTTATATACTTTACACCAACAGTGTATAAAGTAGCGGTTAACAGTGTACTGTTCAGAACATTCTTTGCCTAGTCTATTTTGAATTTAGGAGATAGAAACGTTTGCATTTTGTTATTAAAATTCTACTTTATTTATGGTACTTATTGAGAGCTTACAGAATACAGGAATGAGGAAAAAGCAATAAAAAGACAAGCAGAGCTATTGCATTCCTGGAGCTAATAGTCCAGCGAGAGGGATAAGCAATGAACACGTTCAGGACACGAGTGTGTTTCAGGTGGGGATGTGCTGGGAGGGACACCCCAGCAAGTCAAGGGGAACAAGCGTGACCAGGGCAGTGGGTTACTGTTTCATTCAGGATGGTGAATAAAATAAGCCAGTTTTGAAAAAAGGGAGCCCAAGATCTGGGAGAACAACCTTCCAAGCAGGAGGAACTGTGAGGAAAGAAGCTCTGAGGGCGGTGCTTGCAAGGCGTGATTGAGAAAACCAGGTGGGCCAAGGAAGGCTGCAGGAAAGAGGGGAGAAGCAGAGGAGGGGCTAGGACCCAGGAGCCGGGTTATGAAAGACCTTGTATGGCTTGAGGAGGGTTGCAGTCTTCTCTGAACCAGAAGGGAAATCTTGCAGAGTTTTGGGCAGAGGCAGGACCTGATAGGAACTAAATATAAAACAACCACTTTGTTTGCTGTTTGGGAATTAAACTTGGGTGGCAGTGGTCAAAACAGAGAGGCTAATTCACAGACTGTTCAGACATGACAGACAACCTGGTTGAAACAGCGTTTGGGGTAATCGTGTGTGGGGAGGGGGTGGAGGGAGTGGTGGCCCAGATCTGGGTATATTGTGAAGAGACCTGATATCCCATCCTGATGATGGTTTGGATGTGGCATGTAAGAGAGGTCAAGGTTGACTGCAGAGTGTTCAACCTGGGAAAGAGGTTTCAAATCCTGGAATGCTGCTCCCTACAGGATGTGAGACAAGATACATAGTAGACAGCCAGGTGGGCAAGTAGCATAGATGGGTGCAGAGGGTATCTAGTCTGGAATTCAGACCACGTGGAGGTGGCCAGGTTAAATTTGGGAGCTTTAGCATAGACTTAAACATAGGACTGGATGGAATCAGCTGGGAACCAAAGCAGACAGGGAAAAGAAGTCAGCGAACTAATCCTTAAGGCCACCCACATTTAGAGTCCAGGAAGATGAGGACGGGAGAGAAACCAGTTGGGTAGAATGGAAAACAAGGGAATTTTTTGATGACCACTGCTTTTACCAAAACATACAACAAAAACATGTGAGACTGATTTTTTTACATGTGAATTCCCAAGTTCATTTTTACATACCAGCTTTCATATGATCAACGTGTGGGTGAATTATCTCCCAGTGGATTCTGACTTCGAACTTTGTATTCTTAAAGTTAATTTGCAGCTTTCCAGCTTCAATTGGGAATTTAAAAAGTGTAATTAAAAGAGGAAATGCTTTCAAGGTTTATAATTAAAATAGGTGCCAATGTTATTAGGCTGCAGGCCAGTTATTTAAAGAAGGGATTAATGAATTTAAGTTTCACCTGTAAAGGACATAACTGGAAAAGTCTTACAGATTACTATTGGACATTTATTATATCCTTTTAAAAATTCTATATTTTAACATCTTGTAATTCTGCTCTTAGCACCAAAGCTAAAGTCCTGGTGTCAAGTCCTGTCAGTTTATACACCCAAAAGTTCTACCCTGCCCCAGATTCAGTTACTAAATTTTCAATGTATTAAACCAATAAATAATATCTTCAAGAAAGAAAATTTTTTTTAAAACTCACCAATTTTTTATTTCAATAAGAAGTTCTACTTGATGTGTCATTTTGGAGATCCATCCAAAGCAGATCGTGAGACAAGGATTTGGGAATAAGTGAAAGTATGATGAGTCAGTTGGAATGTTACACAAGGAAGGGAGAAAAACGAATCTGGAGAGCATTAATGAGGTCACTGCCGTGGGCATCCAGGTCCCTCAGAGAGGGGGTAGAACATTCCCCTCGTTCCTCACTGGTAAGCTTGGTTCTCCACACTGTGGTCTCTTCTGAATAGCCTCATGACCATAGGCTGGCCTCAGGCAAAGAGGTCCAGGTGATTGAGGAAGGAGACTAGCCATGTGAGATCAACCTGTCCTTGCACCAAGCTATTGGACACTATTCTAGTGTCCAAGGAGAAATGGGAATAACATCAGTGTTATTTTCTACAAATGAACATCTTTTAAAAAGGACTTTTTATAACAAGAGGGATATTTTCTACTCCAAAATACAGCAATCTCCTCCAGCAAATAAATATTTCCCGACTCACTGTTATATTTAGAACCAAACACATTAACAGGTAGCTTACATGGAAAAGGAGAGAACCACAAAAATAGTAAATCTGAATAGTAATATGATTTTACGTCAAACTGGCTGAGATCTTTAAAGGTGATAGTAATCAATGCTGCTAAGAGTGCCCTCATCCTGACATTTCATACAGTGTGGGTGGGAGTGGAAATTGAGTCATCCTCTTCTCTTTCAGTTTTCTCAATACCGTATATTCTTATCTTTTGGCCCAGAAATCCTGCATCCAGGAATCTAGCTGAAGGGAATAATCAGAAATATAAACAAAACAGTCATTAATGGTGTTTAAACCGAGGCTAATAGTTGGGGTGATGGTGGGATGTCTAGCAATGAGAAAGGGATAGTTATTATGCTACATTCACATGATAGAATATAGCTGCCCACTGGACCAAGATTTGCAAATAATTCGATAGCATAGGAAGAAAATTTGGTCATGTTTAGTGAAAATGCAATGTAAATTTATTTCTACATTTTAAAAATACAAAAAAGGAATTGGTAGACCAAAGTAAAACATAGGTAATAGGAAGTAGGGAGGTAGATCTTTCTCAATTGCAAAGGGGATCAAGAGGTGGGGGAAGGAGAGAGAGGAGAGGGAAAGGGGATTAAAAAAAGGCATTAAGACGTGTTACGCACATGTGCCAACTCCACACAGGGAATGTAACATTATGTACTGCAAACATGGAATACTAATAAAAAAAGGCATCGAGATATTGTCATTGACCACATAAAGGAAGCTGGCTTAGGCATGATTTTAAGTTTTTTCTTTATACTAATCTTTTCTCACTAGAATATATATTATTCTTACAATAAAATGGTATTTAAAACAATTTTAGAACACATTAATTGCTTCATTTAAAAGAATACTTCCTCCTGTTCCTACTGCTAATATTTTGTATTTTGACAGACATTTCAGTTATTTGACTCAGGAAAACCTCTCACCAGTAGAGAAAATATGCAGGTAAGTGTAACATCTTTTAGAAAAGCTGGACATTTACTGTGGATAATTTTTGAGTCATTTCAATCTATTTGGGAGGTATACTCTTCGGTTTTGGAAGCCTGGTGATATTTTTCTCTTTCTAACATGGTTTTGTTTTAGTCCAAAATTTTGAGGCCAGAGGTACCATTGAATCAAATCGATCTAGTTCTCAGGTTGGGCAAATAACAGTTACTACTCATGTTTTTCAATTCAGATGCATGTTCGTCCAGCCACATCAATGATCTCATCTTTAATATATTTATCTTTATTACCTAGAAGGTCATAGCTGGCTCTTGATTGTAAGAAAAGGATTTGGTAGATTTTGCAGTAGCCCACATGTTCAATACTGCTTTTATTCATATCCCTTTTGATCCCAGTTCCCAGATTACCTACCAATGGTTAGGGCTGTTTTCACTTGGACTTTTCATAAACAGCTCCTCTGACTTCCCCAATATTTTTCATAAAAAGGGCCTGAGATTGCCCCTTTCAATATGTTTAGATCCTACCAATAATTAACTGGTTGGAATTTAAGCACATGAGGTCCTGGTAGCATTTAAATATCTTAAAATAATTATGTAAAAGGTTCTAGGGTTATTGGCAGTCTGTCCCCTAGAAAGTGTTGCCAGTATAGTTGTAGCACAACCACTATCCCTCGGAGTTATGGATGGTGAAGGAGTCCACTTACTGTATCTGTTTTTAAAGTAATAGGAAGCAGCATTCTGTTTTAAGCAAGGTATTCCTTGTGTAACTTGAGAGACATTTCTTCAAAATTTCATTATTTTTGTTTTCCATAATTTTGATAACAAAATATCTACCTTTTATTAAATGTACTCATTACTTTTCATTTACATTTCATTACTTGCATTTCATTTCATAAAGTTCACTTCTAATTATGCTTCATATCACTCAATGTTTTTTGCCTATAAAAGTATTTTAATTTATAAGCAAGTTGTCTGAAATGAAAGAACTGGTATTAGGAAGATTTAAATACATATTCATATTTTATTTTAATCTTCTAAGACCTTGGGGAGTTGAGGAATATTTATTTCTTTCTAGTCATAAATGCCAGTCTATCCTAAAAACACTTCCTTAAGGAGCAGGTTTTTGGTATAAAAAGAATGTCTGTCTGATCATTTCTTTTTATACAAAAAGAGACTGACAGTATAATGGAAACCCGATTTCTATTAGCTAATTAATTAAAACAGTAGTGTTGGCCCGCTTAAGACTCTTCAGATTACACTTTGTATTTGGTGCATAGAGGAAAAGAAAGGAGTGTTAAATAGCATTACTAATTAATCTTCCTTTGATCCTCAAGTGTTTGTGTGTAATTGTCAAGGCACATTAAATCACTGTTTGCTGCAGAAGGGGGAGAGATGTCTCCCTGCCCTCAACTAATCGAAGTTTCTCCCCTAGATGGGAGAGTTAACCATTTTCCTCCGGTAACAGCTTGGTGGCAGGATGGGCCCAGTGGCTACTGCGTGCCTGGCTCTTCTGCACATACTGATTTCAACCCCTTAGAAGAGGATAAGAGAATAGACAATAGCAACACATCTCCCCACCGCCACCATTGTTTTAAATTCTCCCAAACAATGGATTTTTTTTGTTTATGAAAGACAGTTTCCTTCTTATTTAAAATAGGTAGCCCCGGAAACTCCTTTCAATGTTAGTTAAAAATATTAAAAGCTTCTTTTATACAAGGCATTGTTCTGATGATGGGAACCAAAGTCATCAGTGAATCAACACTACAGACAAATTCAAGACATCATGGAGCTTGTATTTTAATGGGCAGTGCTAATAATAAACATGATATGTAAGTAAACATTTAAAAAGAGTAATGATGCAGTACATTAGAAAGAGAACCATATAGGTGAAAATAAACTCAGCAGTGTATAAAGGGGATTTAGAGCATTAGCCTAGGGTGGAGATTGCAATCTTAAGTGGAGCAGGTTAGTTTATACCTGAAGTCAGATGGAAGGCATGTACAATCTGCAGAAAGAATCATCTAGAAAGGGTGAATAGCAAGTGAAGGGGCCCTGAAGGAGCATTAGCTGGTTTGGTGAGGGACATCTTGGCCAGTGTGCCTAGAACTGTGTGAATGATGGAGTAACACTGGGAAATAAAGTCAGAGATCAAACTGAGAAGGGCCTTGTAGCACCATTGAAACTTCGGCTTTTATCTGAGGAAAATGGGAAACCACTGAAGAGCTGTAGCTGGGAGGGAGAGAGAGGAGGAAGGGTTAGATTTAGAGAGAGAGAGAGAGAAGGCCTGCTGTACTTATGTTTTAAAAAGATTGCTTTAATCTGTTGAGTCCACTATGTGTCAGGCACTGCTCTGGTGCTGTTGATCAAACACATCAGTCAGTCAACAATAGGGACAAATTCCCAGTCCTCATGGAGCTTCTGTGTGTGGGCATTGATAGGGGACCACAGGATTAGAGTTTTAGACATTGGACATGTTGAGTTTGAGCTGTCTGTTAGACATCCAGGTGAAGGAACTGAGTTAGAAGTTGATTCTATGAGTCCATTGAGTCAGAAAAGAGCTTGGAGTGAGGAAGAAAACTTGTGATTCCATTGGTCTGTAAAGGAAATGAAAACCTGCATGAGAGCCTGCTTAAAATCGTCCAAGGTGAGGGGATGAGGAGAAAAGGAGGACTGAGTCCTGCCTGCCACATTCTGTACAAGGGAAGAGGAGGGACCAGCAAAGACCACTGAAAAGAAGTAGTCGAGAAGATCCACTGTATGAAATGTTGCTGATGACTCAAGTATCGCAAATCACTGAGTCTAAACATGATTTTTTTTCACATTTAACATCTCTGAAATCAGAAAGCGTTTTATAGTTGATGATATGTGACAGTTTAATTTGCATATAAAACAGTGGTTTGATTAGAAGTAGCATATCATATGAAGGCTGAGAAGTGAACATTGGATTTGGCCAAGAGTAGACCACTGGTGACCTTGAGCAAGGGGTGTGCATTTAAGGGTGGAGTGAGTTTACTGGCAAACAAGGGGCTGGGGTATAGTTCAGTGGTAGAGTTTGCCTAGCCTGTGCGAAGCCTTGGGTTCAATCCCCAGGACTGGGGGATGGGGGTAGTAAATGAAAGGATAGAAATAGATTATTGACAGTTCTTTGGAGTGTTACTGTAAAGGGGAACAGCAGTTTGGGGTAATAGCTGAAGAAGGAAGTTGGCATATAGAGAGATTTTGTTTTTTAAAACATGACAACAGCATGGCTCCGTGGACAGAGTATCTCTGTAGGAAGGAAACCATGTGTGATAGGGAGAGAATGGTTGAGATCAGTGGGATTGATGGCCTACGAGAGGTGCCAGCCTTAGGCAGCAGGAAGGAAAGGCAGGACTGTAGGGGTGGATGCTTAGGTGGGTGAAATAGATGAGGCACTTGGGTCCAGGGATGCCAAATTTTTTCATTGAGTAGAGGAAACAAAAGCTGTAGCTGGGAGGGAGAGAGAGGAAGAAGGGTTACATTTGGGGGGGGGCTTTGAAATCATTGTCTAGGAGGGGAGAGTTAATAGACTGGCAAAACGTAGGAATGAATACTAGGCAGTGCTGAGATTTTAGTTGAGTACTTAAAGGAGGACTACTTGCATAGTTGTGTGAAGTTTCTCCAGCCCCCTTTATTATAAACCATGAGGAGACTTAGAGCTCGAGTTCACAGTTGCAGCTGTGAGCCAAGTGCCAAGGTGGTGGATATTTGAGGCAGAGGCACCTGGGAGTTGAGAGGGAGCACAGAGAGAGGTACGATTGATCATGGAGGTTGAGCTGTGTAGGGAGAGGACATGTCCTGCGCCCCTAATTTACTCAGACTCAAACAGAGCTGCCTATGCATATGGCTGATGAGCCTTTAGTCTCTCTGTTTTGACAGGGTGTCCTTTCCCTCACTCAGCACCAGATTCCTTCTCACTAAGTGGCAGGGCTGGGCACAGGTCAGAGATTGGTGGGGCAGTGTTGCTGAAGAGCTGAATGGTTGTGACATTCAGTGTCTCTCTCAATAGACCGGCCATTGATGGGACCTCATGTCTATCCCTGTATTCCTTCATCCAGCATCAAATGGAGAGTAAAGAAAAAAATGAAGCTAATACTATCCGAAAAAGTATTCTACTAATTTGCCCTTTTCACCCTTTTCTATTTTTAGGCACTTGAAGAATTAATAACGAAAAGCTTGCCTCTAACTCTGGTCACTATTGGCCAGCAACATCTCTTAAATAAATTTTGTTTTGTTAAGGCATACTTCCTCATTAGTGTGGCTGCAACAATAAATTGTGTCCCAGATAATTCATTGAAAACACTCTACTCAGGACTTACTACTGAGAGGAGCAAACTAAATCTCACAAACTTGATAAGTAAGTATTTGTTTTATTGTTTGCTATTTTCATTTCTCTAACTTTTCCCCACTCTACCTCCACTAATCCATGTGAATGGTCTAGTACATAGCCTCATATTTTCCTCTAAGCTCATACAATGAAACACCTATGTACTTATCTCTTAGTATATACATCTCCATCCGTGTATACCATAATCATACACACATACATATTTAAATGCATGCACATAATAGAATTTGTCACAAATTTACAGAATAGTATGCTCTGTTTGCTAGCATTGATGATTTTGCCTTTATACTCATAAGTTATTGATCTGTGATTTTCTTTTCTTGTAATATTTTTGTCAAGTTTTGATATCAGACTCATATAGTCTTCTGCTTTAAAAGATAGGTCTTATTAACTGTTCAGGTGTGGTCAGGCCAACAGATTGGATGACTGCCATTGGAAAGATTTTTACAGTTTCCAGGAGGAGGGGCATGCCACTCCACAGTGGAAGGGGCACAGGGAGAAGCTGTAGTGTCCCTCAGGAGGCACGAGTGGGAGGAAACTCTGGGCAAGGCCCTTTATTGTGGATTCCATAGAAGAGACAGGTGAGGCAGGGGAAGCAGGCTTAGAGTTGGCTGGTTTGAGGAATTTCAGGGGTTTTCTGGGAGTTTAGTGGCTGTCTCTAGTTATATGGCACCCACTTTGGGTTGAGTAGCGCAGAGGAAGAGTGGCTTGGAGTACAAAGGCCAATAAAGGAGGTGCTGGGAATGTGGTATAAGGAAAGTGTGTTCACATTGGCTTGTGTGTCTCTTTTTATGTCAGTGCCCTATTATTTCTACTATAGCTTTATAATGAAATTAGAGAGTGTGATGGTTCTAGTGTTGTTCTTTTGCTCAAGATTGCTTTGGCTATTTGGGGTCTTTTGTGGTTCTATACAAATTTTAGATTTTTTTCTATTTCTGTGGCTATTGTCATTGGGATATTGATGGGGGCTACAATAAATTTGTTGAGCACTTGGGCCAGGCATTTAGCTCAGTGGCAGTGCCTTGTAAGCACAAGGTCTGGAGTTTGATCCCTGGTACTGGAAAAAAAAAATCTATCGATCACTTAAAGTAGTATGGACATTTTAACAATATTAATTCTTACAATCCATGAACATGAGATCTTTCCAATTATTTGTGTCTTTTTCAATCTTTTCATTGATACTTTATAGTTTTTAGTGTACAGATATTTCATTTCTTTGGTTAAATTTATTCCTAAGTATTTTTTGAAGTTATTATAATTGGGATTGTTCTTGATTTCTTTTTCAGGTAGCTCCTTGTAAATGTAAAGACCTGTTACTGATTTTTGTAAGTTGATTTTGTATCCTGAAACTTTACTAATTTAATTTATTTTCACAGGAATTTCTTTTTATTTTTGGTAGAGTCTTTAGAGATTTCTATGTATGAGATTATGTCATCTGAAAACAGAGACAGTTTTACTTCTTCTTTTCCAATTTGGATACTTTTTATTTTGTTTTCTTGTGTAATTGTTCGGGGAATTCCAATAGTATGCTGAATAAAAAATGGTGAAAGTAGGCATCCTTCTGTTGTAATGGATCTTAGAGAAAAGGGTTTTAGCTTTTCACCACTGGGTACAATACTAGGTGTGGGCTTATCATATATGGCATTTATCATGTTGAGGGACATTCTTCTATGCCTAGTTTGTTGAGAGTTTTTATCATGAAAGATGTTGTGCTCTTCTGCATCAATTAAAATGATCATATGATTTTAAGTCTTCATTCCATTAATATAATGTATTATATTGATTTATGTATGTTGAACAATCTTTGCTTTTCCAAAATACATCCCACTTGATCATGATGCAAAATCATTTTAATGTGCTGTTGAATTTGGTTTGCTAATATTTTGTTGAGAATCTTTGCATCTACATTTATCTGGGATGTTGGCCTATGATCTTATTTTTGGCAGTATCCTGATATGACTTTTTTATGTCAAATGTGTTTGTAAGTGTTTCTTCCTCTCCTATTTTATTTGAAGAGTTTGAGAAGGATTGGCATTAATTCTATTTTGTTTGGTTAAACTTCAGCATGAAACCATCAAATCTTGGGCTCTTTTGATGGAAGGTTTTTGATTCTGATTTAATCTCCTTACTCACTGTTGGTATGAGATTTTCTTTTTCCTCATGATTCATTTGTGGTAAACTATGTTTCTAGGAATTTATTAATTTCTTTAGGTTATCCAGCTTGTTGGAATATAGTTATTCATAATAGTCTCATGATCCTGTGTATTTTCATAATGTTAGCTATAATATCACCATTTTCATTTGTAATTAAATGGTTTTTCAGGAGCATGTTAATTTCCCTATACTTGTAAAATTTCTGAGATTTTCTTTGTATTTATTTCATTTCATACTTTTATTGGAAAAATGTTTACATGGAATAGCCTTTCCATGTGTTCATTTCCAGTGTATGTGTGTTTCCAAAGCCAACAATACATTTTAAAAATTATTACTTTCTAATTTTATGACTGTTAAAGAAGCTAAAAGAAGAAAGAAGAGCAAATATATACTTACCTATCCCTCCTCTTTATCATTTCTGGTCCTCTTCATTTGTTCCTATGGATTCGTATTACCTTCTGGAAACATTTCTTTAGTCTAGTACAGCTTTCATTCACTTTATTTTTGTAATAATTATTAAATATATTACATTTCTCTATGTTCTATGTCTAATAATGCATTTTATACTTATTATTTTATATAATTGCTTTTTAAATTCAGTGTAGAGAAGACGGGAGAACAAATATGCATTTATGTCATCTTTCTTCATAACAGAATTACCTTTATTGGTGTTCTTCGTGTTTTCATGTGGATTGTAATTACCGTATAGGGTCACTTTCTGTTAGCCTGGAAAACATCCTTTCACATTTTAATATGGGTCTGATAGCAAACATTCTCTCAGTTTCTTTTTTATTCACAGGATTTCTGTATCTTGCCCTCATTATTGAGGGACAGTTTTGCTGAGTAGGATTCTTGACAGTTTTGTTGTTTGAGGACTTCATATGTTATTCCACTGTCTTTTGGAATCCATTGTTTCTGAGAGAAGTCAACAATTAATCTTATTGGGGTTTGCTCAAAAGTGACAAGTGTTTTTTTATTCTTACTGCTTTTAAGACTTTTTCTTCATCTAATCTCAACACTTGGGGGCCTGAGGTAGGAGAGTTGTAAATTTGAGTCCTACCTGGGCAACCTAGTGATATCCTGTCTCAAAATAGGGCTGGGAATGGAGCTCAATGTGAAAGCCCTGGGTTCAATCTCCAGTATCACAAAAAAACTTACTTTATCTTTGACTTTCAGCGTATTTCTATAATTTTCTACTTGTAGCTCTCCTTGTATTTACTCTACTTGCAGTGTGTTGAACTTCCTTGAGGTCTAGATTAATATTTTTCCAATAAATTTGAGAAGTTTTTAGCTATTATATCTTTAAATATTTTCTCCTTCCCTTCCTTCACCCTGTTCTTTCTTGGACTCCCATTTTGCATATTTGGTATGCTTAATAGTATCTCACATTTTATTGACACTGTTCGTTTTTCTTCATTCTTTTTACCTGATTTATCAAGTTGCTAATTTTTGTCACCTCCTTTCTCTTAGCTTTCTCTTTCTCTAGTTCTCTCCTGCAAAATAGCCAACACAAAATTTAACCTGCACGTCTAATGAATCTATCAACCTCCTCTAATACTTTTATCCTAAACTCTATTTTTGAGAACATTATTAGATTTGAACTTCTCCATCCTCTGTTGTATATGAAGTAGCTAATTTGCTTTAGTCACTTGTTGTATGCCCTTAGATTTCTAGAGATTTAAAACATACTTTTTTCTTATATAATTTTCACCAGTTTCCCTGTGGAATGAGTTCTTAGAGCTCACACATATTCTCATTCCAGAAGTTGATCTCCCTGAACAATACAATATGTTTTTGAGAAAAAGCCCAAGTCTCCCTTTATACTCAGCTGACCCTCAAATCCAGAGTGTCCTAATTCAGGAGAGTAGCAATGAGATTGGGACTAGAAAAGAAAAGGAAGTCAGTGTGTTACGTGCCAATTGATTCTAGAATCTTTCTTTCCCTTTGACGAATTTAGTCTCTGTAGGTAGGTATTTTTTTGCAGTAGATTCTAGTGAGATGATTCACTTTTTTCTGTTGTCTAGAAGCCAGGTTGATAAAAGCAGGCAAAGATTGGGATGAAAAATGTTTAACTTCCTTTTGGTCTAGGATAAGGGCAGGCTTCAGCTTGTGGGCGAGGATTTGAAAGACGTTTGAGTATTAGGTCATGCTGTTCTGAATGTCCTCACTCTTGGCTCTTAAACTGAGGGGCTCATGCATGTAAACAGATCTGATGCCTCCAAGAACATCTTGTTGACATGAAACAGATATCTGGAAGCCTCAGAATAGTTTGTGGATCTTAAGAGGTTCTGGGACCCCAGAGGGGAAACCACTACTTTATATCAATAGTTAGCAACTTGAATAACATTGTTTAGCAGGCAAAAGATACTTTCAAAATTGTCTGATTTTCTGTAAGGATCAGCCTCAGTCTTCAAATATATGTTATTTGGGGACTGTTTGATAGAAGGATATGTTTCTACTGATCATTGTAGTTATTTTTAATTGAGTTTTTATGATTAGTTTCTCATGACTGGAGATTTAAAATACTACAAATAATATTTAAAGTAACTATAGTTATTCTTGGTGTTTCCAAAATCTTTTGTCTTTGTAGAGCTCCATTTAAAGGATGACAGAGGCTCATTTTGTCAGCTTACAAAAATTAAAGATGAGTCTACTCTTAGCATGATAAAGGTAAGCCTGAAAATTTGTTCAAGTCATAATGAATCAGTGATCAAAATGCACACTCTCAGGCCCTGGTCAGGCATGCTTTCAGGGTGGTGCTTGTGCTTTAGCTTTTCTTGCATAAGAATGGGTTAGGCCCAGAGATGGAATGTACTCTCCCTGAGAAAAGTAAATACCCAGATGTGTCAGGCTTTGATTTTGCAACCTGATTAAGGTGCTGCAGAAGATATGATTTATTTTTGGGTGAGATTTGAGTATTCCATTCCCTGTTTCTCATGTTCTAATCATAGTGATGACAACGGCAACAGTAGCAGCTACCATTTATTCAGTGCTTACTATATGAGAGGCATTTTCCATGGTTATTTGATTTTCACAACTCTCTGATATAGTTATTAATCATTTTTAACTATGCAGCATTGGATCATGAGAAAATTAGCTGAGACAGTATATGAAATTCAGCAGTGCCATGCAGGTAATGAAATACAGGTTTGGGAGCAGGACCTATGTCTTTTTGATTAAAAATCTATGTTCTTAGCTATTTTATTAAATTGCCCTAGAATTTGTACAACAAACTTTTAGAGACTTGTTGCTTGAAAGATTGGTCTTTTTATCTTCTGCCATGTCCAGTTGCTATTTACTATTGATTGTTTACTCTAAAATCTCATTATCTTCATATTGTCAATTAGATAATCATAGTTTAACATGAAATATAATCCATCTTCATTATTCATGGATTTTGTTTGCTAATTTGCCTACCTGCTAAAATTTATTTATGACTTCAGAATCAATATTCTTGGCCATTTTTTGATCATTTGTGGACACACCAGGAGCACAGAAAAATTTGAGTTGCTCAAAGTGCTGGTTCCTAGCCGAGTTGAACAAGATGACACCTTGACTTTTTGTTTCAGTTCGTAATGTCAACAAGTGTCCTTTCCTACACTTTTCTGGTCAGTTTCATGCAGACTGAGCATGTGTTGTCCAAAATGGTTCAGAACAGAAGAGCTGGAGATTTGATTTTTTTTGATTTTGTAATATTTTCGTAGACTTTACTGGTTGTGTCCCTAATCTAAAAATCCAAAAATCTGAAATGCTCCAATATTTGAAACTTTTTGAGTGCTTGTCGATGCTCAAAAGTTTTATTTCAGAGCAGTTTGGATTTCAGATTTTTGCATTAGGGATACTCAATCTGTATGTCATTTTTGTGCTATTTTTCTTGATGATTGTCATATTTAAAATGCTCCCTAACCATAGAGTTTAAGTGCTGTCTAGTATTTCTAAGTGCAAGAAAGTTTTGATGTGCCTAACAGAGAAAATGCATGTGTTACATAAGCTTTATTCAGACCTAAATAAGTTGTAGTACTGTTGGTTGTAAATCCAGAGTTAGTGTAATATCAATATGTATCAACAATATATATTAAATGTTTCCTTAAATATAAATGCACATTAAGCAAGGCAAGGTATTGATCAGTTTGTGAAAACGTGGTGACCAGAGGTTTGGAGGAACAAACACAACTTTATAGAACTTAACAGGACTGCTGCTAGTAACGAGTGTGGCTGTCCATACTGTAGAGGATAACTGCTGTCGGTGATTGTGTTTGCTGGCATTGTGTTCTTTCTCATTTTCTGTTGCCTCCTTGTTCGCTGATGATTAGGTACAGATTTCCTGTTTGGCCTTTCATTCACTGTTACTTTTTAGTGTGTGAAAAGTATTTGATAAGAATGAGACATCATTTCTGAACATAGGTAACTATATGGTATTCTTTCTGTAGTCTGTTTTACTGATGGAAGCAGAAGACAAGCTGAACTTCCTTGTGTCTGAGGTGGAATGTGCTGGCCACAAGAACCTCTCTCAGTGCCCTGCTGGCGAGCTGGAGATTGTGGTGGAGGCTAGGCTTCAGCTGGCTGCAATCGCCCTGCAGAGGCACCAGGCGGCATATAGGTCAGTCTCCCGGGGGCACTGGCATTGGGAGTCCTTCCCTATCCAGGAAGCCCAGGGTGCCCTCCTCTCGTGCTGCTCATCCTGATTTGTTAAATACACTCAGATTTAATTTAAGTTTTAAAAATGCCAAGATCCATAGGGCATACTTGCTTTTTATTATTCAGGGGAGTTTCCATACATTATTACACCTAAAATTGCAGTTCTCAGCAGTGAAAGTGCTTTATTAAAGCACACTAACTAGGATGTTTAATGTCATATATAAAATGAACAAATTAACAGTGATTTGGTTTTAATTGGTTTATTTTTTAAAAAGACTGAACCTAAATTCTTTATAGTTTTTTACAAATAAAGACTTTGGCATATTTTTTGTTAAACACCAAATAAAAATATTAAAAAGCTCTACTTTGGGCCGGGGATTTAGCTCAGTGGTTCTGCCACCTGCCTTGCAGGTGCAAGGTCCTGAGTTCGATCCCTGGTACCAAAAAAAAAAAAAAAGCTGAACTTTGAAAAAGTAACATCTTCTGAGGACTTCATATGTTATCCCACTATTGTGCTGAATTATTTAAGAACTGTTGTAGGTGGCAGATTATTTAAATGTGCTGTAATTGTTAGTGTCAGAACTTTTATTTGACTTATTCATTAATTCTTTCATTTACCCATTAACAATTTCACTGCCAGGCTCTGATCTAGGCCACTGAGAATACAAAGACGAGCAGAATATAGTTCTGGCATCCATATGCTCACAGACATATAAAAATTAGGCAGAGTAGTAAAAAATAATATATTTACAGTGATTTTTTTTAATAGTTAATAATATAGAAATATACTTTGAAGAATTTCCTATACCATTTGCTGTAAACACTCCTATGGTGAGGTCCTCAGACATGTTCTATCATGATTCATTTAATAATGCCCTGGCTTCTTGCAATTTATTTATTGATTAAAATACAATTTTGAGCACTTATTATATGTTAGGCACTGTCCTAAATTCATTCTTGGGAAATATTAGTGCCCCAGTGGTCACATAGGAATCTAGGGAAGCTATATAATAATAGTGATGAAACCTTATCCTCACGAAGTTTATATTTTTATAGGTAAAGAGCAGGCTGATATAAACTATAAATAGAAGTAAATCAATTACATAGCATGGCTGAAACTGCTTAGCGCTGGGGAGACTATCAGGAGTAGAGTAGGGAGAGGAGAGGGAGTTATTTCAAAACCACGGGGTTGTAACAAAATGTGTGACTCGCTATGTTCAGTGGCTGACAGCTTTTAAGCTCACCACTCCTCTTCTCCTGGCCCAGCCTGGGCAGATAAGAAGGACCATTTATTCCCTACTTTGGTGCTGGTGAGAAATTCAAGCCCTGCAAAGCCTGGCCCATGACCACCTTGACACCTGAAATCTGTCTCTCTGTTCTGCCAAGACATTTCTGACCTGACCTTCCCGAGAGCCTGCTCTGCTCCCTGCTGTTCCTGGGCAGCTTGATGATGTGCTTAGCAAGTTTTCTTGTACCATCCTTGTGTGTGTGTGTGTGTGTGTGTGTGTGTGCATGTGTGTGTGTGATAAATGTAACTGAAGAATAATCCTAACCCTAACCATAACTGTAACCCTGACCCTAACCCCAATCCTAACCTGAACCCTAACCCTAACCACATCTGAATCTGATTTTACACTAGAGGAAGTATAGGTTTAGGGGAATTTATGATTTTTGTGGTTCCTGAGCAGTAATAAAGCCCACAAACTCTATTTGGAGCATTGATTCTCAATGGTCTGTAGATCTCTGGGGGTGTGTCTTGGACCTGTTCAGGTAGGCGGCCCGTGTTCTGATACAACAAGGACACTATTTGGGTTCTTCAGTATATTGTTTTCATTGATGCTGAAAGGCAACAGAAAAACTGATGCCTTGCCATGAATCAAGGCCGTGGCGGCAAACTATCATAGCAGTCATTGTACTCTTTAATCCTGAACACTTGCAATTTAAGAAAAAACAGTTGTATTCATGTCTTTGATGACAAAGGAGAAAACATTCCTCGCACTAATAAATTTCTATCCTTGAAGTACCTGTCATATTTGGTGGGGACCCTAAACAGGACGAATGCCTAGGCATTTCCTCTGCATATCAAAGCTGATGGTGATCTTTTTTTTTTTTGATTTGAAAAAATACAGTGAATATTTAAAAATTTATTAGAGTAAAAGAAACACCCCCCCAAAAACATACTCCCCTCACGTTGAACACACTTAACTCATCATTCTTGCCACTTTCTGAAGCACTTCTGGAAGTTCTCTTTCACAAGGGTCTTTAGTTGCACTTTGCTGGCTGCCTGGATGGATTCAAAATGTTTACCTTTCGCGGTTGTATTAGTTAGCATTGTCTTTGGAGGAGATGTTTATTTGCCTCACAGTTTCTAGCAAGTTCAGTCCATGCTCCAAGACAGAAATGGCATGGCAAAAGGGCCCGATGGAGAAAAGGTGCTCACCCCATGGCAGCCAGTGGGGGGAGGCCTGGGGGCCTGGGGAGGTGGATACACCCTGTAAAGGCACACCTCCACTGACATACCTCCTCTAACCAGGCCCCAGCCTCCTTCACAGTTAGCTTCAATTCTGTACACATAAGAATTTAGGGGGGACATTTGACTACTAAACCATAGCAATGTTCATTTTTAATTTGAGGAAGAGCCAGAGTCTCACAGTGCCAAATATGGTGTATGAAGTAGATGAGAACATGCAGTAATGTTTTTATTTGACATAAATTGCCAGACTAGAAGCAATGAGTGACAAGTAACACTGTCGTAATGAAGAATGTAGGAATATGGCTCAAAGAATCCAGATTAAAATTCAACCAGCATCCTAGTCTCATTTGAAGGCCATGGGTTTGAGGTAGAAGCCACTAAATTTTGTTTGGCAATAAATCTCTGGCTAAGAACCAAACAACTATTATGATTCCCAACACAAGGGGGCTCTAGGAGAGGCCTTGCACTGTGAGTGCAGCTGATGATGATCTTGAGGAAGACCACATGGAGATTGAATTGAGAGCTGAACCAAATGCTCTTTTTGTAGAAAACCATCTCTATTTGAAAAAAACAACTGACAGACTGTGGTTACTCAGCTCTGGGTACTTGGCAGACATTTCCTTGAAAATGAGCAGAGTGAGCATGCCACTTCTAGGCAGACAACTGATAATATTCATGGCCAATGATAAAATTTGAACTTTCATAGGAAAATTAGAATTTTGGACAATTTGTGTTTGCCACCATGAGCTTGACACTGTGCTGGTGTTTATTATTTTTTTCTGATGAGAAGAGTGAGAATATTAACATAAATATTTTTAGTTGTATTATGAAATACTTCACCGTTAACGGTATCTGTATAACTCAGGGAGATAATTTCTCAAAATGACTTGTGTAAAGAGTTAGAAAATATCAGTTAACAAGCTAGACCACTAGATTTCAGTGTAATGGGAGGTAGGGAAAGTTTATCGGTATGTGGTAATTCAGCTCTACATGGTAACGAACTGTAAAGAAACTCTCACTTATCACATTTGGGTATTGTATCTGACCCCTTCCTCTCTGGCACTGTCCTACTTTGCCTCCTGCCTCCATGAACTAAGCAGCTTTGCTCTGCCATGCCTTTCTGCCATGATGTTTCTGCCTCAGAGCCAGCCAGCCACGGACCGAATCCCCTGAAACTGAGAAATTCAAACCTTTCTTCCTTTAAATTGGACGTTGGGGTTGTGTCCCAGCAGGAAAGCTGAATAATACTGTATAAAATAAAAATAGAGTTATTTGAAGATACTATTAAAATTGTCCTCTCATTTCCAACAGTTATCTGTGTGAGGCCTAACCTTTTTCATACACTTCACCCAAAATAATATGTCACAACAGACTGAATGTTCAAGCAGATGTGAAAATGGATCGTCTCTTATTAAGCCAGACATTAAGAGAATAGTCACTTTTCTAAACTTCTTAAAGAAAATACAGTTGCTTTGCATATAAATATATTATTTACATTAACATGTAATGGATTCATTATTTTTATTTTGAGATGAGTTGAATAGTGAAGACATTTAAAACTTCTCAGTTTAATTTCCAGTATGGTAAATATGTATAAAACTCCCAGGGATCCCAAATAACTTTTAGGTGTGTGAAGGGATGGTGAAATGAAGCTTGCTAAGTTGGAGACTGTCACGTTTATAGCTATTTTTAAGAATACAGTGGTAGTTTATTGATGGTAAAAACAAAAAGGCTTAGCTTATTATAAAATAATAGTCATTTTCCCCATTGAAGTTTGAAAGCAGAGGAACTCCTAAGATACCATTTTCTACAGAACTCTTTTTCTCCAAACTATGGGCCTGAAGCAACAACAGCCTTCAAAAACCGTTTGTTTGTTTTTTGTCATTTACCATCACTGTTTCTCTACTCTCTCTGTATCTTACACCCTTTTGGAATGGAGGATATGAGTGATTATTTTAGGGAGTAAGAAGGAAATGAGAAACTAAAAATTATAAAATGGCCACAGAAAGGATTGTCATAATAGAACTTTAATTTGAAGACCAGATGACGTATGCAAATAACATGCAAATATGTCAGAAATGCCCCTTCTTTAAATACATGAACCTGGCCCTTGGGACAAAGCCTGAAAAAACTTTGATATTATTGCCTTTTTGGGGCAGAGTTGTCATTTGAGGGAAGCCTACTGTCAGGATGAATGAGTTTTTCTTCCGTGAACTTTACCCCCTGTGAGCTTCTGTTTGGACACTGCTGAGAGTGTTGGACAGTCCCTTTTCCAAGTGATGGTTAGCTTGACATTTCCTGATACTTCTAATAAAATTATGTGTCAAGGAAATTGAAAGGGACATTCCCTGGGGTGACAGGTAGAGTGAGCTGCATGGATTTTATGAGAACAAACTGACCATTTTTGTCATGAGTGTTAATAAGAAATAAATGGGATCAAAGTTATGCACACTGTATTTCTACTTCTTCTGGTCTCTCCCTCTCTCTCTCTCTCTCTCTCTCTCTGAATCTCATCTTTTTATTGAAAAATATTTCTTCCCGTCTCCTTTCTATTTAATTTATTGTCTAAATGGAAAACATTTAAACCTTCTAATTTTGTGTCAGAATGAAACTTTCTTCCTTTGGGATTTTGGGCTGTTGGTAGTAGGTAACCCTGGGCATTATAGTGGAGAAAGCGGAATTTTCCCTTGTGCACCTGCTGTGGTTTGAGTGTTTGTCCCCTATAATTCATGTGTTGGAAACCTAATCCCCAAAGGCATTATCTAAGTGGTGTTTGAAGACAGGGCCTTTGGGAGGTAATTAGGGTTAGATGAGGTCATGTGGGGGAGGCTCTGATGATGGCATTAGTGGCTTTGTTGAAAGAGAAAAAGAGACCCGAGCAAGCTTGCTGTCTCTCCCCTGTTATCCTCTGGTACATTACAATGCAGCAAGAAGGCCCTCACCAGGTGCCAGCAGCATGCTCTTGGATCTCCAGCTTCCAGAGCTCAGCCATTCTTTATAAGTTACCTAGTCTCAGGTATTTTGTTATACCAACAGAAAACAGACTATGACAGCAAGTAAGCACTGCCAGGTAGGTTACAACATCCTGGTGTGTCCTATATTTTATTAAGTTTTGGGGTTGGCAAGGTGTCAAATATCATACTTCATTTCTCTTGAAATCAGAATATTGGCTCCAGAGTAAAAATACTGGCATGGACATCATTTTCTTCTTCCAGAGTGCTCTACTAGCCATGAAGCTCCAGCCTCTGCAGCTACCGAGTAACAAGGTGCCTTAGAAACATGTGTATAGGGGATTTAGCTCAGTGGTTTCGCCACCTGCTGCGCAAGTGCAAGGACCCAAGTTCTATCCCCAGTACCAAAAAAAAAAAACCCCCCAAAAAACAAACCCACCAAAGAAATTTGTACATTATTGGGCTGGGGATTTAGCTCAGTGGTTCTGGCGCCTGCCTCGCAAGTGCAAGGTCCCGAGTTCGATCTCCAGTACAAAAAAAAAAAAAAAAAGAAACGTGTATAACCCTGAGGGCTGGAGATTGATAGGAGAGGAAATTTTGTATCTGTATATACACTGTGTCTGAGCTGTGTTTGTTGTTATTGTCTTGCTTCTTTAGTTTCATTTTAAATAAAAAGCAATAAGGTTAGATAATCATAACACCTTAGAAACTATTCTACAAACACTGCAACTGTTTTTTTTTATATTAAATTCTTTCATTGGTACATTGTAGGTATACAACACAATTACATTTCTCATTGGGAATTGTACCTTTACATAATGCATCTTGGTTCTTATTTTTTCCCCACTCCTAGCCCTCCCTTCACACCCTCCACCCTTCCCTATTTACAAAGACTTTATTTCCATTTTTTCCATTTCTCAGCATTTTTCCTTTCCCTTCTTTCCTTTCCCCTGCCCCTCCCACTACCCCTACCCCTTTGGACCTTTTCTTCCTATTTTACATTATCGATTATTCATTCTAATCATTGGTACATTTTAGGTATACAATATAATGACATTCATCATTGGAAATTTGCGCCTTTACATATTCTCTCTTGGTTCTTATTTTTCACCCTTGCCCAGCCCTCCCTTCAACCCCTCCAGTCCTCCCTATTTACAAAGATTTTGTTCCTATTTTTCCATTTTCTCATATTAATCCCATTCCCTTCTATCCTTTCCCCTAGCCCTCCCACTTCCTTCCCCTTTGCCCCTTTTCTTCCTATTTCACATTACCTATTATACATTTAGTCCTTATTTACATTTTCAGTTTCTCACACCAGAGAAACTATTCAGTATTTACACATGTGTGTCCTATTTATTTCACTTAAGAGTATCGCCTCAATGTGCATCCACTTAGCTATAAATGTCTCTAATTTCTCATTTTTTATGGCTGAGTAGTACTCCATTTTATAAAAAACCCACATTTTCTTTATCCAGTCTCCAGTTGATGGGCATTTGGGCTGTTTCCAAGTTTTAGCTATTACAAACTGGGCTGCTATGAACATGGGTGCACATATATCACTGTGGTATGATTCTTTTAATTCTTTGGGGAAGATCCCCACAGTGGAATAGCGGGGTCAAATGGGACTTCCAGTCCTAGTTCTTTGAGGTATCTCCATACTGATTTCCACAGTGGTTGCACCAGTCTACACTCCCACCAGCAGTGGAGCAGGGTTCCTCTTTCCCCACAGCCCCGCCAGCATTTGTTATTGGTTGATTTCATGATAGCAGCCATTCTTTCTGGAGTGAAGTGGAATCTCAGCGTTGTTTTCATTTGCATCTCTTGAATGACCAGTGATGTTGAACATTTTTTCATGTATTTATTTGCTATTTCTACTTCTTTGTCTGAGAAATGTCTGTTCATTTCAGCTGCCCATTTGCAACTGTTTTAATAGTTCTGCAAAATCATGGGAATTTAAAATGCAATAATTGTTTAATGGTTGGAGTGCTGGTTAAAAACTTAAAAAATCAATTTAGCTTCCCCCTCCAACTCTGGCCAGCTCACTATATAAATAATGGTAACAGATGCATTATGTACCATCTTTTGCCGAGTACCCCTACTTGGTAAGCACATCTCACCCTCAATAGAATTTCAGCTCTGTAAGGGCAGGGATTTCCATCTGCATTGTTTTTTGCTGTACCCATAGCCTCCTGATTTCTTCTGGGCATGTAGTAAGTGCTCAATATGTAATTTTCAACAAACAAATAAAGACTTGATTTAATCACTGCAATAATTTGAGTTCGTGAAGTCTGCACTATTATTATCGTCATTCTTGTTTTATAGATAAAGAGATTGATGATCTAGTTCCTAAAGTCACACTGCTAATATATGGCAAGGGTGGGATTTGAACTCTCTACCTCCCGTGTCAAGTCTTAGAATTAGGTTATGCCAGATGAATTGAAAAGATTTTTTTAATCAGAAGAAAATATGATTCAATAACATCTCCAAAAGGGTGTCCTCTTCTAAAGTTAGAATTGACTACAAAGAAAAAAGTCAACTAATTTAATATGTAAAAACTTTAATTTTTAGAATTATAATTAAAAAGTTTATCACAATATATAGGAAAACAAGAAAATATGAAAAATAGTTCATATCACTTTTTATGTTGTAATTGTTGACAAAACTGATAAAAATGCTGGAAACAGTGAAATGTCATAAACCTTTCCACCAAAAGAGAAAATTATAACAAGTGTATAAACACAAATATTTATCCCCTTGTAAAGTAAAGGTAAAGGAATGAATGAAATAGAGATTTTCATCTTAGGGTGCTATCAGAATAATATTTCCTGAGGGTTCTTCCTTCTTTCCATTTTCTCTTTTAAACACACAAGGATCTATGAAAAAACAAAAATACAAAAGCCTTAATAGTATTAAAAATTAAAGAAAATAATTATACTTCTTCAGGAAGTGGAGAAAATTTTTCCTTTATTCAAATAGCATCCAGAGATGAAGATAGAGTAAGAATCTACATTCTATTTCTTCCTGCAAGGAGCAACAGAGCTGGCTAGGAAGAAGGGAAAAAGGTTTGGCCTTAAACCTCTGTTAAGAGCTTAGCCCAGAAGGAGTTCACGATCCAAAAACCTGTGCAGTACCCCAACACTATGTGAGGATTTGAAGATGTACTCAGCCAAGGAGAGAGATGAGTTTCATAATTAAGAACTTCAGAAGGAGGAAATTGTTCTGTAAAAGTGATTGGTGGTGGGCATTGCGATAGGTTTGTGCTCAACCTAAATGACGATGTTTGCATAACTGAGTGCAAATTTCAAAACGGATTCCTGAAAAAGCTAACCAGTCATAAAGGTAATAATTGTAATGACCTGGGGATACCACATTAGATTATAGTAATTGAGCAGGTGGGGAAGAGATAGGGTAATGAAAGAATACTAAATTCTTTATCTTATATTTTATTTCATTTTATGCTTTGATAAGCAGATAAATTGTTTTCTAAAATCGATTAGTGGGGAAATGTGTTTTTGCAAACTTTAAAAATAAATGCTTTTAGAATCTAAAACAGAATATATATATGTGGTAAATAAAAGCAAAATTGTCTATAGCAAAATATATTAGACAAAGGAAAATATAAACAGAGAAAGTATTAAATGATAGAATAAAAAGGCATATGAATTGTGACAATGAATGTAAAATTATTGAGAATTCATGCATATGTAGGGGTTTTTGTTTGCAAGTGACAGAATCCCAACTTGAGTTTTTTTTGGAGCAAAATACTTAGGAAAAATATACAAATGGTACAAGTATAATAATAATATTAAAAATGTATTCTTTCTTTTAGTGCTGCAATAGTATATTCCACACTTAAACTTCTCCAAGATTCAAAACTTTTTAAAAAGAAGGTAGCACAGGATGATGCAGAGAATCCCATCTCTTCAGGAACTTCTGTATGTATGAACTTAACCCATGTCTGCCGTAGATTGAAATTTTCTGAATTTTTGCATGAAATTCATATATATTATCTAGAAAAATTCAAGACACAAAGATTTGAAGAGGAAACATTTCATTATGTTTCAGTGTTACAGGCGTTCCAAAACTGGATCACTAGGCATGGAAGGATTAATGTTTGTCCCTACAATACCTAATACATAATAGCTGTTGGCATACTAGGCAATTACATAATTATTTGGATGAAGTAAAGGGGTAAAGTAGAAAGCATTCAATTCAGAACAAAAAAGATCTGTGTTTAAGTTTAATTTATGCTGTTTATTAACTGGAGCACCTTAACAAAAATCTCTTACATTTCTTTTTATAAAATTGTGATCTTTTTTGTCAACTGATGGAATTAGGTACAATAATCATTAAAATTCCACCCAGATATATCACTGTAGTAAGCCTAAAATGATTGCACCAGCAAATAAAATTGTCTCCCACAACCTGCTCTTCATGTAGCTTTTGAGTGTTTTACCTGGGCATTGCCAGTAACACACTATGCTGTTTCCTACTTTGGATTCCTCATAGTTGGAGTCGTTCATATTTAAGCTCTCTGATGTATTTGACAACTGTTCACAAATCCTGTGATTGGACTTTGATAAGACTACATAATGTAATAATATAGGGCTCATTAGGATTAAAATATAAAAATGCGTCACATAGAACTCTTCCTCATTATTTCAAGCATCACTAATAAAAACTGTAATATCCAACAACATTACAAATTAGCGAAACTAATTGTCCTAAATAGAGACTCATTTCTAACTACTTTAAAACTGATAGCAATACTAAAAAGCAATCGGATTCTAAAAACAGATTTAGAACATTCATTGTCAAACAGATTTTACCTCTTAGGGGATATTTGGAAATCCCAGGGATATTTTGGTTGTTTCAGGAAGAGGAAGTGCTACTGGCATCTACTGGTTAAAGGTGAAGGACACCAGGAAACACCTTATAATGTACAAGATGACCTCCCCCACCCCATGACAATTACTACCTGGCTCAAAATGTCAGTGAGTGTCCCAAGGTTGAGAAATCCTGATTGGAAGTGGAAGTTGACTTTTCATGAGTAACAGGAGATGTAAGCATTGGGAGGTTAGGTTTTATTGATGAGCTTTTTTCTTCCCTATTACTAATGTAAATACTGAAGTCTGGCTTTCAAACCATCCTGCTGGTGGGCTCTGTTCCATGCTTATTCTTGTTCCCTGGGACAGCTCACCCGGTCTTCCTGTAAGTCCCACTTGTGTCCACACTCTGTCCCCCTTTAAGTCCCATGAGCTGCTCCTAGGTAGCAGGTAGCTGACTGGTTGGATGATGAGGAGTTGTTGTAGATGCATCACAGGGAATTCTAGAACAAATAGGGGTTTTTCTAGAAGATTTGAAGTTCCCAAATGTCTATGACTGACTCCAGCTATAGGCTGCATCCTTCATGCAAGCTCCAATCTGTGGCCTACAAGAAAAACATTTAAAGATAGACATCATAACACCCTGCAGGTAGGAAGGATACCTTCTTCACATTTTTATCTAGGGAAGGATTTCAAAGTAATTTGGGTACTGAAAGGAAAATGCTCCCTGCTGCTCCCTCCCAGTAGTTCCAGAGGATTGTGGATGATTTTATTTATTTGTACTATCTATGTATTTTATAGAACATGCAAGGATAATTTCTAAATTTAAAAGCTTAATACTGTGAAATGCTACTGGATGCATCTCTTGGTTTACAGTTAGCCTCCGGCAAGAACTTTGACATTATTAAATGGGAAAATGACCGCCATTTTAATATTGTTTAGGTCACAGAAAATAAAGATGATAATGAGTTTTTGGATCCGATTTCCTTGAATGCCCGAGAATATTTCAATATCCATCTATGGTTGCGGTGCCGCTTAGCACTTGTGACTGCGTTTGTTGCACAGGTCCGTGGCATTGGAATTGTGAAAGGTACAAATGCCTTGTTTTCTGAATCAGTTGTTTTCATAAAAGTGTATGAGGGTGAAGGGGTATATGGGTGGAGGGGTTTTATTAGGATATATTGTATTATAACATTCACATTTTATAGTTTCCTAGCTTGATCTGTTTCTAGAATTTAAAATCTGGGTTATGCAATAAGAGTAATAGTTTCCCACAGTCCTTTGTGTCGGTGAGAGTGGCACACAGGTCATGGAGCTGTGTAAAACAGCCAGGAGATTACAGGATACATTTCTGTCCCCGGCTCTTCCTGTCATTTAGGAGGGTGGCAAAGTGTCAGGTGAAGAGCACAGATTCTGGAGCCACCGACCTCGGGCTCAGATGCTGCTTCCACCAGTTCCTGGCCAAGTCTTTCTTGGCTGAGTCTCTTCTCTCTTAATCTTTGTGTACTTCAATGGTCTGCTCTTTAAAGTAGATATAATTGGGCCTGCTTCCTAGATTATTGTCAGAATTAAGTGGGTTAAATCTGCAGTCCTAGATAATAGCAGTGATTAATAGATAGCAGTGATTAATATCTGTTTTGATACCTATGTATTCACCACTCTTCTGTTCATCTTCCAAGTGAAATTATTTCATGCAATAGTATTGTTACTTTTGCAGCATTGGACTGTTTTAAAGTACTTCCTCCAACTTTCAACTCATTTCTTTTTAATATTTCATGTAGAGTGTATTTTTTTCCATATTAATATCTCTTGTTCTTCAACCTTATTACACCGTTCCTGTAATGAATGTTGGGAGCATCATATATATATATGTTCTTATTTCCTCAGTGCATTTTAAGTAACCAACTGTTTATTTTAGAGAACGATATGACAGATTGTTTGAGCCTCATCAAGGAAGTGTGTATGGAGGCAACAAGCGCTGACGACACAGAGATGCAGGCTGAATTTTTGATGCAGGCTGTAATCCTTGGCCTGCAAGAAAAGCATCTAAAGGCCAACATCATCACAAACCTTCAGGTACAAAGGAAATGGTGTCCACATTTATATTTAGGAAAAGTCCACTAGAACAAAGGGAGAGAAGTTTAAATTCTTTTAGGTACTGAAGGTATAACAGACGAGATTGGGGACCATCAGGGCGATATGGTCGTAGACCTGAAGGTATAACAAACAGCCAGCTCTTGTTTCTGTAAATTGGAAATGGTACTATCGAATAAAATGCTTTTGTTTTAATAGGATATAATAAATTTGCTTGAAGGAAATGAGTTTATTTCTCCTCGGTCTTGGTTAACTCTGGCAAGAAGCCTTGTTTTACTGGATGACCTAACAAAAGCTGAGAAATTTAAACAGCAATCTCCCTCTTCAAAAAGAGAAATATTAAAATTTTTGACTCAGGCTCACAACATTCTTATTGAGCAGGTGAGAATACCTTTGTGTCTATAAAACTAAGAAAACTTACCTTTCTGGTCTTTTTTTTTTCTTATTCCAAACTGCATTAACTAATTCCTCATTACAATGTTTCTTTTATAGATGCTAACTTTTGGAGAAACAATTGAATTTCCTTTATCAAATACTGAATATGGAAATCCATTACAGCCTTTAAAAAATATCTGGCTTCCTCATGTCATGTTATTGGCCAAAATAAAAATGAGAATTGGTAAGAACTTTGAAACATGTATGGCACTTCAGTAATGTGTAATTTTGATGTGTAATTTTAAGTTATTTTTAGGCAGGCTATCATATGAGTGCATTTAAAAGGGGGGAGGTTTGTGAATACTCAGGATACATTTATTTAAGTTTCTGGTCACTTATCATGTACCAGACTCTGCGATGTATGGATGGTTTTTATGTATGAATAAAGTATAAAGTTGATTACAATAAATATAACAAGTATAAGTACTTTGGACTGTTTTAATTTTACCCAGTTAATCAGTCATTTCAATTGAAATAATAATCATATAGTTTACTTAAAAATTACTGTACATTTTAGTAAATTTAACAGACAAAAATTCTGTAAAACAAAGTATAACTACATTTCTTAAATAACACTATTTTTCTCTATTAATCTATTTCAAAAAATCCAAATTTTAAAAAATTTGTGACAAATTGGTAAAGAAAATTTTGGAGAGAAATATGTAAATATGCATTATACTTTTTAGTTATAATTGATGATGTTAAGTACTTCTATCTTTAAAAACACTTCATGTCCAGGAACAAAAAAGAGTTTTAATGAATGTATTAATGAAGATGGTATTCATTTCTCCAAACTCTAATAACTTGTTTATAAAGTTTCAAGAAATAAACTTGTATCTAACAAGTGTGGGACTTGTCAAATGTCTTAAAGGCAAAACATCTACGTTCCTCTATTACACACTAGCTAGCACTGGAAATAGTCGATTTGCTGGTGATAGTATTTTAAGTACCAGGTGGGTGGAGTAGTTTGCAGATAGGGAGAGGAAAGACCGTATAAGCCTCACTGCTCCTCTCATGCCAACCCCTTTGGGCAAGCTCTCTAATCAGCCTGGGCCATAGCTTCAGCTTCCTTCTGCCCTGGTCCTTTGTCAAGGAGCAGCTTCCTCTTCCCAGTGTCCAGCCTCTTGGCTCCCAGCTCCTGTCTCCTTCCCAGGGATCCTGCTGTAACACTTTTACTTCCCTCACATGTCCTCCATCCTCTTTACTCAGTATGTCCTTTTCTGTGTTCCTTTCATTTTTTAACTTTAATTTTATATTATAAAAGTTTATTAATATATGTTTGCTGTACATAATGATTACATTCATCATGGGAAGTTGGTACATGTGCATAACACATCTCAACTTTTTTCCATCCCTTTCCCTCCCCTTCCCTCCAAAACTAAACAAACAAACTCAAAACTATCCTAAGACTCCACCTTTTCTCTTGCCTTAGTTACTTTCTGAGTTGCTGCAACAAAATACCTGACACTCAAAGTGAAAGGAGGAAAGGTTTATGGTAGCTCACAGTCTTGTAGAGGTTTCAGTCCTTAGTCAGCTGGGTCCAAGGCAGGAGGCATGGCCAAGAGGCATCACAGAGCAGAAACAGTTCATGGTGTGGCAGGCAGAAGATAGCAAGCAGTAAGTAGAAGCACCCTGCTTTCCTAATCCAGTTGTCACACACCCTTAATCCATATTCACACAGCAGAGGTCCAGCCACCTCTGAAAAGCCCACCTGTGAGCACATGAGGCTTGGGAGAAAATCTAGATACAAGCCATAACACCTCCCAACACCCTCTGCCCACAAGCTTTTTAAGATTGGACTCTGTTCCTTTCCTCTGTGACTTCCACTCCCATTTATTCCTTATCCCACTGTACTCTGGATTTGAAGCAAAGAAACCACTCTCAATCTTTCATTACTAAGGAGTTAATTACAATTCCAAGGTATAATTTTCTGAACTTGCCTAGACGCACCCCTGATCCTGTGTAACATCTGACATTGCTGACATCAATTTTCGGAAACTCTCTTCTCTTGACCTGTAGATTCCCAGACATTGAACTCTCCCTGGTTTTCTCCTCCCTCTCTGGTCTCTTAATTACCTTTGTGTATTCTATTTCCATACTTTTCCTTTAAGTGGCCACTTCCAATTTATTTGGCTTAAAAGCTGCTTAGGATGCATGTCACCCGGTCCCTCAAACCTCCAGTCACACAGAGTAACTGTCTGTATGTGCTAAACCTCTGTACTTCTGTGTTCCTCAGCTGGAACCCCAGAAACAGCATTCCCACTCTGTCTTTCCCTTGCCTCTCCTCCCCACACACCAACAGACACCCTTCCTTCAAGTCTCTTTATCCTTCAGGCCTTAGTTAAACATCATATTTTCTGGGAACCTTTTCCTGACCATCAAGACTGAGTTAGATGCCCTACTCCTTTGCTAGTTGATTATTCTTATTGTAACACTCATCAGACTGGTTGTTAGGAACAGTTTGCTTGATTGAAACCTCTATTAGCCCATAGAATTCATAGGACAACAAATTTGTTTTTCCCATGTGATGTCCTAGTGCCTGAAATCAATTGATCATCAATCAATGAATCAGTTGTAATGATTTCATACTTCATACGCTAGACTGCTATGCAACCACTAATAATGATGTTGCAGAAGGATTTCTATACAGCAGAAGGATGTTTATACTACATTGGGAAAATGTAGTATAAAATGCAAAATATTCATTATGTATCATGATGCCACAGGAAAACAAAGACAAAATTTTATACCAAAGTGTTTAGAGATACTTCTTGGCTGGTATTATTAAAGATGATGTTTATTTTATTCTTTTCATTTCTCTCTTTTCTTTAAATCTTCCAAAATGAACACTCATGACTTTTGTAACAAAAATGTTTGTTCAGGAACTATTTTTTAGTCAACATACACACCTAATACTTATTAATTATTTAACGTTGAGTAACACTTTGGACACATAGTAAAATTTTAGACCCTTTTCAAATACCTCAAGGAAGATAAGATAGTGGATGGTACCATGGAAAGAAGAATAACACACAGATTATCAGAACCAGGAAGTGAAGGGTAGAGAGTGCACAGCAAGCTGGTTAGATGCAGGTTTGGAATCTGGAGGGCACGGCTTGAATCTTGGTTGTCTGATCATGGAAGTTATTTAAGCTCTTAGACTCCAGGGCCTTTCCTGCAAAATGGGGATAGGGCTATTTACCTTACGGATTTGCAGTAATTTAATGATATAAAGTATTTATTAACAGTGCCTGAAACGTAGAAGGCATGCAGTAAATGGTAGGTACTTTTGTTATAATTCCTTCTATCTACATTATCTTTGCTATTTATTTTACTTAGTCATTTTGGTCAAATTGCTTTCATCATCACTTTTTTTCTATCATTACTTTAGACCTCTTTCAGACTTTTGTTTCCCAGACCTCAGAATCATGTTTTTTATTATTTCATTAAGTTGATTGGCACAGTTTAGGTATACGTTATGATCACATTCATCGTTGGGAATTTGTACCTGTACATGATGTATCTAGGTTCTTGTTTTTTCCCCATTTCCTTTCCTTCTATTCCACCCCTCCAGACTGCAGAGCCAAACACAAGATTCACAGAGCTCTCTGGTAGCCAGATCCAGCTGGTTCTTGTCACCAAGACACTCTGACTTGCCTCCCCTCCAGGCTGTCCCCAAGGGGATGAGCTCTTTATGTCAATGTTGCATTTCTAGTTTAATTTCATCTTCTAGAGGAGATCGCTGGAATTTTTCTTTCTATTCTTTCCAACTCTTAAATTTCACTGGGATAATTCAGTACTTTTTTTTTTTTTTGGTACCAGGGATCGAACTCAGGACCTTGTGCTTGCGAAGCAGGTGCTGGAACCACTGAGCTAAATCCCCACCCCAATTCAGTACTTTTTGATGCAAAGTATTTTTGTTGTTTCTCAAAGTATTTTCTTTTAAAACAAATTCTTTTTAGAATTCTGCTTTGAAATTTATACTAATTGCAGTCATCCTGCCATTGGGCAAATGTACAGTTTTTATCTTCCTCTTCCTTTTCTTCATCTTCCCCAACTTTCAGTCTCTGTTCTGTAGGTTGTTAATTGAATATTTTTTTCTCATGTTTTCTTCAGATGGGGTACCCAGCTGATATCCCAATTTTTAAAAAAATAATTTTATTGGTACATTTTAAGTGTACAATATAATGACATTCATCATTGAAAATTTGCACCTTTGTATAATCTCTCTTGGTTATTTTCCCCATTCCTCTGTCCTCCCTTCAACCCCTCCCTCCCTCCCTATTTACAAAGACTTTGTTTGTATTTTTTCATTTTCTCCTATTGATTCCATTCCCTTTTTTCCTTTCCCCTACCCCTCACACTTCTCCTTCCATTTTGCCCATTTTCTAACTATTTCACATTATCTATTATACCTTTTAGTCTTTATTTACACTTGCAGTTTCTCACACTAGAGAAACTGTTTGCTATTTACACATGTGTCGTATTTATTTCACAAGAGTATTGCCTCAATGTGCAACCATTTAGCAATAAATGTCTCTAATTTCTCATTTTTTGTGGCTAAGTAATACTCCATTTTATTAAAAAAAACACATTTTCTTTATCCAGTCTCCAGTTGATGGGCAATTGGGCTGCTTC
>NW_004624750.1:10664550-10675685 GCF_000247695.1 Heterocephalus glaber | reverse complement strand
AATTTGGGAGGTCTGATTTTTTTCAGTTCTTTATATATTCTTGATAGTAGACCTTTGTCTGAGCTACAGCTGCTAAATATTTCTTCCCACATTGTAGGTTTGCTTTAGTATTTTATATTTTGTGTCCTTGCTAAATACTTTTAGAGAGAGAGAGAGAGGGGGAGAATTTCGTAAGATTTTCTAAATGTGGATCATGTTTTCTGCAAACAAAGACAATTTTAGTTCTCCATATCCACAGTGTTTGCATTTTTCTCTCTCCTGTTTGGATGGGCCGTGAAATATTGTCACCTCCGTCATCTGTGTTCTTTTCCACCTCCAGATTTTTCCATTCTGAGCTCAGGCCCAGCCTCCTCAATAAAATTTTCTGCTCAGTTAAAAATGGCTTCTTTCTCTTTTGCGTGTCTGGGTAACTAATTGTCCTTACACTACAGTTGTCTATTGTTATTCTGTATTCTTCATTTCATGCCTGTTAGTCTCACTTCCAGAACCTTAAGGAGGTAAATCGTTCAAGTTTACAGCGCCAGTAACCTGACAGTTCCGATCTCTGAGCCTGAGTAGTCCCACTGCAGCCAATGGCTGGGGTCTTCTAGCGCTAGGACAGCACCGAGCTGCTCATCCTGGAGACAGGTCTCTCGGCTGCTGTCTTCTCCAAGTGCAGCCTTGGTCGGGCCAATCTCAGCGCATCGAGCGACTGCCCGGACGTCTGCTGTACGCACCGTCCTTTCTTATCCCCGAGGGCTTCCAGACTGAAGTAAAACCAAGACGTAGTTTTTGTTTTTGTTTGTTTTAATCAGTAGTTTTCTTAAAGATTAAAGAATTGATCAAAATATGGGCATCAAAAAATTAGAACCGAGTGGTCTAATTTAATAGTTGTCTTTATTCAGATTATTTAAATTTTAAGAAATATTCATTAATATTTATTTATTGTAGTTATACTTAAAAATGTAAAATAGACACTATGGTGCTGGTAGAGGATCTTTCTGAATTTTTTATGTTTAGAAACTGAATATGTGTGTGTGTGTGTGTGTGTGTGTGTGTTTGTATAGATAGATACCAAGTCTACTAATGGTAAAAAAAACTCCATTAATTGTTTCTTTTTTGTTATTCTATGGAACTTTATGATGATAATTCCCCCATCAACATTTTCCTTATTACAAAAATGATTTTTAAAAACCTATCAAAAGCTTTGAATAATGTTCTCATTTCTGACATCTTTCCCATGATACATTCAGTGTATAGATCCTCCATTAAAATGACACTTGACTTTACTTAAATGACATTTTTATTAGAACACAAATCATGGTATATCATTATAGAGAATTGGAAAAATAATTTAGTCATTTTTAAAAATTGGGATAACCATTGTCGTTAACACTTTTTTTGTGCTTGTATGTATAGGCAATATATATATTTGCATTTTTAAAAAATAGGATCATACTTTGCATACTGTTTTGTAACTTATACTTTTCTTTCTTTAATATATTTTAAACATCTTTTCATGTCAGTAGATACATTATTATTGTTAATGGCTAAATAGTATTCCACCAAAGTGTCAATAGATGAGAATAAGATTGCAACAAAATCTTCAGACGAGAAGATTTATCAGGAAATTTTATATTTTATGTGTTTATCATAAAACTTTGTTTTTAAAAAAATTTTTTAGACTCCTCTCAGAAGAACTAGTTCTAGTAAAGAACCAGTAATAAACAGATTTGAAATATGCAGTTCATTGGCCTGGATTGCAATAAGAGCTGCTACCCAGGTTGGTACTGTTCCTGTCAGTATTCTGCACCTGTTACCTATTCGATGCACTCCATGTACACAAAAGGAAGGCAAATTTCTCATCCTTTCAGATTTGTATTATGTTTGTTTGGAAAGATTGGAAACACTCTGTATTTAGTGTACTGGTTTTAATCTCTACTGGCCAGACCTGGCTCTGTTTGTTTCAGTTTTCTTTAATGAAAATATTAGTGGATTCATATGTGTACATATCTGACATTTTGGCAAATATCTGTCATCGCTATGTGAGCTAGCCTATTTATAGTGATTTATCCATTAATTAAATTGTCAAAAGTAAATTACTTGTTTAACTGTAATATGTATTGTACAAGTCAGGGATCATATATTATTTATATATGATTTATATTATGTCATTTTTTCTTATAACATAGATTGAATATTATTTTATGAATTCACTTTCCCACATTAGTTATTATATTAGTCTGCATCATGCTGCTATAATAGAACAGCACAGACCAGATAATTTATAACTAGCAGAAATTTACTGGCTTAGTTCTGGAGTCCAGGAAAGCCAAGATTAAGGGACTGAACTAGAAAGGACCTGCTTGTTGCATCATTCGGGGGCTGCAGGTGAAAGGAAGGAGAGAGGAAAAAGGGAGGCTGACTTGTTCTGTGATGAGAACTCAACCCCATGATCACCACACTAATCTCATCAAAAGGGCAGAGCTCTCATGAGCTAATCTCTTTTTTAAAATTTTATTTTATTGGTACATTTTAGGTATACAATATAATGACATTCATCATTGGAAATTTGCACCTTTACATAATCTCTCTTGGTTCTTATTTTTCCCATTCCCCTGCCCTCCCTTCAACCCCTCCATCCCTCCCTATTTACAAAGACTTCATTTCCATTTTTTCGTTTTCTCATATTAATTCCATTCCCTTCTTTCCTTTCCCCCACCCCTCCCAGGTCCCCTTCCCCTTTGTCCCTTTTCTTCCTATTTCACATTATCTATTATACCTTTTAATCCTTATTTACGCTTTCAGTTTCTCACACTAGAGAAACTATTTGATATTTACACATGTGTGTCCTATTTATTTCACTTAAGAGTATTGACTCAATCTGCATCCATTTAGCTATAAATGTCTCTAATTTCTCATTTTTTATGGCTGAGTAGTACTCCGACCTAATCTCCTGTTAAATGTCTGATGTCCTAACACTGCCACCTTAGGCATCAGTTTCCCAACTCATTAAAACTTCAGGAGATATATTAAAACCCCCATAGCATTTATGTAGTGAGTAATATATGAATAAAAATTTTGACTTCTGGTATATGAATTAATTGTAGGTCAGTGAAGCTGTGCTGGCAGTTAACCTCCTCATCGGTAAGAAGAATGCCAGAACTGACACAGTTAATCAGATGGTCTTGCCGAGGATTCCAGAATTTGCCACTGTGGATCTTTTGTCCTCATACACAGATTATTTGCTTGGTATGTTTCAGTGGTTATGTATTTTATGAAAACTTTGTACGTAATCAAGTTTTCAAACTTTAGGTGTTGTGATTTGTTGACTTTTGGCATAGAGGATACAATAGTTTGTGGAACCTCCACAGGGAAGAATAGGGGCCCATGGCCGAGACAGCTAGAATAGAGGGGCCTCAGCCCGCTGCGCCTGTGCACTTGTTATTCAGTTGGCTGCTGCACTTGGGATGCAGGGCTCTGTGAAAAATATTTCTACTTGTTTATTTTACTGCTCACAAGATCAGGCAAGACCTTTTGGGACTGTTTGCTTGAGGTACCTTCTCTGATCCTCTAATCTCAAATGTGTACTCACTCTTAGTTATTTTACTTCTGTGTGTATGTTTGAGTGTGCTTAAACTCTTTCATTAAATTATCAGCTTCCTGAGGGCAGGGGCTTATTGTCTATTCAATAAGTTGCTTGTACATAACAGACAGTCAGTATTAATATTTGTCAAGTGAATTCATGAAGGAGAGGTTAGCAGAATTTAAACTTGGTTTTCATTACTTATGACTCTCTTGTTAGTGAGTTATAACGTAAAGTTCTAAGTCACATCAGTAGGAACATACGTATTTTAACATCCAGTTATGTGTTTGTCCATTTGTTCATTCAAAAAGTGTTTACTGAGTGCTTTTTGCATGTTGAGTGCTTGGGTTGGTGCTAAGAAGTTAGGTGCTAATATTGGGCTGACATTTCAGTAACACTGATGCTGGATCTTGTCTGGTGTGAGCTGAGCATTGAGCCAAAGCAGATAAAAATGTCTCCCTTTGTCCTGGGGGTGTGGCAGTGGTCTTCCGAATGCTTCTGCAGCAGCATCTGTGACAGTGGTTTCCTTGCTCAAAGGCAAACTATCTGTTAACACCTGAAGTCTCCCCTTCTGAGCTCTCTCCTGAAGAATAGGTGACATAGACTATTTTCCAACCTGAAAATGATGTGCCTGAGATCAAACCGCTGCAGAGATTTTTTATGTTGAGGTTTTGTTTTCTTAGTTCTTATATTTCTTTTGCATCTGATAGAATTTTTCCTCTTCAGGTTTCTAGGCCATGACCGGCACCTCAGACGGGTGCTCACACTTCCTTGGTGTCTCCATAGAGGCCATCCCTGGGGACAGAGCCATGGGCCCTTTGCCTGCACAGGGAGTGTGGAAAAGTGGCTCACCACTTCCCCTGCTCGACACTGCTTGGCTGCTCAGTTCTCCCCGGTGCACAGTGCATCCCTTGAGGTCCACATGATTGTTGTGTTATGAAAGGAGTACAGTTAATTATCAAGAGACCTCAAGTGGAGTCCTCCTAGGGTCACATCAGTTAGTTTCTTTCAGCCTCATTTTCCTCATCTGTTAACTGAGTTAGTCAAAATCTAAACATTTAAAGAGTGTGACTCCACCTTCCAGCACATTTCTTCTTCATAATGGCTCCTTATTAATTCTCAATCATGTGTCCACTTTATCCTGATCATTGCTTTGTGCTCTACCAGTTTTTTTTTTTGGTTTGTTTGGTTATTTATTTATTTATTTATTGCAGTACTACAGACATTCCTTGTTTAACGACTGAGTTCCAGTCCTGCATTAAATGAATTGGTCATTAAATGAGGAATTATATATAGTATGTACATTACACTATTCAGAACAAAGAAATGGTAAAAGGAAACTCCAGCTTGATGACTTTGTTTTTTTTTTGGAAAACTCTTACTTAATAGAATATATAATGGAACATAAAACTACAGTACTATATTGTATGGTATAATCAGGAAAAATTACAATACTGTTTAAACAAGTGTACTGTACAAAAAAAAGACATTGAGGCTCTATAAACAAGATATATATAAAAAAAGATGGGTTGTAAGTTTGATGAATGGGTTGCAAGTCCCAATAGCGCACCTTCATCATAAATCTGAACAGTCATTACACAGGTAGGTCATTAAACAAAGAATATCTGTGCTGGCAGTGGGACCCAGGGCACTCTGACCCACGTCCTCAGCCCTTTTGAAAAATTTATTTTGAGACAAGGTCTTGTTAAATTGCCCAGGATGGTCTTGAACTTGAGCTCGTCCAGCCTCAACAACCCAAGAAAGTACTGGCGTGTACCACCGCACCTGGCCTCTACCAGTTTTTTAGGACAGGGCCAACAAGTTTCATCTAATTTGGACCCTAAAACTTAGTGGCTTACAACTGCAAGAGTTCACTTGTCCATTCACTCCTCTGTTGCTTTAGGCTGCAGGCTGGGCTCAGGAGTCCTCCGTGAACATATATTGTGAGGCCTAAGCTAAAGAGACAGTGGCTATGTGGGGCATGTTCTTCTCATGGCAGATGCCAGGGCAGAGAGCCACAAGCCAGGGCACAAGGCACATGTACAGCCTCTGATCCATCCCATCCCATTGGTTATAGCAAGTCATATGGCCAAGTCCAATCTGAGAGAGTAGGGAATTATACTCTGCTTGCACAGGGAGGGAAAGGGGTGTGAATGATTGTTCAGTGATAATCCAGAGTATCCCACAGGATGAGTTTAATCTATAGTAGTGACCTGAGAAGAATTTTGAACCTCTGTATGGAAAAACAGGAAAAATTGCTGCCATGATCTATTCATGATGCCAGCCATGGGCACACAGTGGAGAGTGGCATCTGCTAAACACAATGAGATTAGCTGATCCGGTTCAGTAGTCTTCCTCTCACAGCAGAACTGACTGTTCCATTTCAGTGGTGTTCCTGGCATATTCTGATCTTTCAGTTTCCATTTTATACCATCCGCTAGCAATTCTTTACTAATTTAACTATGAAATTACTAAATTTTAAAGTCTAATCTATTTTGCATTTTGCCTTGCCTGAAGTACTCTTTTGCCCTCCAGTCTTTTTCTGGCAGGCTACCGGTAATTAGTGCAGGTTGGTGATTTCCCTTGCTTCGGTATTTGGGTTAGAAGAAGGTTTAGAATTCCCACCTGAATGCCACAAATACATAGATGGCAGTGAAGTTCATATTATAATGAATTGCCAAAGGGAAACATCCTTTAACAACAACAAATAAAACTTGTTTGATTTTCCTTGCATTAGCATAAATTAGCATCCAGAAGAAAACCTCTTCACTAATCTTAGGTTTAAACAATATCAGGATTGATCTGTACATGAGGTGGTAAACAATATTCATTGTTACTCTGTGCAGAGCATTGTACTAGATCTTTCTTTCTTCCTTCCATTTTTGTTTTGTGTGTGTTTTGTTTTTGGTGATGGGAACTGAACCCAGGGCCCTGTGCATGCTAAGCATGCCCTCTACATCTGAGACACACACACACACAAACACACACACACAGAGCTGTGTACCAGATGCTTGTGTCCAGAGGGAATGAATCAGAAAGACATCAAGGAAGAAGGTCTTGTCTTTCACGAGCTTCTGGTCACGAACAAATCAGAACAGGCAGACACTGAAATTATAGAAATTCGTCTTTTGAAAGGACCACATTAATAAGGTGGGATGAATATGATAGGTCTTCTGAGGGGATCTGAACACAGGCAAGGTAGCACAGGAGTTCATCAGGAGCACTTTTTTTCTGGGGGAAGTATGTAGTGAGACAGATGCAAATTGACTCAAAGACATAAGGTACTAGAGGTCAGGGGAAACATGTTCTGAACAGAGCAATTCATGACCAGAAGCATGATGACAGAGTAGAGTAGTTATGTGTACAAGATGGACTGTAGTTCATCTTGCCAGAACCTGAAAGCAAAGCAAGTACAAGGTATGCTCGAAAAATATGGTGAATGTTTAAAGTCCAAGTTTAAACAATAAAAGACACATTGCCTCTTTCCTGAGTGTCTTTACTTGTACTATTTTGGGTTCCTTAATGTCCTGAGTCCATTCAAAATGTTTACCTTTCATGGTCATTTTGACTTTGGGGAAGAACCAGACATCTCATGCTATCAGACTCGGTGAATAAGGTGGATGAGGACACACTGATGTTTTTATGAGCCTGCCTTTCCATTGTTTGGCACTTGGCAGCAGCATTCACCATACTTTTATCACATCATGTAAAGACACTCATAGAAGAGGGCTTCCAGAACTGCCTCAGGAAGCAGCAAGAACAACAGTAAGTGTATTCAAAGTGAGGGGGAGTAATTTGAGGGGGGCTAATGGCAATGTATCTTTTGCTGTAATGAATTTTTAAAAATTTAAACATTCACTGTATATTTTGGTCACATCTCATATATATGACATTTGCAGAACAATAAGAAAATCCAGTGGTGCACCTGGGCCAATTTATTGAGGTATTTTCTCAGGGCCTTGTAGGAGCTGAGACCCCAAAATGATAGTACTGGCAATGTGGGACCATATTTGTTTTCAGTTTAAAAACATTCATTAGATATCTACTTTGCAGTTACATTCAAATACTGTATATGCAATCTTTTGGTCTTCATTTTCTTATACACTTAATAAAAATTCAGCTGAGATACACATTATTAAATTCTGCAAGTCACTTTGAATTAAAAGTAGCATTTGGGATTCATGGAACCCGATGTAGCCCTTCAGAACTTAAATACACATGATATATGGAAAAATATAAATGCATGTTATGCTGGAAACTAATGGTGATGCACCTATTGTCAGAATACAAACAGCTGTATAGCAGAACTAAGAATAACTATTGACTCTTAGTGTATTTTTGCCTCTTCAAGAAGAGCAAATTTTCCAGCCTTAAAAAAGTCTGATTTTTCCCTTACTTTCTTGTCCCTGGTTCAAAGAAGTGGGCTCAATACCCAATAAAAACGTAGATGCTATTCCCATACTACTGTTTCCATTCTTCTATTTCCCAAGACACAATTTCCCATAATAGAGGAAAACTAGAGTGAAATATTGCATTCTCATATCACAAACAATTGTACCGCTTATATGTGGGCGTGGAGAGAAATCACCAGTATCCTGTATGGGGACTGGTGGTGGGAGAGGTGGTGTGTGTGTGTCTGTCCGTGTGCACCATATGAGTTAGGGGACCACTGAGGCATATTGGAAACCAGCCTCAGCAAAGTAGAGCTATCCTGGTCCAGCTCCTGCCAGAGTCCTGCAGTTCCACTGGGAGGTTTCTGCACTGATTTCTAAGGTCAAAGAGGAGACTCTACCACAGCCAGCAGCAGGGTACGCATTTTATCCATCGTCAGGCATTAAATTTGAAGAGACAGTCTTCATTCTAGACAAAGTCAACAATGCAAAATTAAAAGTAACAGGTGGGGGCTGGGGATTTAGCTCAGTGGTTTCGCTGCCTGCTGCGCAAGCGCAAGGACCGGAGTTTGATCCCCAGTACCAAAATAAATAAATAAATAAATAATGAAAATAACAGGTGGTACAAGTGGGAAGCCTTTCCCAAAGAAGTGCAATGGGAGGCCAGCCTGTAGACAGGGAGGCAGACATGGCCTTTGTGACTAGGTTGTTTGGTACCACAGTAGGGCCCCAGCAGTCAGAGTGGAAGACTGACACAGCAGCAGAGAGCTAGGAGGCACAGAGGAGCAGAGAATAACAGGACAATGGCCCTGGTGCTCTGTGCTGTTGCTGTCTTACTTGATTGCATTTATACTGGGGAAAATCCTGTGAGAGTGTCATTATGCACATTTATAGATGAGTCAAAGTGCTCAGAGATGTTACGTAACCTGAGTAAAATTCCATTGCTAATTCAAGTCCTCATCCGTCCAATTCTAAATGCTGTGCTGTTAATCATTATGTTGGATGTGATAAGGAAACATTGTAAAGAACTCGAAAAGCACAACTGATACTTATGTTCAATCTGTTTGGATAGGTTGGACTGAGTGGAAGAATGTTTTATTTCCCTTCCCAATCCAAACATAGAGTGGTGCTAGATAAAAGAGAAATTGTGAACAATTTGTAGTTGAACCTGAAACCAAGAAAGAGAAATCTCAAGTTAACAAAGTAAATAGGGGATTTGTAAACAGGGGATGAAATCTGAGGGTTTTGCTGTAGCAGGATTAGGCCTTCACAGACGCAGCTGGGATTTTAATACTTGTTCACAGAGGGGCCTGGAAAGAGGGACCTGCAGGTAGGGGAAGTTAGGACCCAGCCAGTTGTATAGAACCAGGATTCATAATAGGCTTGTCCACAAAACAGCGACTAGAATTACCCTCCCTGCCTGAGTGGGCGCAGGGAAGCATGCTGGGCAACTACGTCAGGACTGAAAAGAAGCCTCTTGGGAGAAGTGAGAAACCCACCATTAGGTTGTCAGGTTGGAATTCACACCCGTGAGGGATGCAGAAAAATGAGCGTTAAGTCTTGACTCAGAACAGTGAAATTCAGGGAGGCTCACTGGGGCCAATGGGAAGCTGTGGTGATAGGAGACTTCTCAGGGCAGGTCTCCGAGACTGTCCCTCCCACCGCCCCAGGGCTACGGAAGATGGTCAGAGCAGAGATTGGATCTGGACAGATTCTGGAAACACCTTTAGATTCTAAAGAGAAAGAACATAAGCATTCATTCAGAAAGAGCGGATTTTCTACAAGGAACAAAATTGAACTGGTCTTAAGTTTTCTCTCAGACATTAAAGACCATCGGTCAGATATGTTCAGAGTTGTTTTCTTTCTGTTCAGTTCAATTTTGGGGGGATAGGTAATTTATTCTCAAAAAACCAAAACTCTAAAGACACTCAAGCGTTTGGAGAGAAGATTTCCATCCGCCATCTTCTCTGCAAGTGACTCAGTCGTGCCCAGGAGCAGCCCTTACTGCCAGTGTATGGGTGTCCTATTCCCTGTTGTAACAAATTATTGCAAATTCATTGGGTTAAAATGACACAGATTTGTTATTCTGTAGTCTTGGAGGTCAGGTGTCCAGAATGAGTCTCACTGTCCAGTCCAAGCATCAGCAGGGCAGATTTCCTCCAGAAGCTGTAGCGGACATCTGTCTCTCTGCCTTCCGCAGACTGGCCTCCCAAGTTCTCCAGCTCTGGGATGCTTCCTCTGTCTTCAAAGCTAGCAGTTTAGCACCTTCAAATCTCTGACATTCTCTGTCCTCTGCCTCCAGCTTCCGTGTATAAGGACATGATATTGGGCCTACCTGGAAAACCCAAGATAGTCTCTCCGTGTCAAGGACAGTGGATAGACAACTTTAATCTGATCTTTTTGTTTTCTCTTGTCCTTCAGCCTAACCTAGTCACAGGTCCTGAGGCTGGAGATGTGAACATCTTTAGGGCACCATCTTCCCCCTTCCACCATCAGTTTCTTATGTTCCCATTGGTGGTATTACATGTTTACCTAAACTGTCAGCATTTCAGTGTAAAGGTCAGAATCCACTCAAGATTATTCCAACAGAAAGAGACTTATGAAAGGACTTTCGAGCCAGGTGTGGTGGTACACATCTGTAATCCCAGCACTCAGGAGGCTGAAGCAGGAGGGTTGCTGCAAGTTTGAGGCCAACTTGGGCTACATAGTAAGTTCAAGGCCAGCTGAACTTCATATCAAGACTCTCTCTCTCTCTCTCTCGTAAATAAATAGACTTTCAAAGTCACCAAGAAGACTAAAGAAACAAATTTTAGGTTAAGTGTCCAGAAATGACTAAGACACCATCCTATTTATATGTTTTTTAAATAAAGTTTGCAGTTTCCTGCAAAATAAGAAGCCCCTGCCCTAGCTGTGAACTTTAGAATCACATCACCTTTGCCATAATCCACACCAGCCAGGGGTACCTTGAAATCTGCCTAACTCACCTAGCCCAGTTCCAACCTCAAGTCTGGCATGAATTCACTGGAGTAATGAAATCTTGGAAAGGTGATTTTTATTTGTATATTTTCTTCAGCATAGGAAAACACATTTGAAGATTAGATGTTGAGTCAGTCAATCTGGTATATACACTACTCCCTTGATGTATTTTTTCCTTAAAAATTATAAATAGTAATATAACT
>NW_004624750.1:10632820-10650849 GCF_000247695.1 Heterocephalus glaber | reverse complement strand
TGAGGCCCTTTGCCCTGAGCTACATTTCCAGCTCCTATTTAATTTTTACTTTGAGACAGGGTCTCACTAAGTTGTCTAGGTTAGACTAGAACTTGTGACCCTCATGCCTCAGCTTCCTAGAGTGCTGAGGTTACAAATATGCATTCCCATCCCAGTGCAAATAGTTTACTTCTGGCTTTTTTATCTTCCTCTCTTCCTCCCTTCCTCCCTCCTTTCTCTTTCTCTCTCTTTCTGTCTTTCTTTCTTGCTTGCTTGCTTTCTTGCTTTCTTGCTTTCTTTTTCTTTCTTTATGCTACTTAAGAATGTACCCTAGCATACAAGGTTGCCAATGAAGAAAGAAGTAGATGGAAGATGAAGGGAGGGAGGGAGGAAGGGAGGGTAGAAGGGAGGAAAGAGTAGGGCCTTAAGTAATGCCAACTGTGCAGCAGGCTAGAAATTCATCAGTACAGAGTAGAATGGCAAGTTTACAATCTCAAAACTGTCTTTAGGAAGCAAAAATGGATTCTAGGCAGCAGATAGAATGACCAAAAAGCCAGATGATATTAAGAATATGGTGAAGAATGCAATACCACTTTTTCCAGCACCCTGCACCCGAAGACCCAGAAATTCTAGTGGAAAATATTCGCTAAGAATTCATAGTCCAAATACAAAATGAATTAGAATCTGACATGATGTTGAACAGTCCACTTGATGTTTATGTAAGAACCTTATATTTTGTGGGTCACAAGGTTGTGACATTTACCCTCTGTGAGGAGAGTGGGTCATAAGCAAGTGCACAGCCCTTGAGAAGTCATAATGAAGTGTTCCACATTTATTTTCAACCTAGAGACAAAACAAATGAGGGTTTATTATGAATACAGAACAGAAGGGAAATGTTATAAACCCTGAAACAGAAAGCATAGCAGATGAAGGAGGTGAAGGATGCACATACTATTGGAGCACACAGTAAGGCCTCAAGAGATATTGTTTATATTTAGTGGAACTTCAAAGAAAGCTTTTAGAACATAGTTGATACATGAAAACATGGGAACTTGTGAAACATGGGAAAATGTGGTGATGTAACTGTCAAATTTTTGAAGTATAGAGGAGAGGTTGTGTGTGCTCATATCTCATCTGTTACAGAAGAGTCAATAAACATATTTTATAAAACTGATACATTAGCACAACAAGGAAATTATTTTAAGAACTGTAACTAACCTTTAGAAGCATGAAAGTACAAATGATTAAAAATGCTTGCCTCAAAGGGAGAGAATTTTATTTTTGATCCTGTAAATGTATAACTGATGAAGATAAGCAGCATGTTGAAAGATACATCATGGTAAATTGGATTATTTCCAGAAATGCAAATATAATTTAATATTAGAAAATCTATTGAACTAAGCCACTACATTAACTGATTAAAAGAGAAAAATAATAATCTCAAATAAGTACAGAAAAATTAAATAAAATTCAGTCCTTCATGAATCTAAAACTAAAAATTAAAGGAAATATCCTTAACTTGAAAAAGTTACAAGTGGGAAAAAAACTTACTGGGCTTATATTCAGTATTCAAATACAGCAGGATCCCCTTTAAAAACAGGAGTAAAAATGCTGTCACCACTTTGTTCCAAAGTTATTCTGGAAATTCTTCCTTGCAAAATAAGGGGGGGAAAAAAGAAATAAGGGGTATATAAATGGGAAAGAAGAAAAAGGCCATCATTGGCTGTGGCTTATTCATATGGATAATTCTCCAGAACTGTAAGCAATAAGAACTTTTTGTAAGATTACTGGATATGAGATTTTATTTTTTATATATTTTAAACAGATAATACACTTTTAAAAGACCATAGTAGCTATAAAATATGTAAAACATCTAGGGATTACTCTAACAAAAATTATAAAAGAAAAGGTTATAAAGTATTATTGAAAGAAGATAAGAAAGCATACCATGTTTATATTTAAAAAGCTCAATATTGGTAAGATGTGAAGTCTTCCTAAAATGATCTGTAAATGTAATGTAGTTCCAATAGCAATTTCAAAAGGTTTTATTTTATGGAATTTGGAAAATTAATGCTAAAGTTATATGGAAAAGAAAAAGTCAAGATAGTAAAAAACCCCAAACAAACCTGAAGAACCACCTAATATTCCCACTTCCAGATTATCTGTGCACTTATGTACCACGTGTGCACTCAAATATTCATAGAAGTCTTTTTCAAAATAGCAAAGACAAAAACAAAAAACAAAATTATAAAGAACTCACACGGCCCTCAGCAATAGAATAGATAGTGTATTTCATAGGATAAAACAGCAGTGAACTAAATCAATGAACTATAACTACACACCTTTACCTGGATACATTTTTAAAGCATAATATTTAGTGAAAACAGATAAGTACACGTAATTTCTCTCTCACAGTGTTCCCAAAAGATAAAAGTAACAACATCTACTTTATTATATGTAATATGCATATTTGAATGGTGAAGGACATCTATGAGATTATTAATACAAAATTGTAAATAGTGGTTATTTCTGGGATATGGGTTTGGATAGAGAGAGGGAAATGGAATTAAAGAGATGTTTATAAATGCCAAAAGCACTGGGAATATTCTGTACATGGAAATTCATTTTATTATTCAAGAAAACATGAATAGGTCATTACTCATAGAAGGTTCTTTTCATCTCCATCTCTTTTTCCTTCCCAGAGATAATTACTATTCTAATCAAATAGTACACATATATTAGTAGGCATATGCATAAATGCTATAAAGAATTGTATTGAATGAATGCCTTCAAAGTTATATAAGTGCCATCACTCCATAATGTCTGGAACCTGCTTGTTAACTCATCATATGTTCTCAAGATCTTTTTATAACCACCCTCATCATGCCCATTTTAAAAAAGAGAAAATTAAGACTCAGAAGATCAAAAGCTTAGAGAAGACCTAGGCACAGAAAGGTGCAAGTTCACACACTTTAGTGAGGAGTTCAGCTTGAATTGGAACTAAAACTACACTATATTTTCTTATAGATGGATTTTGTTCCTTATAAATGACATCAAATGAACAGTCTTCAGTTTATTTTTCAAAATATCATTCATCTTTATGACAAAACTCTCATTAGCTCCTTTGACCAAGCTTCTTTGTACACATATATGTATGTGCAATTTTTTGTTTTATTAAATCCTGCAAATTGTTTTCCCCAAGAAGTTGTTCTTACAAGTAGCATAATGAATATTTCAGTTTCTTCAAATTCTTACTAATATTTGTTCTTTTCAGGTTTTAGCCTGCCAATTCCTGAGAAATGTGAAATGGTATTTCATTTTAATTTGCATTTTCCTGATTTTTAGTGTGCCTGATCTTTTTTGTCATTTGGGTTCACTTTTCTATGAATTGTCCTTGAAGTTTTCTTACTGATCGATGCAAGACTGTTTGGATATATGAGAGAAAAGTAATTCATATATGTTTCAAATATCCTTTCACAGCCTACTGTTCATCTTTTAATTGTGTTTAGAATCTTTGTGAAACAAAAAAATTAAACATGTGCTCATGTCAGTCTTTATGAGTTGTGCTTTTTTTCCGCATGTGATTGTTTTTCAAGGAAAGCATAACACTGTATTACGATACTTTTAAACTTTCAGACAACTACCAAGTTACCTTCCAGACTTGCTCTACATTTTTGTATCAAAATGATGATATGTGTGACGGCACAGATGCTACGCAAAAGACTCAGACCAAAGTGGATATTACATGGGTCCTCCTACTGCGCTACTATATACACCTGCAAAGAATTAATAACATGAACAAGCTGCTAGGTAGGTTTTGATGTGTTAAGAAAGAATATATTCCTTTCTAGTTCTTGTTCAGATCATGTTTTTTATTTAGAATCATAAAATACTTTTGACACTGTTGTGAGTAATTGCTCATCAGAAGGTGAAAATTCTGAAGGTTTTCCACTTGGGATACACAAATCTTTGGATAGAATACTCTTTCAGTGTATTCTGTCTATGTATTTTCTTTCATAAATTTGAAAACTTTATGATAGGAGGCATCTGCAGGCTTCTTAAAATACCAAAGAGATTCTTGGCTCAAAATGGTTAAGAACCATTGATCACAATGTGAATGGCATAAGACTTTGGCTTTAGGGAATTTTCCAGGTTCAAATATGTGAAAAAGAAGAAATGTATAACTTAAAGTGGGACATTTAATTCTATGGACTTTTGGCGTTGTTGCTGATGCTTTAAATCACTGAAGAATATTTAGAAAAGTGGATAAAATCTGCTTCACATCAGTCCTTCCCATCATTTTCTGACAACATACATTGTGTTTCATCTCTACCCCTGAAGTTGGCCATCAGTACAAACAATCAGCAAAGACAGTTTGATGCACGCCAGGGCCCAGTAGTGGGGAAGCCAGGGGAGTGAGGAGGCTGAGTCACAGAGCAGCCGAGTATGGTCCTCAGGACTTAGCAGCGGCACAGGCAAGCACTCAGCAAGGTGTCAGGGCTAAAGTTTCTTAGCGAGGGGGGCAAAGTTCAGCAGAGAAGACATGGAGGCTCACCAAGATAGCCCACCTGAGATGGACTGCCCTATAGCAATTCAGCTCACCTCTGAGTTCACCTGCCAGCAATTCTCATAGCAGGCATCCAAGTTTGGCCACTTTTCTGATCTGGCTTTCGCAGAAGCTCCAGACCGTCCTGGAGGTATCAGGGATTCCACATAACCAGGATAAACTTTTAACCAATGAGGCAGGCAACATTCCAGGCAGGTAGATGACGTTCGGGCTTCTCTGTTGCCTGCTGGCACTGTTCTCCATGGTTGTGCGAAGGTCCCAGCAGGGCTGAGTCCGCATTGTCCATGGCTGCAGCCCGTTCATTCATTTTCTTGTCCTCTGTGCTCTTTTTTGTTTCCCGGGTCTCACTTTACCCGTGATCCTTGAGATCACCTTTCAGATAAATTACCTCTACCCAGAAGAGTCCATTTTGGAGGGACTTCCAAGGAGACAGGTAGACAGAATGTATGGTTCCCTTGTTAATTCTTGAAACTGGAAGCAATGTCTACAGGTGCCTCTGACATTGTCTTTCCTTCCTGAGGCAAAAGCAAGTCCATTAGTGTATGAGGTCTAAAGACAGAAGGTGATTGGCAGCCATTAGCTCACATAGGTGTACAAGTCAGAGGTTGGTGAGCAAATACCAACAATACTGAGATCATTCTTATCCCTAACGTGAGCCTAAATAAATGTATCTTTCTTCCTTAAGCATCTGCAACACCAGGGTCTGGAATCTCTTTGCCAGATGATACTCTTCTCACATCCCTTCACAACACTGAACTGATTTTGCGCCAAAAAGAAATGCATTTTTTTCTTAAAAAATTCTTACATCTATATTCTTCTTCTTGTATTGATGAATTTCCAAAAGAACTTCTTCAAGGATTGCAAAATCTGGCTGATTCAGGAAAAGTCTCAGATGAATCATCAGCCAAGGTAAGGTTTTAAAACATTATATATCTGTTGAAAACTTGTTAGAATCATCCATGCACTTCCAAAGGAAGTAAATTAACCTCTATCTTAGCCCCAAAATTTTTAGCTCCCTCAGAGTTCTTAGGAAAGCTCATTTCTCTTTTACCATGTAAATAGGCCAACAAGAAAGCCTGGGTTTTCAGGACAGTTCACATTTTAAATGTTCTGTCTTCTTGTTACAATAAATCTTCAAAATTTCTCAAGATTTTCTAGATTTCTGCACAAAGCAACATCTTTCAGGCAGCTGATTTTTTTTTTTTTTTTTTTTTGGTACCAGATCAAAATTGGGACCTTTCACTTGCAAGCTGGTGGCAGAACCACTGAGCTAAATCCTCGGCCCTTAGGCAGCTGTTTGCCAAGAAGTTACACAAATTTTAATGTCACCACCCAACAGGAAAACTATGCTGAGAGTTTCCAAACCTTTCCTCAGTTTCTGTACCTTTGTTATAAAAGTGCAATAAAAGCCATTCATTCTGTATACATTCACAGTTGTATGAATACCTAAGTAGATAGATGTAGTATTGGGTCATTCCAGGCCTCCTCACATGGGGACAGGCCCCTTAAGAGCCTGTTGCACGAAGGAGCAGAGAATGTTCACTCTCTGCTAAAGTTCACTTTTGTCAAATTCACGATCATGTAACTCTTCTGCAAGGAGAGGAGTAAGGGCATGGGATATCCAGGAATGTATGGAGAGAAAGAGTAGATGTGGGATGAAATTGTTTACATCTAACACCAGATTCTGATTAACCCTCCTGAGAATGGAGACTCCCTGTGAGGATTACTGTCATGTCCCCTAGAGCTCAGGGTGATTTTGAAGAAGTAGGCAGGAGATGGGAAGGCTGAGAAGAGTAGTTTTGCTGGATGCATTCTTGCACACATTGGAGAAGACTTTGGAAACTAGTTTGTGTGACTACTTAACTACACTCTTGAAAGGAGCTCTGTTAGAATATTTTGTATGAAGGGCAGCTTGTCATTACCCAGTTCGTAATGATGATGATCCAGAGGTACAACTTGGAATATGTTGTAAATACCCGCAGCATTTCTAATGGCAGTGGGGCTATCAAAGAGTTGTCTCACCCTGTTTGCTCTTTTTGATGTAATTAGTGTAACACCCTCCCAGGATAATCAGCTCTGGAGATCACTGTCACTTGCCTGGCAGGTGCAAGCTACCTAATCATGTGTTTGTTTCACTGGGGTAGACAGCTAATGAGCATGAAGCCTTTTGGATTTTTTTTATACAAACGCCAAGCTTGGCTGATTTTTATAATAACATTTTTGAGCCTTTAATCACTCAGGAGGCTATTTCAATCAAACTCTTTCCATAATTTGATACTTCAACCTGCTTTTCCCCCCAGAAAGAAGTAGATGCGTTTCCAGAATGATCATTGCTATGTTGTGCTCATCAGTTGTATGAATCTGGGTATTGTCAAGTGTGATGGATAGAAAAACAAAGGTGCCAAACAAATTACATTAGAAATTCCAAAAAAGAAAGATGATTAAAATTGTACACAATGCTTCTAGACTGTGTGCCTGCCTGTGGTCATCTGTGTAAGGTCAAATATTTGAGTACACAGAATAGTTAGCAGTTTATAGGACTGTGACAACCTGAGGTTCACAGAGTAGGTCTGTTATTTTTGTTTTTTCAAAGTATAAAGGCAGCATATAAAAATACTCAGTATGTAACTGATAAATTAGCATATGTAATCAATCCCTTAGCAACTGAATATTATGCTATTTTAAAGATGATAGAAAATTAAATGCCTGTTTTTGTATTGACGTCTGTTACAATAAACCATTGTTAGACCGTCATGTTATCAGACACTGCATTTATTGAAATTAGCTAGTGATAAATATGAGTTTTTGGCTAAACTTTTTAGAATCTCTGAAAGTTACTTGCATATGAAGAAATGAGAAATTAATATTTTTTTTGGTACCGGGGGTCGAACTTGGGACCTTGCACTTGCGAGGCAGGTGGTGGAACCACTGAGCTAAATCCCCGGCCCTAAGAAATTATTTTTTGAGTCAGTTATTTACCTGATATTTTTTGAGGACTACCTCTATTATAAGTCTTCATTAAGCACTTTTAAGGTCTACTTAACCATAAAAATTTTGCTTTTTAGTGAGAATTCTGGCTTATAATATGCTTTTATGGCGATGGTCTTTGGGCAGTCTTAAAAAGTTTTCACATTTAATGTTACCATCAGTCAAACATCTTTTTTTTTTTTCTTTTATCAGTAGACAACTTGAAAGGTCAGTGTCTTTCTCTTTCTATTTTATTTCAAAGACGTATTCACAGTCATATTATATCTTGAATAGACTCAGAAATAATAGAAGGGACAGGGCTTATAAAACACTAAACTTGTCTTTCTGGCACTAACAGGTTTCCCTTAATCCCCAAGCCTTGAGATGCCTCAAATGTCAAAAAGAGGGGAACAGAAACTGCTTCCCAGCTACTATGCTGTGATCTTGAGAATAACGAGAAGTTGACTTCAAAAATAGCTAGCACTCTGTTGTTTTTAGACTTGAGATATTGTTATTCCTATTATTATCTCGCTGGTTAGCCTATTATTTTTTTGATAAGCAGCAACTATGCTACAAACAATTTATAAAGTGGGCAATTGCATTCTATACATTTATGTTTCTTGAAGATGCCTTATTCAGTGACCAAGTTCCATAAAGAAGCTTATCAAAGTCTTCAACTTACCAATCCACCACATTCATTTAAGAAAGGAATGAGAGGAAGGGATTTTAACCTTTCAGAGCAAAAACTGTGTCTTATTTTGCATATGGCAGTGCTATTGGAATATGGGGTAGAAATACATTCTCAGTGTATTCACCAATGAATAAAACAAGAAATAAAATAGAAGATATTTCTTGGAAACTGTGGTGACTTAGGCTGAAATGATTGTGTGGGCATTTTTTCCCTGTAGATCTTCACTCTAGAAGATTCACCAAAGTAGAAGACATTTGTTGAGTTCATTAGCTTCTAAAGCACATTTTTATTTAGGAGAATCTATTCTGTGGTCATCCGGGAACAACGTTAAGATCTACCTTCGTAAGACACAAGCTGAGACAATTTCCGGAATTTTCCAATGTGAAATATTGATTGAGTGAGTTCATTATCAGTAACTAACTGACATAGTTTTTTTTGTTGTTATTCTTTAGTTATATTGTGACAGCTCTCTACAGTCTATTTTATATCTGAGGCCCTTTGCCAACCCATCTTATGTGGACAGGATGTCAACAGAAATGGCAACTCAAGCTCTAGGCAAAGAACTTTGCTTTCAGTGGTACATCCCTCCCCTGGATCGACCTCCAGAAGAAACAGAACCCATGGTATGTAGTATAAGGCTATAGCTACATTTTCCCAAGGTATAAAGTTTAGCTAGGCCTTTATAACTTCAACAGTAGTAGGCATCAGTCTCTGAACTACTGGAGATTGAACAGTGATTCAAATTCCAGGAGAGTCTTGAAAATGGGTCAAGCTTTTAAAAATGGAACAGTTGGTCAATATAGCTTTTTGCAGAGGAACCTTCTGCTATAGAATTCCTTTGATTGCTGCTTTCTCTAAGAAGAGCCTCAGGCTTTTCTTTTTTTTCCCCGTAAGATATTCACCATATAGTTCTTCCCTGTTCAACATTTTTGTTTGCTTTTTGTCTTCTCTGTTGGTCTACCATGGCCCTTCCCAACACTGGAGTGTTGTCCCCTCTAGCGGTGCCGCTGGTAGCTTCTGCAATTCCTTGACTCACGTGACCCCTGTCAAATTATGAAACCTACTGGGCCTACCTCTCTTTGTTCTCTGCCATCACTTCCCACACTGGGCCCTTCATCCTGCTTCCTTAGGCTGGAAACCTGCTACTAACTGTTGGCCAATTATATATCTCTTTCTATTCAGATAAAAGGAGAAACTTTAGCATATTGTTTCCCAGATAAACTTAAAGCTATTTCCTCCATTTTTGAAAACATTCATCCCCTGGTATCTGCTGGGGACTGGTTCCAGGACTCCCCAAGGATACTAAAATCCATGGATGCTCAAGTCTCTTTTATAAAATGGCGTTGTATTTGCATATAACCTACACATGTCCTTCTGTATACTTAAAATCACCTCTAGATTACTTACAATACCCAATTCAATGTGAATGTTATGTAAGAGTGATTAGGCTGTATTGTTTATAGAAAAAACATTTGTACATATTCAACACAAGTACGGACACAGTTTTTTCCAAATACTCTGAATCAGTTGAATTTGGAAATGTGCAACCCATGGATAACCCTCTGTACTTTCCTCCCCACTCTTTTCAGGTCACATCCTTGCCAGATGTGATATGTGCACTTTAAAACAGTGAATCTATAATATCTTTTAGGGGAATTTACAGTAGTTTTCAAATTGCGGTTCTAAGAATATTAATAAGTCAGGGAATAAATGACATTAGGTCATAAGGAGCATTTTTTAAAAGACACAAAACACAAGGGAAAATATCAGAATGCTTCATGTATAGTAGGTAAAAAGGTTTTTGAGCCTTTTGTTTCATGGTATATATTGTTCAAAGCAAAATTTCCTGGATGGGTTATTGTTCATCTTATATCATAATTTGTTTATTTGTTGGCAAGAAAGCCAACAAAATGATTAAAGAGTACAGTATATTCATTTAGAGAGGGTTGGCAAATGGAATGGTTATGTAGTTGGGAAACAGAATGCTTATCTAAGCAACTAGTTTTAAAAAATAAGAAATAAAGCATAAAATTCACTTCACCAGGCCATGGAAACATCAAATCCCCATGAATTGTTAGCGTGGTTGGAGCAGGATGACCTGTGATGTCCATGTGCTGCCTTTAGAAAACAACAATAAACCAATATTCAAGAAGCAAACACTGTGAGTGTGTATGTGGCTTGAGCAGAATAACAAGGTTTTGCCCCAAACAGTCATATCTGACAATCAACAGGGGTTTAGGAACTGGTGTCAGAGATCAGATGCAAAGATCCAGCTAACAAGTTCTGATTTAAGCACAAAGATTTTTTTCAAGCCACAAGAAAATATATAGAACACACAGCTCTTCCATTTCTTAGTTTACGTGCATTTTTTTTTAGCTTTAACAGTGTATATGTATCGATCTTGATAAAAGATAAGTTACTGTCTTTACTTAGGCAAAAAACTGAGACATAGCGACTTACATGAAGTAAATCATCTCAGACCCCCAGTTCTATATTTTTTGGAAGCAAACACTGAAATTTGATGCTTTAAATATTGTGCGTTCATTAGTTATCATTTTAGGACTTTAGCGTTTGTTGTTCAACTATCAGCCAAAGCTCAAGCAATCCACAGCATGAGTAGTGAGAGCTTGTGTACAACTTACCGTGTTCCAGATACTTTATTACACTAGCTCTGTGAGCTAAGTGGTATCACTGGCCCCGTTTCACAGAGGAGGTGACTGAGGTACAGGATGGATGAATGCTAGCTGGTGAGGAGTTAGATTGGAGCGGTGTGACTCCAGAGTCCATGCTCCTAGACGAAAGGACGTTTGAAGTCCTTGAGTGATGACCGAAGCTGCTTCTGGCCTCTGAACAGGATGGCAATGAAAACTAATATCCGTTTCACACTTTGGAGTTTCCAGGGACTATATCGGTCATTGCATGACACAGTGAATTCACATCACTCGATCCAGCTACTTGATCAACATTGTACCACAGCATTGATGCAAAAATGTCAGTAGGAACTAAGGATGCTTCAGAGTAGAAATCCTGGCATTGGAGATTTTGATGTGAATTTTTTTTATAAATCAGGGATAAATATCTCCATGTCATTGTACTTTGGAGTTAAGTTCATAACTTGGAAATGTTTAACTTCTTAGTGTAGGAAATAGAAATTAACCGTTTGAAAAAATAATCTTTAGTAGAATTTAAAAGGCCTATATGGCAAGATATTCATTGGAACTTCATTACAGCACAAGCATCTCTTGAGCAATTTCAATTTCTTACAAGGACGGACAGGAAAGACTCTGCCAAAGACTGTCGTTTTAATGAACTTTCCAGACACTGGTTTTAAAGATAGCTGTGACGAATGGTGGATTTTAGTCAGAGAGACATATTACCAGCACTAGAAAGATGAACCAGGACCAGAAATTCCTTGATCCAGATTTGTCTCAAGGTTATACCATAGAGCCTTGAACTTTATCCCACCTAATCTTCCTGCTCCTTTTAACATTCAGGTTCCCACTTACGGTTCAGAATGAGATTTGAATTATGTTTATAACTTGATCAGGCTCAAAAAATACAATTCAGAGTTAGTAAAGATGAGGGCTAGTAAAGAATCGACAGCAGGCATGGATTCTGAGGCTGCAGAAGACTCAGGCAGAAAGCATAACCAAGTGCAGAAAGTCCAATCCAGCAAAACACTGAAAAGCATGACTTCAGCTGGCAAGTGAAAACACAAACTTGGATAGAGCTGAAATGGTTCCTGGAGATGTGTCTATTCAGTGCACAAATCCAGCCAGTCTGGGAGAAAGAGGTGTGATACCAGTGCTCTTTTCTGGAGGTCTTCATATCCCTACCTCAGAGTCCTGGACAAGCAGGTCATGAGTTCAAGATCAGCCCAGTTATAGCAATATACTGAGAAAAGAGTTAAGACCATAACAAAAGCAGGAGTTAGGAAGGCTAAACTACATGCTCACATGATTTCCTGAGTGACCAAGCTCACACATTACTATGTGGGTGGAGGCTAATGTCTACCTCTTTTCCCCTCCCTCACGTGCTCTTGCCCTCTGTGCCTTCTCCCACCCTGTTCTGTCAGGGCTCTTGTTTAAACCACAGCCAGTGTTTACCTTACACCTGTAAATACAACTCAGATGAGCCAAGTAGGGTGCAGGCTGCTCTTTGGTGAGTTTCAGACCCTAGGGCATGGCTACTTTAATCACAGTCAGTACTTCTCATTCAGATTTGACCAAGAACCAGCACCGTGATAATGTTCCCCAGAAGGTAAAATGATTTAAAATGTCTGAAAAAGAAGGTCTTATTTTAGCGCTTACGTTTTCTATTTAGAAAATGCAAGTTTTTATCCTTCCTCACTTCCCCCACCTCACAATTGCTTATCTACTGTCTCTCTATATTTGCCTATTCTGAAAACACTTAAAATGTGTATTCTTCCTATCTAACTATAATTCGTTGACCAACAATGCCTCACCTCCCTCCAATCTACCCATGCCTCTGGTAATCACCATTCTACTCTCAACTTTTAAGCAATTGACTTTTTGATTCCTCATAGCAATGATATTATGCAGTAGTTGTTTTTCTGGGTCTGCCTTATTTTAAGTAGTATGTCCTCCAGGCTCATTCCTGTGGTCCTAAATGACAGAATTTCATCCCTTTAAATAACTGAAGAGTACTCCATTATGAATATATTTCCTTTACCCATCATCGATCAGTTGATGGAAGCTAAGTTGATTCCATATCTTGGCCATTGTTAATAGTGCTGTAAATGCATTAAAGTGCGGATACATCTTTAGCATACTCATTGTCTTTGTATATAGGTCCAGTGCTGGGGTCTTAGGTCTTTGTGACTTTGAAGCTCTGGGGTTTTCTTCTGTCCCCTGTGTACTGAAATTCTATGGTGTGGCTTGGTGTCCATCTTTCATCCGCTGCTCTGGACACTTAGGGTGCCCTTCCCAGTCTGGAAAGTAATGTTCTTTAGTCCACAGAGAAATTAGCTTTCATGATTTTTTTCCCTCTGATGATCTCTGTATCTTCTTGAATATTGAACATATTAGATTAATTTTCTTATTTTTTATTACTTGTGCTTTTAAATTTAGGTTTTACTTTGGAGGACATAGATTCAACTTTATGTTTTAAATCTTTTGTTGCTTATTTAGTTGCTGTGATTGTATTTTTAAGAGCTCTTCTTCTTCCCGATTGTTCTGTTTTAATCGCACTGTGTTATTACTTCATATTTGTCCTTCTCTCTGAGGTTTTAATCGTCATTTCATTGAAGTTTTCTTCTGCTCTCTGTATTGTATCTCATTCTTCAACTTCCTTTCTCTTATTTGTTTGGTTTCTGCCTTTCATTTCCAATCCAGGGGACTCAGCTGTCTATTCGCCTTTGGAGTGAGGCACTAGAAAGCACATTGGGTCAGGTTTATTGATCCAGAGCTCTCATTATAGGATAATTGAGAAGGAGCTTGGAGTTCTATAGAGGATGCTGGAATGTTGGTATCTGTGGGTCTTTCTCTTTAACTGGTCAGTTCCCCCAAAGAGGATTTTCTTTGATTCCTGCCTAGGTACCTACATTCTGGAGCGGGGGGGTTGGTGAGGTAGGAGAATATATGTCATTCAGAATACATTAATTTTAATATCTTCACTATAATACCTACCCCTCTCCCTCACATCTCATCTCTGAGTATAGATCTTCTCTAATTTAGTATCAGCCAAGCAGCATAGAAGAGGTTTGGCCAGGAGAGAGATGGCAAAGAACAAAGGTTTCTCCCAGCATGGACCAGAGAAAGGCTGGGATGGAGGTTGTCCAGCAGTGCTGTTTTCAGCCCCTGTCACTCCTGCCTCGGAGGGAGCCTGAGCCTCTGGCTCTGGAGTTCTTTTGGGTTTCTAGGTCCTGCTCATTGCTGGCAACCCTCTAAGGACGCAACCTTCCTCTGCTGAGTTTCTGAGCACATTTGGTCCTGCAGAGTCTTGCTAACATTGTCTATTTCACCTCCTATCTTCTTTCTGTCCTCATGGATTTATGCTTTTTAAAAAAAATCTCTTTTCTTTTAGTTTGATTTTCAAGAAAGCAGGGATAAATGCAAGCACTTAATTTATTCAGTTTTGATGGCCAGCTCAGGGCCTCAGCTTGCTGAGATGTGAGATGAGGGAATTAGAGCAGATCATCTCTACAGTTCTGTGAAACTCAAATTCTGAGTACATGACTGTGAGTCGGTGCAGCATTGTAGGGAGCTGATGCCAAGAGTTGTCAGAATCTGAACAACACAGGGATTACTAGAGCATGAGTCATCATGAGAAAGAGAGGAGGGGAAGGGGCAACATCAGCGAATTCACAGGAGTGGGTAGGACTGCTGAAAGGAAAGGTATATTTGGAGAAGGAACAGGAAATAAAGTTGGATATTCACCAGGCATGTGTTTAGAACTTGCTACAAAAGGTCTTCAAAGGCTGAAATTTAAACTTCACTACAGTACAGAATATCACTCTTCAAAAATATTTATCATTACCAAATAGTATTATATTTTTATCTTACTACCTTTGCACAATTCCTGTTCGTATCATTTCTCCTTAAAGTGAAGTGGGGGGGAGAGAACCTCTGTGTTTTTTTTCTTCCTAAAGAAAAAACTTTGCAAAGTGCAGTGTTTTGTTTTTTTTTTTTTGAGGACTAATGCTGAATGTTTTGAGGCAGTGTATGTAATTTTGGTATTTATGTTTTTCTTTCTCTTACAGGTTCTATTGTTGTATGCATATAATATAAAGCCGGTGAAGATTATAGATATTAGAAATTCCACTTCTAACAGCATGTGCGTTGGCTCTTTGTGGCTTCCGCTGAAAAGGCAAGTAAAGATGGATCAGCCACAGGCTCACCCTCCATGGTATTTCTGGTCAGGACAGGCTACTTCAGTGACACAAGGGTACAGTAGTGCAAAAGACCCTCACCTGCCATTTTTAAGAGAATCTTCATTTTCTTTAGAGGAGCACTATAGGCAGTATGGAAAAACATGAATGCTGGATTCAGTGTGTTTGACTCAACTTTACCAAGCTACAGCATTGAATAGTTCTTGTGCCTCATTTTCCTCTTCTCAGTGCCTCAGTCTTTTCTGTTGCAAAGAGAGCAATAACAACAGTGCCTTGGAAGAGTTCATGACACTTCATAGAGATTGCAGGTTGTACAAGGATATTGTCTGGAGTGTATCTTGCCTGATATTTTGGTGTGTTTAACAAATAACATAACTCTGTATTATGTGTTGCCAAATGAAGCTCAGACTCCACCGGCTCCCTTGTCTCATCTTTCTCTCTGCACTCACTCTTACTTTCTCGTGTTCCAAAAACGAAAACCTGCTGCACCCAGGAGTTTTCCTGTCTTTCCACCAAATAGGAGCATGTCAAGCATTTGTCCATTGTTGGTTTCTCTCTTTCCCTATTCCATTTTTTTCCTATTTTTTAAATTTAAAAATCTTCTCTCATTGCTTAGTTTATTTTGACCCACTGTCTATTGCCCCTGGAATGTTGGCTTCCGTTTCTCTCACTGGAAGATGGGAAGGAGCTGTCTGCTCTGCCTGGCTTGCAGGTTATTGACAGGCTTAAGTTGGGCAGCAGGGGAACACGCTTTGGAAAGCTGAGACACTAGCAGAACCTGCCTGGGTCAGGCACCCAGCAAGGAGCAGGTGAGCAGAGAACTGGAGCTTGCTGCTCCTTCCCCAGAGAGTCCTGTCCATGCTCCTGATTCTCATTTTGAAAGGTTTCTTGCTCTCCCCATGAAAGAGAATAAAACAAGAGACATTTCAAGTGCCTGTAGACTTCTAATTATTTGATTTCTTTCTTTTATCTTTTTGGGGAAAATGGCAAAAAAAAAATTTAAAAAGCCCTAGGTACAGGTCCTATGCCAGCAGAGCTAGGCATCAAAATTAGAACATTTTACAGTCACCTTATAAACTCAGAAACATTGCAGGATTTTTTTTTCAGAACCACATGATGAAAATAATTATAATATCTGCAGAATAGAAAGACAACAACTGATATGCTTTATTTTTATTTCAATAAGTTCTTAATTTTAGTGTGTTTATAATTAATAATAAAGTTACTGAAATATTAACTAGCTCTGTCACGAGCCATCACAGAATAGTGCCTGGCACTTTTCAGCAGACCTGTCCTTCAGTGGCATTGTGCTAATGGACTGCTTCTGTCACTTGGGGTAGCATTCCTTGTGTTCCTGTGAAGGTTAAGGTCGGTACTTGCTCATCCTTTAGAAAGCAACATGGGAATAAATTGGGTTCGAAAAAAATAAGCCAGAGAAAATTCTCCTTTCATTGTCTACTTTTTTATCTCCCATTTAAATTCTCATAAAGAAAAATGTTTTTAAATTTTGTATTTTTTTCTTACAACAACAAATGAAAAATAAAGTTCATATGGGTGAACTCGCATGAGAGTTCCTGTGTAGTTCTAAGTGGTAGTTATGCTGTTGTGATCAGGATCAAGTTCTCTGCCCACTGTCTGTGTTTTTAAACCTCCTGTCACTCAGGTATCTACTTCCAGCTGGCTCTGGCCCTCTGGGCCATGGGAGACAGGGTGAGAGGATGCCTGGAATCTGAGCTGAGCGAGCAGAGGGCTGAGGAGCTGGCCCAGCCCACACAGGAGCAGCGTGCTTGTGTGTAGTGCCTGCATGACCTGGGGGGAAAGGTGGAGAGCAGGAGTAAGGGAGAGGGTCGTGAGGACAGAGCAGGCCAGCGAGCTCTTTACAGAACTGGGCTCTGCCATGTCCTCTACAGAAGACATTGCTGTAGCTCTGAACACTCACCAACAATCTGCAGCCCAAATGTCAAGGGTAGTTTATCCTTCCTACAGTCTCAAGTAATATGAAAGAAAGCTGTGCTTTTCTTTTTCTTTTTGGAGAAGGTGGGGATTGAATCCAGGGTCTTATGCATGCCAGACAAGTGCTCTACCCCTCATCCCTGTGCCATTTTGGGAAGAGAAGTAAGATTTTTTTTCTCTAAATATTAGAATGAAGAACGGTGTTTTAGAATACCATTTTTCCTTTACGTGTTTTTTTGTGGTTGAGAATTTATTTAGTTATATTATTTCCTCCTTTCAAAAGCCCCGTGAATTAGATAAAGTAGGTTTTATTATTCCAGCCTTGCAGTAGAAGAAATGTCAGGGTCAGAGAGGTTAAATGACTCACTTAAGGTCACGTGACTGGCGTGTAATGGACCCAAGGGTAACTCACCAAGCCTTCAAGTGAGGATTCTGTGCTCTCTCCAATGCATCAGGCAGCTTTTCCAGCATTATTGGGGATGATCCATTTTGTCAGTGGACAAATTTTCCATATAAGCTTTTAGCAATAAATCTTTATATGTTAATGGTTGCATCTTTGATAGAAAAGTTCCTAAAGTGTACTATATAAATTAAAATCCTCATGTATAATGAAAGATTTTTAACATTTTATTGCTGAGAGCCATCATTAGGAAGATCACACATTACACCATACTGCAGATGAGGGTGCTGTAGAACAGTGCGGGATTGACACATTTGTATATACTGCTGATGCCAGTTGGTTTTTTGATCCTTTACTTATTTTTCTTAATGGTTTCCTTCTTTCTCGGCTGGAGAAAGGCACCACACACACCCGTGCTGCGTCTAGAGCATGGAGTCACTAAGAGCCACACAGGTGGCTCTTTGCCTGCTTCCATTGCAAACCTTCTACCTTTAGTCTCCAGTCCACTGGTCCACCTCTCTCTGCGGAGTGGCCACTGTTCACTGGCTGGGGCCTCTGAAGTTCTGCATCTCCAATATTGTTGCCACTGTGTCCTCTGCCTCTTCTTTGGCTCTTGCTTTTC
>NW_004624750.1:10614748-10631781 GCF_000247695.1 Heterocephalus glaber | reverse complement strand
AAATGATGCTTTGTAACTTTATAAAATTACTTTTACATTTTAACTTTATTATTTAATCATTTTTATTACCTAATTGCATAAATAAAAACTAGAAAACATAGATAGGCATCTGTTCTTTCAGATATTTTATGCATATATATTTTTCTTACCCACACAGGGGGATAGGTTATTAGCCTTATAGTGTGCTATTAATCTGAACACTGAGTGGGTTTTGTGCCAAGGGAAGTTTGTGTTTTGGAGGAGAGCAGAGGATTATTTACCTCCTACCGGTCTGGAGTTCTGAACCTATTGAGAAACGGGACATAAGAGACAGACATGAGGTGATCGAAATATCAGCATCATTACTCATGAAGCTGATTTGCTGTGGATCTGTGGCCAAATGAGCTTATTAATATTTTACTGCAGAATTAGCCAGACTCGGCCACCTAGGCACACAGTCATCTAGCGTAGATGTGCAACCACAGGGCTTCCCCATTTCCGTTTTTCCCCCTGCTGAGCTTACTGCATGGAGGAGGTGGAGAATAATAGTCCCACAGGTAGGGCACCTCCAAAACATACAAAGGTTGCCAGAAGAGGATTGAGCCTCGGAAGACAATTGAGCCTGGCTTTCTCCTTGCGTCTCCCAAACTTACCCATCAGATAAGTTGTTCCTTTCTCCTGGGGTAAATTAGTAATGGATCCAAAAGCAGCTGAATTGTCCCTTTTTCTTTGGGAATGGAGTGGAAATTCCTTATCCTCTATGGGGTAGGGGTAGAAAATGCACATTCTCCCCAATCACTAGATCTGTGCATTTCCATTTGTATAGTAATCCTCTTTCTTCATGTATAATTTGTGGTTATTGTGGACATTCTTGAAAGGACCAAATAGCTCTGAATGGCCTAAAATGGAAAGGAATGATCTGCTCAGGCTGTCTTCATCCTACAGTGTTCTTTGGCAGAGGCAACCACTTTCAACTCATTTCGATGTTTCTTTTGTTATTGACTTCAACACCTATAAGTAATGTGCAGTATCAGTCATGAAAGGTGAAGTAACAAACTCCCTTGAAATCTTAATAGGTCAACAGGGACCTGTTCTACATCTCCTCATGCTAGCATCCAGGCTGGTGACACAGCCATTATGCGGAACCTCAAAGGAAAATCTCATGATGGCTCTTCGAGTTTCCATCATATCACATCCATTAACATTTTGTTGGCCGAATAAGTTACAATCTGTAGCAACAGTTTCACTACTACCATCTTGGAAGTAGGAAAGCCAGAAATATGATTGAATATTGCTAATGAAAGTATTTGTTTTTTCTTGAGGTATCCATTGACTCAATGTTATAGTATACAGGGGTTTGAGTAAATTATTACTTCCTCCCAACTCCTTTTCCCTTCCTTTCTTAATATTATTACATCACAAAATTTAGTTAGACCAATATTTAAGGTTTACATTATTATGACCATGTAAATAATGTTTACAACAGAGTCAGGTAGTCTACTGTGGTTATTTTCCTTTCTTAGACGTTTGGTTTTCCTTGCTCCCTCCCTTCCTCCCTTTCTTCTTGCCTGCCGATAGAGGCGAAATATAACTCCCAACCTGCTAGATGTCAAATGTGCCGCGTTTTGTGTCCCCTGAAATCAAAGAATGAATTCCAAAGGATAAAGGAGGTTAAGAATAGGAAAGGTTTACTGAGAGAGAGCTCCTGAGAGACAGGAGGGGTCCTGGAAATAGGTTGTCATTGGGGTCATTGCTCTAAGAATGTGTTATAGAGCAAAATTGCAAGGTGGGTACAGAATCACAGCATGAGTACAGTATGGGTCAAAATATAATTGACCAGTAAGATTACAAGTGAAGCTGCTTAGCTAATATTAATCCAATAAGGAAGCAGGTCACATAGCAAGGGTACATGGAAAGAACAAAGACATTTTTGGGAAGGGATGAGTCTGAATGCTCTGGTCACCCACCTAGGCAACTGATGCCTATTTGGACTTTCTAAATCAGGTGGAGCTAATTATAGTATAATTCCAAATTTCCACTTATCCTTTGGGGAGGCATGCAGGTCTGGCTGTTGCATCTTTATCTTGAGGCCTGGTCTTCTTCAGATGCACCTGCAGCCACAATTCTGATGTCTCTATTTTCTGCTGACATCCTTGAGAGCCCAGATTAATTAATCTGACTATGTTAATTTCTGTCTAATTTAGCTACCTACAACCCTCCCTCCCTCCCTTCCTTCTTTCCTTCTCCCTCTCCTTTGCAGAGCTGGGGATTGAATCTAGGGCCTCGTGCATGGTAGGTGAGTGCTCTACCACTGAGCTACAGCCCTGTTTTATTTTCTTGACTTGTATTTATCCTTAACTTTTTCTGTTTATTACACTGATCTTTTATGTGTTTGTGTATAGATCTTTACTACAGTTCATACCCATCACATAATGCCACAACTCCGTTTTCCTCCTCTGCTCCAGTCAAAGTCTGGCTGCTCTCAGTGCGTGCTGTGTGGCTCTGTTCTGAGCTTCCCTTTGCTGCTTTCCTGGTTGTGTTCCCATCCTGCTTTTGTTCTTTTTGTTTCTAGTTTGGTAGATTTGTTTTTCTTAAGCCATTTCTTACTAGGTCAATATTTAATTGGTTACCAATAACAAAATACTTTTAATTCTTAAGCAATATTATCAGTATGGTTCTTTGTTTTCTGGGTTATTTCATCTGTGCTCTTATCATGTGGAAATGTAAACATTGGCAACTTTTCTTGGTTTCAGAGTATACTTTGGCATTTTCAGTTTCAGTTACCACTCAAATGCCACTTGCCAGCATTTACATCTTCTGTGCTCTGTCCCCGGATTTATCATAGAGCAGATGTCTTAGCATTTTGGTTGTACATCCTTCTTAGTGTCCTTAGATGCTACCACATATATGAGGGTGGTTACTGATATACAGTACTGAGTGCTTATAATAAACCCTCCAACAGACCTGACAGCTCAAACTATCTCAAACTCAGGGGATTTTATAGATAGATATATATTTCTTTTATAAAGTGTATGTTACCCTCTCATGTCTATTTCTAAGAAGAATTCGGCACTCTTTTCATTTTCACACTACTTTTGTCGAGTACTTTCAATCACAGTTTTTCAGTTACAGAGAAACTTATCAGATTGCAGTCTTTCAGCCATAGCTCAGAATATTCTTTGACAAAATTGTTCCTATATCCACTTCTACATAGTTCCTGTATGGAAAATGATTATTTCCTCCCAAGCCCGCATGGCTTTTCTATTTAGCTTATCTGAGGCAGGACAAAGTCTATAAGACTAAGGATTCTAGAGGGCCAATCTGTTACCCTTTCTCGGAATTAATTTTCCTCTCATGTCTAAAATAAATGATCTTTTCACTCAGATACTGCTGGAAATGGAAAGTAGGGCTCTTTGGGTAGAATCTCCAGAATACCCTCAGCAGGCGGAGGGAGGGTAAAATGCACCACAAGGAACTGCGTTTCTGAGTCAAGAAGTTGATTGTGATATAAACAGATCAGGGCAATGTGGGCCTGAGAGGTGACCGAGACTGAATGTGAGTGGGAGAGGGAAGCCGGGGCTGTCTTGCTTTAATGAAGGCTTGTGGCTTGCTTTTGTGTCCTGACTTGAATAGCATACGTGAGTGGGTCAGCTGTGGAGTAGAGCAAACTGGTGTTTTGTTTCGTTTTGTTTTGGCCAGGGTCTCACTATGTGCCATCCCTGAGTTATGAACATTCACGTTTTGAGCCTTCACAGATACGAAGGGACCTCACCTTATGAACATTCCTAAATGTGAACAAATGGAGGAAGTAGCTCGTGTGTCTTCCGGATACTGTCTCAGCTGTGCTGCTCGGTGCTTACTGTACAGTGTGGTAGTGCACAGTAGTACAGTGCTCACTCAGAGCCCAGGATGTCCAGAAGGAGGAGCAAATGTAGTGGTGATAGGGAGGGGACTGCTAGGAAGGACAAAGCAATAACTATGGAAACCAAAGTGAAAATGCAGTGTAAGACTCACTTTGTCAGACTTATGAATGAATCTGACTTACAAATGTTCTCCCAGAATGAAACTTGTTCATAGGTCAGGAACTTACTGTACTTTAGTCTGGCCTCAAACTCACTATGTAGCCCAGGCTTGCATGGAACTCAGAGTGAGCCTCCTGCCTCAGCTTCCCGAGTGCTGGGATTACAGGTATGTGCCACCATGCCTGGCCTACCAAGCTGTTTTTCATCTTGATATTCTCTTTCATTTTTGAACTGTAAATGTTTCTTTAGCTTTAAAGTAAGGCATTTTAGTTACATTCCAGTTCTTGTTTGTTTTTTTTTTTATATTAAAGAACATCACCAGATAGAAGAAATACTAATATATGTTTAGGTGAATAGGCAAATGAATGAACTTACAACATTTGAAAGTTGAGAAATGGAAGTAATATATAGATTTTTCTTTTCCCCTCCACCATGTAAACCAACACTTTTTAAAAAATTGGATTTTGGGGCTGGTAATTTAGCTCAGTGGTTCCGCTGCCTGCCTTGCAGGCGCAAGGTCCCAAGTTTGATCCCTGGTAACAAAAAACAAAAAAAACCCCTGGATTTTGAGTTATATCAAATAAATATCATTGATTAAATTTGCTAGTTTGTTGTCATGACAACCTTCTCTTGGTGCTAATTAGAAGTTAACTAGGACACTTGAAGAGATTGATTCTGGTCTTGAACTAGACATAATTTCATAGCTTCTATCATCTACTGCAGTGTATATTGTTGGTGGGTTATTGAAGGTAAGAGGCCAAAAATGTCCCTTTGGCTGATATGTGAGGTACTGAATCTCCTTTCCTTTATTCTTTCTCACTCCTCTCCTTTTTCTTTCTTTTCTATTTTTTTTTGAAATCTCTAGGATCCAGAATAAGCCTAGAACTTTAGAACACGATATTAATTTAAGATGAATTAAGAGGGCTACAGGGCTGGGGATTTAGCTTGGTGGTTCCACCGCCTGCCTCACAAGCAGAAGGACGCGAGTTCCATCCCTGATACCAAAAAAAAAAAAAAAAAAAAAAGAGAAAAGAGGGCTACAGAATAGGTGTTCCAATCATTTCTGGCTTGAAAAGTTTGTGGTTCTTCCTAAAATGACCTGCACTGCTGCAGACTGACTGAGCAATTGAAATCTGTCATTCATAGTGTATCAGGTGCTTTAAAGCCCTGGAAAGATGCAAACTGTCCTAATTTTAAGATGCAAACACTTCATTTGGAGTGATAGATGCTGACAGAGGAAGCTTAACAAGTGTTTTACAAGTCACATAAGGTTAGTTCAGCAAATATTTATGGAACGCATAAAGATACAAGGCAATTAGAATTAGTACATAACTAATAGATCCCAAATATCACAATTCTATAATAGCAGAGACCAAAATACAATTGGATGTTATCATTAATCATTAAATCCTTTCTGAGAAACCATTTGTGCACAAGTTTTCCAGGCTTGGGGAAGTAAAGACATACAGAAATCAATAGAACTGGATCCCTGTCATGGGGGAGTTTAATGATGTGTGTGTGTGTGTGTGTGTGTGTGTGAGTGCGTGTGTGTGTGTGTGTAGGTCATCCACAGTGATCTCAGCCACGGTAGCCCTGTCTTAGCAAATTGTTGCACTCACAAAATTTGATCTTTAAAGCTATTCCTTATGGGGTCTTTCCTAGGAAGACCCATAGGTGAATCCTTTAATCACACAGAGCAAAACTCCTAAATCTTTTTTCCAACCATATCAGCTAGTTTTTTGTAACTTATAATGAAATTTGAGTCAGGCTACTTATGAAGAAAAGAGGTCTATTTAGCTCCTTGTTTTGGAGATTCAAGCAGCATGGCACAGCATGGCTCTGCCGAGGGCCGTGGTGGATGGCAGGTGCAGCGCCCACTGAAGAAGGGTCATGCCTTGAGCTGGGAGTAGAGAGCTGAGGAAGATAGACTCGCTCCATTTTTTTTTTTTTTTTTGGTTCTGGAGCTTGAACTTGGAACCTTGCGCTTGCAAGGCAGGCAGCAGAACCACTGAGCTAAATGCCTGGCCCTCGCTCCTTTACAACAACCTTCTCAAGAGAATTCCAGGGGTTGCAGGAGAACTGTGACCTCTGCACCTCTAAGCTTTAGTATCTTGAAGTCACTCGGGCCATCTGCATAGATTCGACTAACTTTGCTTTGAAGGGAGGATACTCCGCAAAAACTGAGCAAGAGTCATTCCTGCCCCTCACCAGCTACAGCATGCTTCCAGCCACTTTCTGACTTGGACAGATGAGCACTGGGCTCTTCCTGTCTTGGCATCTGTGGTAGTAGGGTCATGGGAGGGCCTCGCAGCCCCAACCTCAAATGAGCCACTTTCACAGTGTGTGTATGTGGTTTTCCTCAGATAATGCCAGAGTAATAGACTGTGAATCAGAGGGAATTTCTGTTTGACAAATATTGAGACAGGTGGCATACATCAGGTAATGCTGCCCCCTTCATCCATTATGTGAAATGATTAATGATATAGTCAGTGTCACTTTCCTTGATAGTGCTCGATGGAATCAGGACAGTGACCAATCATGGCTCTTATCGAAGCTGTTCATATAGCAAAACATACTTCAGCCAGGCCTGAGAACTCGATTAGGAATGTAGAAATATAGCAAAGGTAGAGAATTACAGGTGTAGGTGTGTGCTCCTCCCTGGTACAGTTGACCGGCAGCCTGGAAGGTTTGGCATCAGGGGCAGTCTTATCGGTGCTGGGCCTTTTGCCTGTCTTCCACCCTTTTTAGTCCCACAGAGCCATCCCACTTCTGGATAAAATCACCTTTCTGTCCAGACGGCCTGGGCAGCCTCCTAGCTGATTTCTGTCCCACTTGTCTCTTTCCAGACCAGTTTGCCTTTAAGTAATGGTCAGAAAATTTTAAAGGCAATCTCTATCCAGTTTCCCACAATAAAATCTAAATTCCTCACTCTAGTATAAGCTCTTATAAATGTGCCTCTCAGCCTATTTGTCACCACTCACACCACCATACTTCCCAGACACACCTGCAGAAAGAGATGGCATCAAGTCTCTTGTGTTCTCCAAATGCCCCCTGCTTATTACCTAAATGGCTCTCTCCACCTGGTGCCTTTGTCCCACTCTACTTGAAGGCATCCGACTCTTTCAAGGCTCAGCTCCTATGAACCTTCTTCCAAGAAGTCTTCCTTGTTCATCATACTCAGATTTACTCTTTCCCACCTCTAGGATCCTGTAATAGGTCAGCCGAGCATATTCTGCTTGGTATTTAATTTAGTTGGGTATGAATCTGTTTTTCTCAGTAATTATAGATATTTGAGGATTTTATGTTTCTACATCTTTGTGTCCCATGGGACTTAACATAATCTCTTGCATATATTTGTTGAACTGAATTGAATTAGCTGTAGTTTTGTAGCTCTAAAATTGGATCGTTTCCATGTTTGTGCATTTATTAAGACTTAGATATAACATGGTATTGGGCTGTAAAGTCTACTGTTGTTTGCTTCTTTGTTTTAAGGGTTTTTTGTTTTGTTTTGTTTTTTGTACCCTGGATTGAACTTGGGACCTTGTGCTTGAGAGGCAGGCGGCAGAACCACTGAGCTAAATCCCTGGCTGTTTTAATATTTTAACAAACATCACTCAGTTATAATTTTAAAATTAATGTATTTTTATCATGTTAATATTCTGGATGCTAGTGTGTGTATGTATTAGTACCCAAAACAAATGGTGGCTTCCTTCAGGGCTGCACTGTGAGGTGGGCATAGCTGGTCTCTGACAGTTTCATAGTCATGACTCTTTTAGTCCTAAGAAAAACATCACTACCTCAGGTAAAACATGTTTGGAGGAAGGAAGCACTAATATGGCAGAGTACAATAAGTTAGCTCATGCATGCCAAGGATGGGTTCCTTGTGAGGATGTGGGCCTTACAGAAAATGGAACCAGAGACTCAAGAGCCAACATGGCAGCACATGAGTTGGCAGGGGCCTAGCTTCTCCCTCGTCTCAGTGGCTTCCTCTTACCCCTCACATCTGCCTCAGTGGCTCCCTTCTTCCACTCCCTTTGACCTGTCAGCTCGCATAGCCAGTACTGACTGTAGTTTTCCTCTGTCGTCCCTCTTTACATGATGGCATAACAATAATCTGATTCAGCTCTGGCTCTGGGTCAGTCTGTCTTGGGTCAGATGTCCACACATATCCATTGTCTCCATAGTCAAGGCCATGGGCCGTGTCATAGATGGGCAGTGTATACATGCTATTGCCTCTCTACCTTCCTTTCCATTCACTCTTCTTATTTCACGCCCAACTTCCAGTCATTCCCCTGTGGTGAAACCCTTTTCCAAGGTCTGAATCTCTTTATTCCAGGGCTTTGTTCTCAGAAGAAAAGCAATTTCTGAAAGTCTTGCTTTGGTGCAAATTACTTTACTTGTTTTTGCCCTGTAACATATGAGTTTTAGCAACGAATACATACAGAATTCTAAAATAATGTATTATTCTTAATTAATTGCAGATCTTATATTTTTGGCTATCTTATATTTTTTTCAAATAACCCCGATTACTGAAGAATTATAATTTCTGAGCCCTCTGCTTTATCCTCAGAACTAGAGTTGAGTGTTAAAAAAAACAAGACAAGTAAAATAAGTAGTTTACAATTTAATATACAGTACTTACAATAATATCAACCTTACTGTGTTTCCTTCTTATTTCCAGAACATGGTTATTGGATGTTGCTCTGAAATAAGAGCTCTCTTTGTGCGTGACAGAGAGCTAACACCATTGACTGAGGTAGGTACCTCTCCTTCCAAACATTTCTGACTCATTCATGAATATTATGTCTATGGAAAAGGAAACACAGTAAATGTCTAATTGCAAGTATCAAGGCCTCTTTTTTTTTTTTTTTCTTTTGGTTCCTGGGATCAAACTCGGGACCTTGTGCTTGTGAGGCAGGTGGTGGAACCACTGAGCTAAATCCCCAGCCCTCACCTTTCTTAATTAATGAAAAAAGCAATGAATATGAGTTTACAATAGCATATTTTGCTTTGGTTAAAATATTCTTTATAAAAAATTCAACTAGCGCAGAAAATTATGAAGAGAGCCATTTTAAAACCACTAAATCCACCATTGAGAGAATAACCCCAGTTGACATTTGGAGAATATCTAGAATTTTTACATCTATGGGATAATACTTTACATGCTTTCTGTAACTTGCTTTTTTATTGAACAATAACACAATGGAGATTGTTCTATCTGAAACATCTACCCTGTTATATTTAATGCTTGCAAAATAGCCTCTTTTATGTATTTATCGTGCCAGACACTTATTTACATAGATGCTTACTAATGGATCCTGAGGTTGACAGACTAGGACATACACATTTCACTCCTAGGCATTATCTCCTGAGTTAATTTTTAGGAATTGGATTTTGAAGCAAAAAACTACATATACTATAATACAAAGGAAAATTTTAATAAAATCAAATATACATAATACAAAATTTATAATTTTAACAGTTTGAAGGTGTGCAGTCCCGCAGCATTAAGTACATTCACAGTGCTTTGTAACCATTACCATCTTTCATGTCTAGAGCTTTTTCATCATCTCAAATAAAACTTTGTACCAACTAAATAATTAATTCCCCACTCCTCACCAATTCCCTTCGTGGCTCCTGGTAACCTCTGTTCTACTTTCTATGTGACTGCTTACAACATTTGTCCTTATGGTCTGGCTTATTTCATTTAGAACAGTGTTTTCAAAATTATCTTCAGTGTTGCATTCTCAGTGTTTTCTTCCTTTTAAAGCTGAATAATATTCCATTGTATCTATAATACCACATTTGCTTCTGTGTGCATCTGTTAATAGACATTCGGTTGCTTTCGCCTTTTTTCTATTGTAAATTATTTTACCATAAACAAGAGTGTACGAGTGTCTCTTTCAGGGAATGTACTGCACTTAGGAGTGGAATTCCTGGCTCACAGGGTAACACTATGTTTAACTTTTTGAGGATCCCCCCAAACTGTTCTTCTGGCAGCCACACACTTTTATACCCCTACCAATGATGTATCAGGTTTCTTGTGTCCACGTCCTCACCAACTCTTATTATTTTCCTTTGCATTGTTTAATAATATCCATTGAAATGGCTATAAAGTGGTATCTCATTGTGATTTTAATTTATTTAGTTTTAATGACTAGTAATATTGAACATCTTTTAATTTATTAGCCACTTATCTTCTTTAGGGAAATAACTATTCTATTGCTTGCCCATTTTTTAATTGGTGTATAGCCTTTGATATATGATTACAGATGGCCCTTCAGAAATATCGCACCAGTCTTCTCTTCCATCAGTGGTAGATGAGAGGACTTGTTTAGCCACTTACTCGTGTATACCCTAGTCCTTTACCTCTTCTTCCTCCTCCTCTTTCTCCAGGTAGTTGTAAGTCTGACAAGTGAAAAATAGTATGTCATTACTTTACTTTAATTATTAAGGCTAAGTATATTTCATGTTTGTTAACAGTGATGAAATGAAGTTCATTCGTATACTTGGTCAACTCATATTCAGAGCGAACTGTCTTTGAGTAAGGAAATCCTTCCTAGGCACTGGAGAGCCAGCTGCAATGAGCAACATGCACCTACCTCCATGGAGCTGCTAGTTTGATGGAAGGAAGTTAACAAATTAACAAGAAAATTTCAGATTTTAAGTGCTAAAAAGCAAAATCAAATGACACAATATATTAGAGAGGAACTGGCTCACTACATCCTGTAAACTGCACCCGGGTCACTGCCTGTTTTTAAATAGTGCTTTATTAGAATACAGTCTTGCTCATTTGTGTACTTAAGAGCCATAGCTGGTTTCTCACTGGCACAAGAAGTGTAGTTTTGATGGAGACTGTATGGCCTACAAAGTCTAAATTACTTATCTCTGGGCCCTTTACAGAAAATTTGCTGGCCTCTCTGGTAGTAAAGGGAGTGGGGTCCCAGTTTAGATACAGTGGTCAGAGAATATCTCTCGGAAGACATGACATTTGCCTTAAGATCTGAAATATTATTTTCCATTAGATTATTTGCTTTTGGGGGCAGTAATGATGCTGCCTTCACCACTGAATTCTCACAGTGCCTTACATCGGATCAGTCAGTCTCTGTTTAGTTGAATTTCTCTGTGTGTGTGTGTGTGTGTGGTTTCTGGGGATTGAATCCAGGGTCTTCACACTCAGCTATGACCCCAACCATTTTTTATTTTATTTTTAAAGTTTTGAGACAGGATCTTGCTAAATTGCTAATTTACCCTGACCAGGTTGGGCTGAAACTGGCAGTCCTCCCACTTCAGCTGGCCAGAATGCTGCTATTTCCAGTGTGCACCACTATGCCCAGCTTCCCGTTAGTTGTGTACACCTGAAATTTAGTCTTTGCCTTTTAAAATGTTCACCTAACTATTCATGTCCTTATTCCCACTTTTAAAAAGGGGAACTTACTTTTTCATTTTAGAAATAATAGATTTTCTGAAAATAAATAAAAAATAAATAAAATCAAGCTTAAATCCAATTTTGGAAAAACTGTAGTTAGAAATAGGCCACACATACACACACATTTGTTACATAAGATGCTTGTTGAATAATGTCAGTGGGTTTTGGCTTCTGACCGATCTGGGTTGGAATCCCAACTTTGAGTCTTACCAGTTGGATAACCTTAGGGAAGTCATTTAACTTCTCTAAGCTTCAGTTTCTCATTTGTAAAATGAAGTAGTAGCACCATCCTCTCACAGTTACTGTGATAATTCAAGTAAATAATATATGCCAAGTATTTGTCATTGGGCTTCCTACAAATAAACAGTTAGTGAATATCACTCTGGGAACATCACTGTCATTATCCCACCGTCCTTGGCCTGGCTTTACCATCTGTGTGTGAATGCTTCACCTCCTACCCAAACAATTTCAATTAAATTTTTAATATCTGAATTTGCTTTTGAAAAGTCTAAAAGGTGTAAGAAAAAATGGGAACCATTTTCCTCGCCCATAATGTAAATTATTATTACTATGGGAATCAGATCAGTGTGGAGGATCCCAACCCAGAACCCTGGGGTGACAGTCACCCGTCCACAGAAGACACCCCCCACTAGAATCTCATTCTTCTCATGAGAACAAGGCTTACCTAGAAGTCCTGGGGAAGGACATGGGAATTTATGAACTTGTCCCAAGAATTACCTAAGTTGTAAGAAAAAAATAACAGGCTTCAGCAAAGCCGTTTTTGTCACCAGTATGTGATTCAGCTGTGCAATTTGATTCCTTACTGAACATACTTATTACAAATTACTTTTGCTTATATTACCTCTTCTTAATTAAAATAAGCCTTGCAATACACAGGTTGTGACAAAAAGAGACTGAGAATAGCAAGGAGATGAAAGAAGGGAATTAATGTCCCTGCTAACCTTCTTAGTGTTAATCAGGGAGTATCAGTGACCATTAGGTGTGACTACTGGTCAAGCAGTAATATAAAGCTGCCCTCGTCCCCATAAACATAACAGCAATGGGTCCCCTCAGCCATGGACTGAAACCACCAACATTGTGAGCTCTGATACACTTTCTCTCTTTATAAGCTGATTTTCTCAAGTATTTGTTATATTAACAGAAAGCTGACTAATTCAGCACTGCTATAATCTGTTGTCTGTCATTATTCTCCTATTAAACATAGTGTAACATTTTCTCAAAAATATTTGAACCTAACAGAAAAGCCCTTAATGATAGTTAAATTCCAATGGCTTGCTCTGTATTTTTATGTCCATTATTAATGTATATTCATTTTTTGTTTGTTTGCTTATTTTTTTGAGACAAAGGTCAGGCTGTCCTTGAACTCACTATGTAGTCCAGGCTGGCCTTGAACTTGTGGTGATCTTGCCTCGGCCTCCCAGTGCTGGGATACAGGTGTGTGCCACCACACCTGGCTGTACATTCATTTTTGGATGGCTTAATTTAGTATGCCCATATCCTCTTATTTCTGACATTTAGAATTTTCATTTTTAACATGTTCTTGACAAGATATTGACATTATCCACATGCTAGTGATTAAAATAATTATTTCACAATCTTAACATATCTTAATTTATTTAGTCAATTTCATCATTGATTTTGTCTAAGGGATCCATTCTATTATGTGACTGCATATACCTTTGGACCCCTTATGACCTCTTATGACTCTGCACGTCAGCTGAAATGACAGCTCTACAATGCTAGCATCTTATGCTGAGTTACCATAAAAAGCATGAGTAATAACACATCTAACCTATGTTAATCTGAATCAGACTTTCATTTCATAACTTCCTTCTTAAGCTCCTGGTTTATATCTCTGGAGTTAACAGTTTTGAATTGAAATATTTTATGATGATTTGCTTCCACACTTGTCTCCCCTACTAGTGTTGATAGGATCTTACATAATAAGAATGGGTCTTATGATGCTTTTATTCTCAGTGCTTTGTCCAGCTTTGGGGCCCCAGAAGATGTTCAGCAAATGTTTAATGAATGAGCAGCTCATGATACATCTTGCAGAGATAGTTCTGGATTGCTTTGCCACTAACAGTGACTTTGGGACCATCAGTTTTCGTCGGTTGTACAGGAAACATTTGAAAAGTGCCTCCTCTGTAAAAGCCATTGTGCTAGGCAGTGGGATCCGGAGAGAAAAGCCAGTGTCCTTGCCTTCAAGAGCCCCATAGGCTAGAAGGGAAACAATTACAGAAGCAATTACAGTAGAGTGAAAAAAGAGGTCTGAGAATTGAACACACGCCTTGGTTCCTCCAACAGTTTCTCAGCACAGCTCTGCAGGTGATGAACTTCTTTTTGTATCTTTTAGAGAGCTTCACTACTGTATTCCTTCTGTGAAATGTAGTTAGTGGCCTGTGGTTAAAAGTTCTGATTACTTTGGAAAAATTGGAAGGTAGTAGAGTACCCTTAGGAAAATACAGATATGATCAAGGTCACTCATGGAAGCATTTTGCTGTCACTAGGGAGACCGGAAAAAAGAGGCAAAAAACAAGTCTTAGCTTTGGCAGTAGGCACAGTGGTGAGGGCATGACTTATGGATTTGCACATTACAATGCAGAAAATAGGACACACCCCAAAAGCTCTGGATGTGAAGATAAATAAAGAAGTTAAAAACCAAGCAAAGTAAAACAAACCAAACAAAAACCAGGGATCTCCATTTACAAGCTGCAACCGTGTTCAGGTATCTGGTCTACACCCAGTGGAGGAGTCAGAGGTGTCCAAGCCCTTGTCTTGAAGAGGTTGACATTCCAGAAACAAGGAATGGACTCGTGCTTACATATGGAGAAGACAGTGGTTGTGGCTTTACAATGAATGAGTGATGGTTTTGCATGAAGATGGGGAGCATGAGGTGAGAGAGTTTAGAAAACCTTTGGAGAGTCACAGCTGGTAGCTGCTGCAACCCGAACCTGCAGCCTCCAGAGCCTGTTGTTAACCATCATCATCATCCTGAAGCCAGCACTGTGTGGCCTTTTCACTTTATGGATTCTTGTCCTTGCAGGTGGAGAGGCTCAATGGTCATTATGTCCCCCAGGAGAGTTAGAGTCAGGTTTATGAGTAGTCCCTCTGGTGGTTAAGGGATAGGCTGTCTCCAAGTTGCCTGGCTCCAAATCCTATCCCATTGGTGCTGTTTTTGAGCTGGATAATCTTAGGCTAGTTGTTTAACCTCAGTAGTGTGGTCTTCTCTGTAAAATGGAGATTAAAATAACGCTTACCTCATAGATATCAACTTCAATAACAGAGAGATCTTCCAAAGATTAATAAGTTTATTTGAGAAGGAATATTGCAATGGGAATACGTGTGGATAAATCCAAAGAGGTTGAGGCAAGTCAAGGCTCTGAAGGGCAAAATGAGGAGGACCATACAAACTGTTTTGAAACAATAATTCTTGGCTACAAATATCAGTAACAAAGTTGGCCTCAGTCCAATGCTAAACAGCTGAGTTGTTGGGCAGACATCCTAGTAGAGGTATTTTTATGTAAGGTTGTGGTGGCCTTTGTGCATAGCTGTGGTTGTGACAAGAGATTTTTGCAATAGTTCCTGTTATTAAGCATGTGTGCATGATCTCTCTTTCTTCAGAAACTCCTGGCTCTATTTACTTATTTTGTAGGGTTTGACACAAGTTAACTCATTTTGATGCCAACAACTTTCACATAGTGTTTTTGTGTGTATTGAGTTATCTTATGTAAAACTCTTTGAATAGCACCTCACCCATATGAAGCAAAATAGTATTGTTATCATCTAAAAACTACTCAAGTTTACTTGGAGTGAAACCCTTATAAGTAGACTTGTTTCACTAAGAAGTGGCTATAGCAGAACAACAATATAATGTCTACAATGAAGTTTTTGTGTGCATTCACAAAAGAGGCTAGATTAATGCAAGTCCTCAGAATGGCTATATGGATCACTTTTAACCCTACACACTCCCATTCTCATCTGTTCCAATTACTATTATCATATAACAAAGCACTGCATGCTTAGTGTCTGTTATGGCTTGTGTCTAGATGTCCCCCCAAAGCCTCATGTGGTCATGGGTGAGGCTTTTTCAAAGATGGCTGAATCTGGAGTGTGTGATGCTGGCATTAAGGGCGAGTGGTTACTAAACCAGTACACTGGTTTGGCACCATCCTAATCCCAGTAGTCTGGATAATATAAAAGAGGCAGAAAGACACTGTTAAGGTCTCTTATTACTTTGCTATCTTCAATCCTCCATGAACTCTTGCCCCTCTGTAATGACACCTTCCCTTGGAGCCAGCTGACTATGGACTGAAACCTCTACAAACTGTGAGCTAAATAAACCTTTCCTTTTTTAACTTTGGGTGTTGGGTATTTTTTCTCATCAAGAGAAAAGGAAACTAACACAGTGTCATAAAATGACTACCACTTTATTAGGCCTAAGGATTCTGTGGGTCATTGTGAAGGACACATTGGGACAACTTATCTCTGTTCCATAGGATCTGAAGTATCGGTTGGGAAAACTTGAAAGTGGCTGCTAATTCAGCTGGAATCACTGAGTGTTCACTTGGTCTGGTATTTGCCAGTGGCCATTGGCATGGGCTGTGGGCCACAGTACAGCTTGTGACTTCTCTCTGTGATTGACTGGGCCTCCTCATGACATGGTGGCTGGATTTCAAGACTGAGCCTCCCGACTGTGCCGAGCCATTACATAGATCCACACCACAGAGTTTCAGGGGTCATAAAGGACATTGTTCTGAGCTTGAGAAGTTAAGAGTAGAAATGAACAACAGAAAGAGGACCTCTCTGAGGCTCCTTGATGAAAATTAAAGCCCACCAGAAAAGTGAAGAAAGTCTCTGCAATAAAGGCACACAGACCACCTTAGTTGGGGGAGCAACTGTGTGGACCAGAGCAGTGTGGCTGCAAGCAGATCCCAGCCAGGGCTCCACCCCAACCCCAGAGGCTGGGGCACACCAGCTCAAGCCAAGGACCTGCATGGAAAAGACCTGCACAGGCACACAAGCAACAGCTGGAGGCTCACCCCAATACCATCAGTGAGTGCACAAGATGCTAGCCAGAAGCTTGCTCACACAGCAGGAACTGGGGTGCACAGCTCCCAGCCAAAGGCCCTCCCAGACAACAGGTACATAGGGGCCCTAGCCAGAGGTGCACCTAGATAACATCCCAAGTGTGCACAGATCCCATCCAGAAGCCCACCCAGACAACAGGTCAGCTCAGGGATCCAGAAGGCCACCTTTCTGAACCCAGGAATTGGTGTACTGGAGAACAGCAGAGAAAAGGCAGCTCTGTGGCTTGCTGAGAATTGAAGACCACTGGGTGAGCAAAAAGTTGCCTCAACAAAGGCACAGCAGCCTGCATCTGTTGAACTGAGAAGACATGTAAACAAGTCTCAAAACTAGACCTCCAGATCACCTAAAGCAACGCCAAAGGAAAACGAGATGGAACAATCTGACACTCAACCACCTAGACTCCTTGAAGTGGCGACAAAAAAGAATCTGGAAAAAATGAAATCAGAAATAATTTCTCAGATAACAGCAGAGATTGTGCCCATAGTGCAAGA
>NW_004624750.1:10555896-10604018 GCF_000247695.1 Heterocephalus glaber | reverse complement strand
TTGGGAGCTGTCATTGCAGCCATTTGGGGAAAGTATTCTCTGCTGCAGCAGCCAATAAAATTCCCAACTTCTGGGCCTATTCTTCCGCTGGGCAGGGACTGCTCCAGGGAACTTCTGGAGACAGTTTTTCAAATTAGTCAGTAATCCTCCCTGAATATATGCTAATATGTTCACACACACAGGGTAGAGCATAAAACAGGTAGATCCTCAAAGTGCTCTTTGAAATAACTTGTGGTCTGTCTGGGTGTTGGGTGGGATCGCTCATGTTCCTGTTGAGGTGGGACAGCTTCCACTTCTCTTTATGAATGCTACATCCTAATGGCGCGTTTCATCTACTTTGGCTAATTTTATTACATTACTGTATGCCTCTTGGTTTCTTTTTAACAAAACTTCCCAAGTGGTAGTGCTGCCACTAAACTCTCATTTCCAGAATTGAGCACACGATCCCACATACTCCACAGTAAGTATTTCCTGAGTACTAGAAATTAACATTAATGTAACTTCATTTGGTTGACAGTTACAGATTTATTTTCTTTCTTCCTTTGTATCTTTCTTTTTTAAAAAAAATTTTTTTTTAAATACCAGCCAGGAGCTGTCTGAATAGATTTTATGGGCATCTAGAATTACATCTTCATTCTGTCCTCAAGTGAAGAGTATCCTTTGTATGTAAGTTCATGAGCCATCCACTTAATATTCTCATATTCTTTTGAAGACAATGCCAGATGACATCAGCTCCACACTGCTTTTAAAACAGTGCTGACTTTGATTCCATCCACTCACTGTTCACTTCTACTGTCAAATTTGGCTATGGGAAGAAGAAAACCCTTCAGAGAAGGCCAAGTTATTAATGTGCTCTTCAAAATGCTAAGAAAAGGCTAAGCTGTTTATAGCATTTCCGAAATGCTCATCTCTTGGAGATTTTCAGCAATAGTGTCAAGATGAAATACACTCGTTCATCCAGGAAGTGAGGGCCCTTGTGTTATCTGTGGTCCGAATTTCAGGCTCACTTCCGGGAGATGTTTGGGGTATAATGATACTTAATTATAATTTAAACCAAGATATCATCATCCTCTGATATAGTGTTTACTATAAACATAAAGAGAAGTGTGTGCACTCTTTGATAAACCAACCCTGGTGTCATTTTAGATGCAACTACACATCAGTCAAAGGACAATTTCCTGATTAGTCACTTTCTTAACTTCAGAGGAAGTGAGGCAGGGGTATCAGTAAATGTGTGTGTTAATCTCCATTTTGCTAAAAATTGAGATAAATGTTAAGTTTCATTTCCTTCATTCGGTTTGCTAAATGATTTTTGCTGAAAAACTGAACCCTTAACAATAGGATTATATTTTCTTTTCAGGGAAATATTTGATTTTTGTCTCATGAAGCTGAATCAATCGACAAACCTTTGGAAATTCTCTTGACAAATGTTCTTTAAACTTAAGTAAATACACAAAAAAGAAGCAAATGTAAATTTGTCCATTTTTTTTTTAATTTACCATGTGAACTTTTTGTGTTTATTCTGACTGTCTATAGGCAGTTAATGCTATTTTTTCTTAGCCATGTGTGGGATCAAAGTATGGTGGAAAGAGCGCTTGGCACAAGTTCTGGCTCTGGCCTTGTAGACAGATTAACTCAGGTCAGCTAGGTTCTGTGTGAGGTCGCAGAAGCAGTCGATTTTACAGGATAAAAAGGTTTGATTCTTGGTTCTGGCCCTTATTGACTCTGTGACCACAAGCAAGCTACTTTCCCTCTCTGGGCTTTTGCTTCTCATCTGCAAATTGATGTTAGCTACTTGATTCAATGAGATTATATCAGAAACAAAATTTAACACATTTAGTACAGAACCATACTATGTTTGTGATAGGCATTGTGATCATCTTTATTTTCCCCAGCATCAAAACAATGTGAGATGAGTCATTTGTTCTTGTGACCATTAGCACTTACCTCCATTAGTGACTTTTAGTCTGCCTAAATGTCAACTTTCAGAGAGTGAATGGCCATTTAGTAGATGTATCCTTAGTGCTTCTTTTCACATGCTTTTTAATTAACTTGAGATTTATATGCAGTTATAAGAAATAATGCAGAGGGTTGGGAGTGTAGCTCAGTGGTAAAGTGCTTGTCTACAACCCTCTAGGCCTTGGATCCAATCTTCAGCATCACAAAAGATAAAATAAAATAAAAATAAAAATAATAAAAATTAAATTAAAGAGAAAGACATAATACAGAGAGATCCGTTGTATCCCTTACTCCGTACCTCCCTAGATGTAACATGTGGAAAGACTAGAATACATTCTCACCAGCGTGTTGAAATTGACACAGCCAAGATATCCAAAATATCCCACACAAGGATCCCTGTTTTCCTTTTGTAGCCTCACTCATTTCCCTTCTTCCCCCTCCCCTCCTTGGACCCTGACAACCATTTTTCCACTTCTGCAATCTGTTTGCCATTTCTGCAATTGGGTCATTTCAAGAATGTTATATAAAAGAAATCATGCAGCATGTAACCTTTTGGGACTGGCCTTTTTTCCTTCAGCGTAATTCCATAGAGAGCCATTAAACAAAAATGCATATAGAAATTGACATATTTTATTTTGGCAACAGAATTATCATTCCTGAAGAGTTCAGTGCAGAGCCTGGTGCATAGTAAATGCTAACTGCTCAGTGACTCTGAGTAGTGGTTTTCCTCATCCACTTACCTTCCCCTCCCTCTTCTTCCTATTCCTCTTTTCTTTTACGTATCCCCTTACTAACTGCTAAAGGCTAATTGTTGAAGTTAGGATTATTTTTAAAGGAGTTAAATTAATGTGTGTGAAATGTCTTTGTAAACTGCAGGCTCTGTTGGACTTTTCTCTGAGAAGTTACCAGTCAGTGTGGGCCACCTTCTAAGAAGGCTTCTCAGCTGCTCATGTGTGTGCTGATAGGAATAAAGCAGTCAGTATGAGCAGGTTTTCTTTTTGCTGTGTACATGAGGTCTGCCCTCCAGTTTGCTGCTGCAGTGGGAGCTGCTGACTTACAAAGCCCAGCACGCTTTGATTCCAGGCAGCAAAGTCCCCAGAACAAAACGCGAGTTTCAGTTCTTTATAAAGCCTTTGCTCTAAAAAAGAGTCCCTGGATCCTACTTGCCAGAAGTTAAGCCCAGTGAGCTCCCTTATAAAAAAAGCATGAAGAAATGGCGAAGTGTTGTTAGAACTCTGGAGTTTTCCTTTCTGTGTCCCAGGTCAAAAGCCCACAGGCAGATCCTACAGAGCCCTCAGAAGGGAACTCAGCTGTGGGGTACCCAGCAGTCGCCTTTGTTCCTCTAACTTGGCTGCTGAGGTTCAGAGTCCTGACCTTTAAGTGGAGTTGAACTCTTACACAGATGGAATTTCTACCTATTCAGAGATATAATGAGGGAAGAATAAGCTTGCTAAAGAGTAAGAGCTGAAGTCAGGATAGAGCAGACCCTGCTGTGTAACAAACAGACCCCAAATCTCAGTGGCAATAAAGACTTACTCATTTATTTCATATCTAGTGAGGATGGGGCACCTCTCCTCCAACTTATAACCATGCAAATTGTACTACGTGGCCTCTAGGGAAACCTCTTCAAAAGAAGAGGAGGCTGCAGGATTTCACAGGTCATTCTTAGAAAGGGTGACCATATAATCCAATATGCTGGCACAGTCAAAATTTACACTTGCTAATATGCTGTAATTAATCCATATACTCTCCTTATATTCTGAAATGTGTCTCAGTTTAGACAATCAATTTAGGTGGTTATTTCTAAAAGCCATCCTAGAATGGCTGTAATTATTTCTGCTTATAGCCTATTGGTCTCAATCTAAAATCCACAGATGTGATGTGTGTAGCATTATAGAGGGGCAAGAATATGTTTTAGTGAACACTAATAATTTTTGACACAATAGGCCTCTGCAGGAATGTCAATAATTTTTAAATAGAAAAAATCCAATAACTTCAATTACCAAAACTCTGTAGAGCAGGTAAAATGATATAAACATGATAATTGTATTGACTAAATCATCTCATGTAATTACACATTGTGATAGGCTGAAGAGTGGCATTCCAGAGAAGTCTACATTGTAATCCCTAGGAACCTGTTACCTTGTGTGACACAAAGCACTCGGCAGATGTGATTCAGTCAAGCATATTGTGATGTGGAGGTTATTCTGGATTATCCAAGTGGTCCTTAAATGTAATCACAAGTGTCCTTATAAGAGGGAGCCAGAGGAAGACTTGACAACATAAAAAGAGAAGGTCGTGATGATGGAGGCCAAGATGAGAGTGAAGATCTTTTAAGATGGAGAAAGGAACTACAAGTCAATGCAAATTAGCTAGTCTTTCCCCTTGGAGCCTCCAGAAGGAACCTACCCAGTTGATATCATGGCTCTAGCTCAGTTGAACGGATTTCAGATTTCTGACCTCCAAGGCTGTAAAAAAGTAACTTTATGTTGCTGTAAACTACTAAGTGTGAAAAGCTCAGTAGAGTAGCAGTAGAAAAATAAAAATAAGAACCTGCTGAAGATAAGCATGTAACTTCAGGTTCCTATTTATTGTATAGTTATTTTTATTCTTACTTTTTAATGTTAGAAATTGAGGTCTAAAGACCTTTCAGTGACTTACCTAAGATCCCTCAGTGAGTCAATGACAGTGAGGATCTGTGCCCAGGCAGACTGGCTCCTCAGGACATGGCCCTACCCACTCTGTGAACCACTTCTGCCTCTCCCCTGCACCTGCCTGTCCTCTTAGCTCCCTCCTCCGTGTCTGTCAGCCATTGGCTGCTCCAGTGCTCTATGAACTCCCTCTCTCCTGTAATCTCTCTCCACTCCCACCAGATTTCAGTCTTCTCTCCTTCCATGGGCTCAATGGCTCCTTGAAACCCCCACTTTTCTATCTTCTGCTTTTAGGAAATGTATGGAAGGTTCTAGGGCTTCTATAGGAAATTTCTCAAGTGAAATTAGAATTCAGATGAAATTATTGACTTTTTTCATATTGAAGTTTGTAGGAAGATGTTACTCAAAGGGGATGTTATTTCTCAATCTTTTTCTTGGTTTTCTTTAATGTCTAATTCTCTTTCTCATACTCTAGAGGGAGGGAATGTTCTTAAGGGCAATGAAATAGAGTCTTCAATAAAAATTATGCTAGAAATGTCTTAGGTTTATTTTACCATGACTTAGAAAAGAAGCATCTAGAAATTTGGCATAGAAGTTAGGCTTATTACTTTAAATATCTTTTAGAATGAAACTATCATATGATATGACTCTACTATACCACTCCCTGGTATATATCTGAGGGAATCCAAGTTATCATACTGTAGGAATAAATGCATACCCATATTTATGGTGGCACAATTCACACCAGTAAAGATATGGAACGGGCCTAGGTGCTCACTGGATGCATTGGTAAAGAAAATGAAATATATATGTGTATATATATATTTATATATATATAATGCTGATTTATTCATTTTTAAGGAAGGATGAAATTATGTCATACAGTATTATTAGACAACAGAAAGAGAATAAGGTTGGGGGAAGAAAGGGGGTAAGTAGTAGGGAGGATGGATATGTTCAAAATATGTTACATGCATGTACCAGTATGAAAATGCCATATTGAAACCCAATATATTATAAAATTCATATGCACTACTAAAATACATTAAAAAATCTCCATTAGCTTGTATTGAATGTATACTAGTATGCATTTTCCATATTGCCATTCAATGGTTCTATAGTTGACCACTGAATTAAATACTCATACCTGTCATGGCCCCTACATGGCACTCAGATCTCCTCTTCAAGATGAAGAACTTATTTTCCTAGCTTTGGCAATGTGCTGCTTGCTGTTTGATAGCCCTTAGCTCTCAGCCTTCTCTAATAATTGCCTTTAGCTAAAGTTTATGACCTCTTCTTGGGAGAAAAACCTGTATCCAATTACAGGTTGAATGTGAGTACAAAGACTTGACCTTGCTACAATTCAAGACAACTCAGAAGTACAGTCCCAGCTTCAAAGCTCCTTATTGGGTTGTCTGAGCCCTATGTTGTGACTCATTTTAGCCCAGCTTCTCCCTCTGTGTAATACTGTTTCCTTCCCTTTGCCCATGAGTATTAATCTCCTGGGGATTCCATAATGCTAATAACTTATGGAAAGGTAATTTCCATCTTAGAATCTGCTTCCTAGGTATGTTAATCAGCTTCTGTCACCATAACAAATACCTGAAATGATCAGTTTAGAAAAGGTTTATTTTGGCTCATGGTTTTGGAGGGTTCAGTTCATGATCAGTTGGGCCTATTGCTTTGGGGCCTGAAGTGAGGCAGTGTATCATGGAAGGAGCATATGGCAGGGCAAAACTACTCATGTCACCATAAGCCAAGGAGCAAAAGGAAAACAGGAAGAGATAGGCCCCCACCATCTCTTTTAAGAGCATGCCGCCAGTGACCTAGAGACCTCTCATTTAGCCTACCCTCCTAAAGGCTCCAGCATTTTTAATAACAGCATTCTGGGGACCAAGCCTTTATTATATGGGTCTTTGGCAGTTGGGGGAGGCACTTAAGACTCACACTATAGCAATAATAAACTGGGCTGCAACAGAGACTGAAAAAATAAAAATGAAGATTCCCTGACTGGTGAATACTTAAGAGCACTCACTTAGTCCTTATTTATTAAAATTAGAGAAGTCCCCAGGAACCAGAAAACACACTTTCTGGCTTGAAGTTTATTTTGTAATGCAGAAGAAGGGGCAGATATCATACACATGTTACCCATTCATGATTTAAAAATACTTTGTTCAATGTGGCTCGTAGTCCAATCACATTTTCTTCTGACCTCGGCGGTAATAGTTCATTGAAAAATGAAATAAAACTCTCTAAAATGAAGACATCAGCCTATATCCTGTCCTCAGTAAAGGTGAAAAATCACCCAGAAAAACTAGTTCTCAGAGTATAAAAATACCTCTCAGCCATTGGTGAGTCCAAGGTTCTCCATGACATGCAAATCTTTTGAATCATTCTCTGAAAGTAAAGCTAATAAGATAAAATGAAATGTAATCACATGTAAGTACTGCATTAGAATTTATATTTTCACATCTCCACAGAAAGTGAGGAATATAAAACATACAGGGCTTTTCTCTTTTACTGTTACTTTCATTTTCCTTTCCACTCCCTCCCCCAATCCACTTCCCTATTTCCAGAAGACTCCCTTCTAGTAAACCATTCCGTTTTGCTATACATGAAATATAAGCATTTCTATTAAATTCTCTAGGCAAGAAACCTTTTTCTTTAACTCTTCCCTCCAGTCCTTGGTTGTAGGCCCTGAACCATGGGCTCTAAATCTGCATCTGCTTGGGCTTTTCATGCCCTGTGTACTTTGTTGTTAGAATGTTGCTTCTGTAACTCATGCTTCTTGCTCTCTTTAGAGCTTTTGATATTTTAAGGAGAGCTTTCCTTGTTTGGGACCCTTTGTTAGTTCCATATATGTTGAAAGGCCCCTTCCTGATGAATGAGAGCAGCTATTCTTTCTGCACAATAGGGTGTCAGTCTTCAAAGCCCCTTTTCACTGGGCCTTCAAGTCTTCAGCAGTCAGAGTAAGCTGGAGCACAGACAGCCTAAGCATCACTATTTTCTTAAGGATCACTTGGTCTAGAAGGCTTGTTTTCCTAAATCGTTCTCTATGAAAGGATATACTGTAATGGAGGTAACACTGTCAACTCTACCACTTCTCATCAGGCGGCCTACCTTGCGGGGCTCTGGGTGGGGTGTGGAGAGCAATTTGTGCAGAGTGAGCACTGAGGAGGGAAAGGGTATTAAAGAAGGTCCCAAGGCCCCCAAAACATTCACTATCTGAGCTCTGTTTTACTTTGCATCATACTGCTTTTAACTGTCCTATGGTTTTTCTTTATAGCAAATAGTTCTGTGATTCTCTGACACCACCTGGGTGTCCAGCAGCTCAATCCGATTCTGACATGACCCAGAGTCAGCGTAGGCCACACAGGTTAACAGCTCAGTTCCACAGGATCCTTCACTTCAAATGCCAGGTGCAAGTGGGGTGTCCAAGCTACGCCTCCCCCAAACCCCCAGCATACACATTTGCGAGTTGCCAAGCCCCTTGCTTTGGGTTCAGTAATTTTATGCAATAATTCACAGAACTCAGGAAAGAACTTTATGTATGATTATCAGTTTGTTATAAAGGATACAACTCAGGAACACCAGACAGAAGAGATGCATAGGGTGAGGTATGGGGAAAGATGTCATTGGCATGCCTGTACATTCACCATCCTGGAAGCGCACCTAAACAGGGTTCCTGAGGAGTTTCGTTATGTAGATATCACTGATCCTTGGCCATTCGTGATTGAACTTAATTGTCCCTCCCAGCTTTAGCAAGTAGAAGACAGTAAATTTCAAGCATTTTAGGAGCTTTGTGCCAGGAACCCAGGAGAAAAATGAAAAACTGTTTTCAGTAGACCACAATTCCTGACAGCGAACATAATGTAAGATTTATTTTTAAGCATACATTCCACTGTCTGTAGTCTCTCACAGCATAGCTCCTGTCACAGAGGTGCCTTTCATGTATTCCAGTAATGAAGCCATTGTTGAAAACATCCACTTAGATGTGAGAAGGGAGACAGGAGCCCTCACGTTGCTGAAATGTTTAGGTTGGAACGAAATGATTGGTTTTCTGCATGTGTGGGACAGTATTTCTGGCCAAGAATTGTCCTATATTAAAAGATGACCTCTGCTCATGGAAACACCGTGCATGGCTGGGTTTCAGTCATTGTCAAGTGGCAGTGATAATGGTGATGATGGCTTAAGAAAAATCTATTCTTCAATTTTAGACAATGTGCCATTTAAACCAATTGCCCACCCAAATGCTTTCTCTACTATATCTGGTCTTTAATTTCCAATTTTTTTGTTCTCTGCAAAATCCCTTTTTTATAATAATATTATTTCCTTAAAATTTAATATTAAAAGATTCCAACCATCTCACCAATATGACCACTTGATCTCATTTTATATTAGTAAAACCTTTTCTGTCATATTTAAAGTTTTATTAACACAAAAATTAGAGTGATGAAAAGATAATTTTGTTCTCAGAGAAGTGTGAAATTTCCTGTGGTCTAGCAGTGTTGTATAAAAGCACTTCTCACTTTCCTACAAGGTGGGTGGTGTTTCTGTTCGAATGGGGAGAATAATATCTAATATTGCTGGCATGAATATACTTTTAATTATATAAAAGTACAGTGAAACCAAACATGTCTAGTTCTCTCTTATCTGGAACTTTTATTAGATGGGACGCCAGTTGCTGAAGATATTGAGTCTTCAGCAAGCTAGTATCATATTATCCTGTCTCCTTTGAAATGCATGTTTTCACGCAGTCTAGAAAAAAATCCAATAAATCATTAACTTCAGCGAAAGGTGATATATTAAGAAGAGATAGGAAACATTGTAGAGAAACTTATAAGTGAGAATGCTGGATGAAAATACTATTTGATTTCTTACCTCAAGCCTATTAAATTTTTTTCCCTGTGGCTCTTGCTCTGTGTTTTAAGGTTTCTGAAAAGGAGGCCAAGTTAAATCCACTCATGTCATGGAACTCACAGTTGTTCAAAGTCCCACTTGGCAATTACAGTACAAGAATAGGCAAACCTAGCTGATGAGTAGAAGTTATGCCCTCTCTTTTTGGTCATTTAACACTTAGAATCAATGAAAAGGCAAAGGACATTGTGGCAAGAGGAATAAGAAGCTCCAGTATAGGTGCTCAATAAAAACTGACTGGATTGAGAAAAGTTGTAGATATTTTCAAGACTACATTTTCTTTTTAATTGAGGTAAATTATTTGAACAAAAGAACAGAAGTAATATAATCTTCCTGATAAAGGAATCTAGTTTTGATGCAGAATCTCATATAAAATATAGTTTTCATGCAAAAACTCATATAAAATACAGCATTGGCAAATAACCTGGTGCTCTCTACTGATTTCTACAACCCTCACACAAGTTCAAATCCAGACCAGAATTTATTGAACCCCTTCAGTATGCCCAACTCCATGAATGTCCTTTGCCTTCTTTTTACTATTTACTATTTCTTTTATTCTCTCTGGTAGGTAAAATCGTCACCGTTTCTTTAACACTACCCCTTAAAGCGTATTCTAGTGTAAACCAACTTACAGTTATTTGCCAAGCTGTTTTCTTCCTTTCTTTCCACAAAGCTTTTCCTGACCTAGGAAAAGGAAGAAGGATTCCTTGGTTCCTTATCCTGGCCAATTTTAATTCAAAACTATTTACAGAAAAACAACAAAATAGGAGAAGGAAGAAGAAGGGGAAGAAGAGGAGGAGGAAAAAGCTACATTCATATAATTGCCAAACTCTTCTTTTTTGAGTGGCAAAGAAGTTCGATAATTCACTTGAAGTTTAAGTTTACTTGAGAAATTCTCCATGGAAGGAAGGCCTAGAACTTTCTATAAGCAGAAGATAAAAAAGTGGGTGTTTCAAGGAGCCATTGAGCCCTTGGGAGGAGAGGATTGGCGTCAGGTGGGAGTGGGAGAAAGATTACAGGAGAGAGGGAGTTCACAGAGAGCGCTGGAGCTGCCAATGGCTGACAAACGAGGCAGAGGGAGCTGAGAGGACCGGTGTGCTCAGGGGAGGCAGAGGTGGTGCACAGAGTGGATAGGGCCGTGTCCCGAGGAGCCAGTCCGCCTGGGCACGGACCCTGACTGTCACCGACTCGCTGAGGGACCCGTGGACATGTCACTGAGCCTCCAGGTCTTGTGTTGTATGTGTGTGGTAACTTTATCAAAACATTTTGGTTCATTTTAAATGTCCAGATAAATCAAGTCTACATACAAACACTTCAAGAAATAGCTCCAGAGAAATACTTTGCCTTTGAGCCTTGTCACTGGATTTCAAGTCCTGTAAATTTTTATCTCTAAGTTTTGAATTCCCTGAAGAGAAAGCGTAACTCTGACTTCCCAAAGCACATTCAGGCATCTTTCTGTTTAGGACATTGACGTGCTTTCAGTGTGAGACAAGTTGAGTATTTTCACCTAACTTAACACTTTCAGAACTGGCCTTCCTGATTTTGACGATAGTGCCTTTTAAAATATTTGATAAAATGTGTACTTTGTAAATTACTGTGACAATGCTTATGTGATATTCTAATTCTAGTAAAACATTTTAAAATGGAAAATCTTTTAAACTCCATTCACAATAGTGGCAAAATTATAAAAAGCCTTGGGATAAATTTAACAAATTATAGTAAGGTTATAAGTAAAGATAAGGATTTTGCTTTAGGAGGGTTAGCAGATAATTTTAGCAGATAATTTTACAATGTCATTCATTAAATAAACTTTTCTCTTTGCCCTGAATTGAAAAATTAATTAATCATATGTTAATGATGTCTATCATCACTTCTAATTAACATTATATGGAAATTCTCAGCTAGTGAAATAAAAGGAGAATTTTTTAAAGGTACAGGTATGAGAATGGAAGAAATAAAACTGTCATTATTCATGGAAAATCAAAAATAGTTTTCAGGTAAGCTCTTTGGGTGAATAAGTTTGATAAAGATGCTATATATAATATCATTGCAAATATGCTTTATTTTTTATAGCAGAAGCAACAGTTAGAAGTGAAATGCTTTCAAAGCTATCATTTATAATAGTATCAAAAATTGACATGGACATACAATGAACTTAAATTAGCTAAGACCAATTAGAAAAAGAACCAAGCTGATGAGCTTCTAGCCATGCAGTGTTACAAAGGAGCTACAGTAACAGAATGAGACTAGAATGAGTACAGATAAAGAGTCCAGATGAATTGAAAGATATAGATGGTCTCTATTCCAAAAATACATAAATTGAATAGAGAGTCCAGAAAGAGACTCATACATGTGCATCCCCAAGAGTAATGACAAAGGTGACTCTTCAGTCCAGTGAGGAAGGGACAATCTCTTCAGTAAATGAGTCTGGGTGACTGGATATCCATGTGGTAAAGAACAGACTTGAATCCTTACCTTACAGAATGTACAAAACCAGTTCCAAATTACTTGCAGAAATACATGTGGGATATAAAATGATAAGCTTCAAGAGGAAATGATAAAGGATTATCTTCATCACCTTGGTGGAACCAAAGCTGTTACCAAGAGGACCCACTTAAGAAATTACCAGCCATAAAAAAAGACTGTAAATTGGACTGTGTTTAAGGTATCATCATCATTAAGTGGATGAAATAGCAAATTCCAGAATGGGAGCAATTTTTTTTTGTACTGGGAATCGAACTCAGGACCTTGCGCTTGCCAGGCAGTTGTGGCACCACTGTGCTGCATCTTCAGCCCCTTTTCTTTGAGAAAATATTTTTATATACTCCAGAAGGGACTGAATTCTAGAATATATTAAGAATTCCTGTATACATCAAAGAGAAAAAGACAACTAATATAAATTGAACAAAAGACCTGCATTTCCCCCCCAAAAAAGATAGTATTGTTAGTTGTCAGGCACATGATATTATATATATATAAAGATATCTCAACATCTGGAAAACAGCAATATGACCAAAATCTTAAACCAAAATTATCAAAGTTTGTGAAGATATGGTATAACTGGAGCTTTTATACATTGCTGGTAGGGGGTGTGAATTAGAAAGCATTAGAATTGGCATAAAGATAAATACAAGCACATCCAATGGCCTTGAAAATCCCACTTTTGTATTTTTGATTTGATTACATGAATGTGTACATTTAATAGATACATAAATATCGTTTTGCACACTTACAATTTCTACACTCCTTTTGTCTGTGTATTGTAACTCAATCAGAAATTCACATTAAAACTTGTGACAGCAATAGGAAAATATAGAATACAATGTTTTAGCCTGAACAAATACATGGATTTTGAGGCATTGCCTTGTCTACCAAGGGCTCACAATGCCTGGGGTGTCAATAAAGGTGGGTGTAATAACAAGAGAAGGTCCTGACATTTTAGAGTAATTTGTGTTTCTCAGAGGACAGACACAATTAGTAACTCTGGGTGACAACTGCTTTTATTTTTTCTTCCTGATGTGAAGATTTCACCTGTGCTTCCCATAAATAACTCATCTATTAATTTTCATCCTGTTACAAATGGCTGTTTCTTTATGGAAGTTCAGTGACAAGGATCAGAAACCAAAACACTTTATTTGTATCTAGTATATAAATAATGTCTTGAAGATAACTCTAATATTAAGTAAAACCAACTTAGCAACTTTGTTTTTAAAAAATTTATTCCAATCTTTAATGTGGAATGGATTCTGGAATAAAAGAGATATAGTACAGCGTAAAATACAAATATTACTTAGCAATTATTTCCTTGTATACTACCTTGAAAACCATCTGCTAAAAGTTGTTAAAATGGGCATGAGATGTTTTATCATTGTGAAATAGATGAAATGCTCAGAATTGTTAAATAGCAATGAGATGCGATCAAAACAACCATGGTAAATATGTATAGTTTCAACGTATGAGCAAGGCAGTTAATTGGGAGTGTCAAAATTTTCTGAATGAAATGGTAATGAAATAGCAAAAGCAACAATAATCAAGGTTTATAACATTTTGTAATGTTATACCTTGGACTTGGGCAGACCCTCGTGTATTTCTGGTTGAAATGTTAATTGCCACAACCTATTTGGAAAGTAGTTTTGGCAAGAAATGTTAAAAAGTAAAAGGTAATTATCCTTTGACCAAACAAAACGATTTTAGGAAGTCAGTAGTACAGAAATTTAAAGCACTTATGTCTAAGGGTGTAAGCATGTAAAAAAGTAGAAACAACTTCTATGAAGAATGATGGAATAAATCATGAGATGACTAGCCAAAGAACTGTTATGTAGCCATTAATAAGAATGTGTTGAATGTGATACTATTATGTAACATTTACTGAGTAGTCATTACGTACTAGGCACCATTCTAAGTGTTTGATTTCTATAAATTCATTGAGCCTTGTAACAATAATATCTTAGACAAAGTATTCTCATTTCTATTTTATGGATGATGAAATTAAAGTTTAAGCAGATCAAATGCTTTAGCCTTTCACAGAGCTGGTATTTATGAGGCCTGAATTTGAACCAGGCAGTCTTACTCTAGATTACACACTCTTTCACTTGCATGTAGTTATTCTACCGCCCTGTATTAATTGAGGAGGGATTTATCATACGTATTTTAATTGAACAAGCAAATAATGGAAATGTGATTATTCTATTTAAAGAAGAAAAACAAAAGCCATATGAAAGAATACACCCCAACTGGAAACACTGATTACATCAGAATTGATCAAGGAAGGAGGATGTTACTAATTTTTAAATTTGTGCCTCTTTATTATTTGAAATACTAGAAAGCATTGGAATACTTTTTTAATGTGATAAAATGAAGAAAAGTTAACGAAACCCAGCCCCCACTCCTAGGTTCATTATGCTACCTTGAGAATAAAAGGAATGGATGGTTCATTTAATAAACAACAAGAAATTAATAAAAGTCATCCTCTGGCTTCTTACCACGACTCAGACTCACAGCTCTGTTTCATTGTGGTCCCTCTCTGTTGCATTTGCTCCTTCATTATCTAAAGTGTTTATCTAGATGGCCTTGAAGTGGGTTCAGTCAACATTCATTTCCTGTCCTCCATTTTTGTTCTCTCTTCTTTACCCTTCAGTCAAATAACCAATGCTAGGGCCACAAAAACAGTCCTTATTTTCCATTTTCCAGCCTGCTCAGGGTGACTTTGGCTGTACTGAACCTCAAACATGGTTGCCAAGTGCCTCTTTTAGACAGTGATCTCCAAACCTCCTTTGGGGGTGCTTTCCCCTTGGCTGTCACGACTTCCACCGAAAGTGAGGGAGAGAGAGAATTTGTCAACTGGCCAATCTGTTGTAAAGGAAAGCATTTCACTAGGATAGGGCCACTTTGTCTCATGCCTAGAACCATGCACCAAGATTATATCAATAAAAATAGTCCAAAGATTTAGAAGTAGTTGATATTTTATAGGCTAATATATAAATCTTAATAGGATATAGAGTGATATATGTGACATTTTAGCGCTATAGAGATATGAAACTGCCCTTCATTGTAGGTACAAAAGTTAACTACCTTTTATATGCAACTGTTATATGCAATTTGTATTCGTATACCTTGAAAACTTTACTTCAGTCAACAACTTGAAACGATACTTTTATGCTTTTTTTTCAGGTTCCATTTGATATCTCACTGCCTTCTATATTTAATCTCGAGAGACTTTTTGATATTGCTAATGGTTGTATTGTATCAGGAGGAAGGCTTTTCAACTGGATGGTGTCGATTATTCCCTGAACCTCATTTACATGGTAACCTTACAAAGGATTTAATTGTTACTGTTTTTATCAGTTTGAAATAAATTTCTGGAGGTGTGCTCTTATAACAACCAATATGAAACTGATTTCTTATAGAAGGTAAATTTCTTTAATAATTATAGATTCAAGGATTGTTTTAAGTTGTATTTGAATTAAATAGCAATGCTGTTGCTTTTTAAAACTGTATTACCAAGCTATTCATAGAAAGTAGATTTGTGCAGTGTGATTCTTCTACTGTTACTTTATATTAGGTTGTCTTTAGAAATGTTTATACAAGATTGGATTAAACTGATAGTTCTCAAGTTGGAGCAGTTTTCCCTTAGATTACATTTGACAATGTCTGGAGCCATTTTTGGTTGTTATAACTGAAAGGAGTGTATTAGTGGTATCTAGTGGGTAGAGGCCACTGGTGCTGCTAGACCACAGCCCACTCTCTACAACCAAACATTATCTAGCCCAAAATGTCAGTTGTGCCAGTTTTGAGAAACCCAAGATTAAATCTTAACCTGTGATAAATTCAACTCTGGAAGTTTGTCTGTTTGGCTTGGGATATAATCTGTACCAAATTAGACCTTGTATAATTTATATTTCTGAGAGCTAACATTGCACAGAATTTTATTGCATGAGCTTTGGAATTATACAGACCTGGATTTGAGTAGCAGCTTCACCACTTAGTGGCTTTGCTACTTTAAAGAGTTAAATTATTAAGCCTTTGTTGGATATTAATATCTATCTTATAGGAGTACTAATGTGTTAAATTAAGTGAATCAGTATGACAAAGTGCTTAGCACATGCGTGATGTGCAGCACTGTTGGGAGTACCACTTTCCTGCCAAGCTGGAGGAGAACCATGCATTTCTGACTTCTGTTGTCTAGCATTAACTGTGCCACACATGAATGTTTCCCAGGCGCAGGCCTATGTAAAGGTACAATGATAAATAAATAAAATAAGTGTGTTTTTCTAAAGCTTAGTGATTCAATACATCTAACCTTTTCCCTCAAATTATGAATTTCTTATTTCCTAATGGCATAAAAGGCCACTCTTTTATCAAGCACTATAATAGCTACTGGTTACTCACATTTTAAAATAGTCTCCAATGATAATAAAAGAAAAAAATAGAAATCTTATGTTGGTCCCTAATTTTTAAAAATTTAGATATCTGTAAAGTTTCAAAGTCTGGGAAAAGCCAAACTAAAATTGACCCATAATACTATGTAGAGGAAATGAATTTTTGGCAAGGTATTTAAGGATAAGAAAGTTCTTATTGGTTGAAAATTTGCTATAAGAATTTGGTAGAGGCAAGAATACTCTAGGAGAACAAGGGCATAAAAAGGAAAACTCACAAGATGTATGTGCCAAGGACTTGCCTGCTATATATCTGGAGTGTGTACCATGTGTAGCAAAGTGAGAAAAGTTCTAAGGGTGAACTAGAGAGAAGACTTGGGATCAAGTCAGTAGGTGATAGGGTAAAACTGCAGATGATTAGGTTCCTGGCATGAGCAGACATTCAGTAAGTATTACATGAATGAAAGGAATCAGTGGAATGAGTGATGATCTATTCTCTAGGGGAAAGAATGGACAAGAAGGAAATGAAAAGCAGTAAGACCTACAGGAAAAGCAAGAGGACCTATACCATGTTGTAGTGCAAGAGAAACCAACAAAACATTTACTAGTTAAGTGGAAATATGAAATAAAGTTTGGTTCAAACAGAAAAGCCATTTTTGGGTGGTGATGACTCATGTGGTGAAGGCTTCCAGGTCCTTTGATCTGGAACTGGGGTTTATAAATGTCCTTCTGAAATAGAGAACTCTTTGATGCCTTGTATGTCTCAATAGAAGTTCAATTTATTATGCAAAATTCAGACATTAAGGGCAAAAAAGTTGCAGCATATTACCTATACATTTAAATTCTGGTATAGAAATCTAACAGGACCAACAATCAAGACCATTCATGTCATCCTAATGTTAATTTCCCAAGAATGTATATACCTGTTGTCCATTGTTCATCACTATTAAGTTTAAATTACATGTTTTTCATTTTTCCTTAAATATCAGTACATGTGAATTGTTTTTAAAGAGCCCTACAATGATACCTGGTACATAGTAGAGGTCTATAGTATTTCTGCTTGTTGAGTGAATGGATGGAAATATGCATGGATGGGTGGATGTGACCTAGGCAAGATTGCAGTGTGAAACCTTAAAAAAGAGGGAGGCAAAAGCACTGTCAACACCTCCACCATCATTACATTACCAAAGTTGCCCACCTTTTCCGGGGCATCTTCCATATAAAGCCCTGTATTAATAAGTACTTTGTATGCATTGTCTCCCTGTCTTCATAAGAAGTATGACCATCAGGCATACTCTATTACTGAGTCCATGTTACACAGCAGGAAACAGAAGCATAAGGCAGTTATATAACTTGCCCAGTGATCATGGTCAGAAGTAGAGCAAGGATTTAAATCCTGACTGAGAAATCTGAGCTCTTCATTGCTAAACTGGCTTCCCTGCCCTTGCATCCGCTCCATGGCTCTGGGAAATTTGTGAATCAAGTGAGAGAATAAGACATAGCTGAGTCTCAAGCTAAAACTGGAACATCTGAGATTCTTTTTTTAAATAACTTGCAGCCCTGGGTGGATGTCCTAAGAAACATAACGGTGGGGGAGATGTTATCTGTGCTAGCACAGTGATTTCCTCTGGAGAGGGCAGGCTTCTTCCCAATAGTGCAGATAATATGAAGTTTCAGTACTTTTTTCCCCTCCACTTTTAGATATTTACAGATGCTGTTATTTTAGGTGTTGTATTGCCGGAGCGAAACACTCTCTAAAACTGCACCAGACCCTGCAGCCAGTTTCACCATTTTAAGCCATCCTAGAAATTCCCCAGCTCTTCTAAAATAGAAGCAATACTCGCTACTTAAAGCTGGAATTTTCTGTGCAAGGCAGTGAGGAAGTGGTGATGAACTGGGCTAAAGTAAAAAAAATAAAAGAAGATTCAGCATCTACTGGGATGAAAGATGTGTTTATTTCCAGAAATGTCTTTTAGGGTTTTTTTTAAGACCATATTATACATGTGCAGCTGCTTTTTAAAAATGCAATGTACGGTACATGTATGCAAATGTTCCATAGCAGACACCTATATGTGATGCTTTCTACTGGCTTAAGTTATAACAGAGAATGACAGGAGGCAAACTGAAAAGGGGAGAAGAGAGGAAACAAGACAGGGGAGGTAAGAGGAACCAGTGTCCACAGCTGAGTGAAACGTAATAAAAACCCATCTGCTTCCCATGTCTTCCTCCTTCTCAGTCTCGAGGAGTTTGCTTTAGAAATTGACCACCTGCCAGCTATCCAGGGGTTTAAATGCAGTGGTTTCTGTTCACTTCACATGGGGGTACTTTGCACGTTTCTCAGCCCAGTTAACTTGTCCTCCTTTCACTGAATTGCAGGGGCGCGGGGATAGTACGTTTCTGCAAAGTACTAGAAGCATGGCTTCTGCCTCTGGTTTGCATTGCCCCTTTTTCTGGATATCATCGTGTTGATCCTTGCCAGTTTGAGGATCTCTGCCTCAGGATGACCCATTCAACTGGCCCCTACAGGTGTCCTTTGGCACATAGTTGCATTGTTATATTTCCTTGCCACAACCTTCTAACCATACTCCAGAGCCATAGTGTGTGAGTCTGTCCAAGTATTCCTTTGTTTTGAATTTTGTTTGAGACTTCATAAATAATTTCTCCTCATTTATCTTGGAACTTAGAGTGTTCATAACCCTAGAAACTTAAGCTAAACACACATAATGCCATCAAAGATGTTTTCAAACCAGAATAGAAATATATGTATGTATATATATAATTTATTTATTAGTATTATCTATGTGTGCATAGTCCTGACTGTGGATTAGGAAAGAAAACAGTGGGCCCAGAAATCCACTGCATAGCTACTTTTTCCCATTTTCTCAGATGTAAAATGCTTTTGGTATATCAGACCAAAAAGAAAACAAAAGCTTTCACTAAGGAGATTTGGACAAAAGTGTTCACTGATGCATTGATTATAATACAAAAAAATGAAGATTTACTAACTATCCATCAGGTGGAAAATGGATAAGTAAATAATAACATACAGGAGAATATACAGAAGTAATGAATGAACGGATAATAGAACACTAATCTTTCTTAAATGAATTAAAGAGACATCAATCTGGATTCACTTCAAAAACAGATTGAGTAAAAGAGGAAAATTAAGTATTACAAAAGGACATATTTAGGAAGGTGGAAATTATATAAAGCTTAAAAGCAAGCAAATTGATATACCATAGTACTCATACATACATACGTATTGTACTAAAAATATGTTTAAAGTACAAGTTAATGGTCCAAACCAAATTCTGGCTGTGGCCCCTCTTGGATAAAGGAGAAATGAGCTCTAAGAAGAATGCTTAAGAGGTTTAATTTGTATTCTCAAGACTTTCTTTCTTAACCTAGATATATGTTATGTTGGTCTCTACTGTTTTATATACATGATACATTTTATACATTTTAAAAACATCAATTACCTTCTTCATCTTGTGGCTGACAAGCTTTGTACAGTTATTGTTTCACCTGACGGTAAACAACTCTTAAATGTATGCTATGATTCTCATCTCATGTGCGAGTAACTGAGTGGTTCATATCTGGTTCCATTAATTTGGGTTTTAATGACAATTAAAAATCATTTTGAAACTAATGTTAAACCATATACATATGCTTAATTTTAGAAAAGTCAATCTGAAAGCATTAATTTTTAATGTAAGAGAGTAGAGCCTTAATAAATGTTTAATTAAATGAAGCAGATTTCCCGTGCAATTCCTATCAATTTTGTTTCCTCATTATACTTTAAATTATTTGATTTGCCAAAATTAGATATATGCAGAACTTTTTATGTGATTGCCTGTTATGTGAAATGAGGCTTATGTGAAAAATGCATCTCCCATCCATAATTTCAATGTTTTAAAAAATATATTACATTTCTCTTTAGTTTTGCTTTCCACTTCAATAGAGAGCCTGTGTGTTGCAACTTTGACACTAGAATTTCCATGGCAACAGATTTTTTTTGTCATAAATACAGGCTTCATTAAGAAGAAGGCTTTAGAGACAGTAGTTTTTTTCATAATAAAATTCATTAGTTAAAAAGCTGGGTAAAGAAGGATAGGAATTTTATTTCAAGAAGTAAATTTTCAACTAGAACTTTGGAGACAGTACAAAATAAATTGCAAATGAATTGTGTTTGCTCTTGTTCGATATTTCAGATCACATTTATACATTTTGTATCGACAGCTTGGAATAGAACTGATCTAAAATCAGGCTCTGTACAACCTTGAACCCTCCTTTAAATTGTCTACAGTGTGAAAAGTCAGTAGATTCCTAAGTAATTCAGAGATTTCTAAGCAGTTTCATAACTTTCTTAATTTAGTTTTCTCCCACAAGAATTATACAAATTTCTTGGACTGCTTTCTCATCATTATAAAAGCAATTCAGAACTAATGTAGAGAAATTGTGAAATATTGAAAGGTGCAAAGTGGAAAATAAAAGTTTCCCAGAAGTCCACCTCCGTGAAATAACCAATGCTAGCAGTTACATGTATTTTCTATAACCTACCTAATTATCTTTCCCAGTAGCCAGGAAAAAACAAACAGTGTTCAAACCAATGTTCAAATGCAGGATTGGAGACAACTGTCCCTATTCCCTCAGAGGAGCATAGATAGGCCTTTTCAGAGCTTATGATTGGCTGGGTGGTTTGGATGAAATGCAGTTAGAATAATCAGGAGGTAATTAGATCCAAAGGAATTGTCCACAGTTCCTCGCCTAGTAATAAAGTATATGGTAATGATCCATAGAATGACAAAAGAAATCAAATCTTCATTTGTCCTTTGGAGGCTGGTCATTTAATCTTTCTCATAAATACATTAGCTCCCTGACAAACTTAACTTACTCATTCAAGCGTAATTTGTTTTTTATGGATTTTTTTTTCATTTGACAGATTTAGTTATTACTCTGTGCCTTTGCTTCCTGGCAGAATGTCTTTTTTCATTTATTTATTTAAAAATATGTATCCAATGCCCACTAAATGCCAGAGACTGTGCACAGAGAAGTGTCACTTAGGCAGTCCCTTCTTGAGATAGCTCATACCTGATCCAGCCATTTCACTACGGAGCCCATCTTCCCCATTTCCCCCTTGATTCCGCCAGAGACACATGCATGCTCCCCTAATACCTGTTCTGTTCACATGTCTGTCCACTCCTTGAGGTCAGAGAACAGGTGGGCATACTTCAAGGAGATGAAGGAACTTATGTTTCCATTTTATACAGAAGTTACCCATTAGATTTAGATTTCCATCTAATGTTGAGCAATTTTCAAACTTTTTACTGGCCCATTGCATTTTTAAATTTTTGAAACATGTTGGCACATGTTGGCTGTACATATGTTTCGATTGCATTCTCTTTCTACTTTTTTTTCTTTGGGCCTTTTGCTATTTTTTCTACTGGCATGTTTATCTTTTATTTCTAAGACCCCTCAGTGTCAAGGACATGAACCCTCTTTATATATTTGTGAATTTTTTAGGTCCTCGTTTGCTTCTCAACTTTTGTCTACAGATCATTGGTTCTTAATTTTTAAATTGTAGTCAATCTGGACCATTTCGTTATTTATATTCAGAATAGCTGCAAAAGGGATTGAAGGTAACTTGGAAGTATGTGTTCAATGCAGGGATACAATTAATTAAAACCAAGAAAAATAGGGCAAAGAAAAGCAATACAAGTAGAAAAGGAAGATAGAGCCAGCAGTTGAGTCAATTTTTTAATTTTAAGAAAAGATACCATTACATGTTTTGCATTTACTAGGCATTGACCACAAACTTGGCTGTATGCTGTCCTGTAGTACATGTTAACAAGTAAATGCACTATGATAGAGTACAAGATCAACAATGTTATGAGGGAAAAACAGGCCACGTACTTAGGAGATGCCCTGGTATTCCTAATCCCAGTATTAATTTCTAAGAAAGGCTTTTTCTGTAAGTCCTCTTGAGAGAAGACTGGAAATAGACTCTCTCTCTCTATCTCTCTCTCTCTAACAGCAGCCTGCAGTAAAATGCAACACATTTCACAAGTCATCTCAATGACTGCAGGCTAGTTTTTGAAGGATTTATTTAATTTTGTTAAATAATATCCATTTCTGATTAATTAAAAAACAAGTAAGAAGGCATACAGCCAGAGAGGGATATCGAGGAAAAGAATATTTTTATTGATCTTAAAAGCAGTTTCATTTTTGTATGAGGAAAAACGCTACATTGTGTTTTTACTTAGAGTGGTTTCACTGGTTAAAAATAATTTTCAACCGTATTTGAGGTGGTGTGGAGAAACACACCAAGTGGCTGTTATCAAGACTTCAGAGGCTGCTGCTTTGAGTGGCTTAAAGTAGATTGGTTGATCGATCTCACTGCATTCAGAGGGAGCAGAATATTCAACTAGTGCAGCAATGATCCGGGTAACCTCAAACTTAGTTGTGTTTGAGATGCCCGAGTGAAAGTGTAGAGAAAAGGGTCATTATTCTGCAGGAGCTGAAAATAAATGAAAATACCATTTTGTGTGTAAAGTTTATGGATTTCTGATTGAGGGAAAGAAAATTTTTAACATGAAAATTAATATTTGTAGTTGATTTGGCATTATTTTTTATAGGATAATAGATTCATAAATTTACAGGGATCACCAAGGTTATTCAATTCAGTTGTCTACTACAAGTTTAAATCCCCTGTAAAATTTCTCCCTCAAGAAACATTCAAGCAACGATACTTGAATGGAAGATTATTAGCGTCGTGGTTAAGAGACCCGTTTATGACATCGGAGGGCCTGCACTGGAGTTCTGGACTTTCTGGTTACCATCCGCATGAACTCGGGCAAGGTCCTTAACGTCTTAGTACTTCAGTTTTCTCATCTGTAAGTTTGAAATAGATAACACGCCCAGAGCAGTGTCTGGATGTTCAGTAACAGTTATCTCTTACTGTTATTACATACACCTTCTAGGAAGCTCAGTTCGGCCTAAAAAGGGCCAAGAGTTTAGATTGGTTTGGCTTGGTTATTTTTTGGTTTTTAGTAATGGTAAGAGTTCACTTCTGGTAACAGCAGAGTCGCATTTATAGAACTACCGTCTGCCAATAACAACTATCAACTCTGTACCAAACAACAGTGCAAAGAATTATAAATTCAGAATGAAATGTTTGAAGCCCCCAGGGAATGACTTAATATAGGAAGCTGGAGGAAACATGATCCTTGAAATATCGTAGCTAACTAGGTAAGCTCCACACTGAACAGCTTTTTCTCTGAAGTCACTCCTCCTCATCTTGCAAAGTACAGTCCATGTCGCTTAATGACAGGGTTGTGTTCTCCGAAGTGCACTGTTAAGCGACCTCAGCTTCCTATGAACATCGTAGAGTGTGCTTGCAAAAACTCAGATGCTGGTACTCACCAAGTAGCCTGTTGCTCACTGAGCGTACATAACTGCATATGGTGTACTCCTACACCACTGTCTGCATGGGAAGTGTGATTACACGAGCGTCATCACAAACACATGAGTGAGGTTTAGTGCTGTGACCTTATGATGGCTACCATGTCCCTCAGCGTTAGGAACTTTTCGTCTCCATCATAATCTAATGGCACCACTGTCACATGTGTGATCTGTCATTGACCAAACATCAATAGGTGGCTTGTGACTGTACATAAGTGATAAAGCTTAATTAGGAAGGGATAATGACTGGATAGAGGCTTCAGAAGTTGGAGTGTGGGCCTCTCCAAGCAGCTAGAAATTAAAAATAAAGGATGATCCACAGAAGAAGGAGACAAGGTGGGGAGCCCCAAAATCTGCATTAATTCTCAAACCGTTACTGACTACGAAACTCCACATGGGCATAGGGAGACTGCTGGAAATCCAATGGAAAGCAGTGGCTAGAAGGCTGAAAGAACTAGGCTGAGATTTCAGCAGATACTTGGTGCTGGAAAGACAAATTTGGGAATTCAAGTCAAGTAGAAGGAACTTACTAACTTCTTTGTGCTTTTCATTGGAACCCTAGGAGGGCACTAGCTTAGGAATGAGGGTCCCAGAACCAAAGGCTACAGCTGAGGCCTAAGAGCAAAACAAAAGAAGCCCACTGAGTCAAACCTCCACTAGATTAAGTTGATGTCAGTAGGTGAGCTGTGTGCTAGAACAAAACACTCTTGGAAAAAAAATAACAATGCTCACACTGTATGGTATGAAGTTTTAAAGCACTGTATATACAAATAAGAAAAATGTGATCTGTAAACAAAGAAAAAATGAGCAGATCCTCAGAAGTCTCAGATGGTAGAATTTGAACGTGAAGACTTTTAAATAACTATGATATACATGTGAAATAACCTATTGGACAAGATTGCTATAATGGGCGAAGAGATGAGGAATAGCAGGAGAGATATGGAAATGAGGAAAAAATCAGAAGGGAGTCATGGGACTGAAAAATATATCCGAAATTAAAAATTCATTGAAAGAACTTAAAAGCAAATTAAGCACCACAGGAAGAAAAAGCAGTATGCTTTGTAGATACATTAGTAGAAATTATCCAACTGAGTACAGAAAGAAAAATGATCTTTAAAAATTGCAGTGATGATAGCCCCTGTGACAATATCAGGTGTCCTGTGAAATGTGAAATTGAAGTCTCAGAGAGGAAGGAGGGAGAATTTTTTTAAATGGCAAAACTTTTTCTAGATTTGATTGAAAACATTAACCACTCTCAAATTTAGGAAGTTCAATGAACTTTAAGTGGAATAACCTCTAAAAATCAAAGATAAGAAAATTATCATAAGTCACCAGAAGAAAAAGACATATTGCAAAGTATAAGGAAAGGTACAATAAGAAGAAAGACTCGTATCTCGTCAGAAACTCTGGAGGTGAAAGAGTAATAGACAGCCTACTTAAAAGTGCTAAAAAAAAAGTAAATCAGCCTAAATTGAAAAATATAGTGAATTTTTAAATTAAAAATTATTACAGGGGCCGGAGATTTAGTTCAATGGTTCCGCCACCTGCCTTGCAAGCGCAAAGTCCTGAGTTCAATCCCCAGTACCAAAAAAAAAAAATTATTACAGTAAAAGACACATTGCCATAAATCCTCCTCTGCGTACTCAAAATAATACATCTCACTTCAAACATACTTATATTTGTCCCATTGTACTTGGCAATGTGTCTTTTACTGTAATAAGTTTTTTAAAATGTAAACACTGTACTGTTTTATCACTCCTTGTACACTAGACCTGCGGTTAACTCTGTCACTAATTACATTAAATGTAAATGGACCAAAGCTTCCAATTAAAAGAGATTGTATGCATTTTAAATAAAAGACACCAATGAGTAAAAAATAAAAGGATGGAGACATGGATACTGTACAAACATTGCACATAAGAAAACTACTGTGGTTATATTAATGTAAAGGTAGATTTTAAACATGGACACTTCCTGAAATAAAAATAAGATTTTTGTAAAAATAAAAGTGTAATTTATTAAGCTGGCATAATCCTAAGTATGTTGGCATCTAATGATAAGAAATGCATATTTGCTAAACATCTGTCCAGTAATTCCCTCCAGAAAGATCTTTCCCTCTGTTATGAAGATGTTGTGATAAGTTTTCTTGAGCAGTAATATAGCCATATAGGCTTTTTTTGGTACCAGGGATTGAACTCGGGTCCTTGCGCTTGGGCTTCAGGAGGCGAAACCACTGAGCTAAATCCCCGGCCCCATATAGGCTATATTCGATGCTTCGGAGAAGCAAGCAAAAGTACTTGAGACAAGGAAACAAGGTCACCAATCTTCTCAATTTATCCAGAACTGAATTATTTCTTTGGACATAGGACTTAGTGGAGAAATCTTGACTGTCCCCAAACATACCAGTCCAGGAAGACTGTGATAGTTACTCATCCTTCAAAGAGGAATTCATTTTCCTTGGAAATAGTAAAAGAAGGAGAAAAAAATGTGGATAGTCATAAGGTGATAGGAGATTGTACAGTGGATGAATGACCCCTTTCAATGATCCCTCAGACCATAAGTAAAGTTGCTCTCAAAAAAATGAGAGTTCTAAAGTGTTTGTGTGTGTGTGTGTTTGAGAGGCTTACAATGGATGAAAATAGATGGATATCATGGACATGGTATTTGTGGGTCAAGGACAAATTCTTTGGGAATTTGCAGCAATCACAGGAATGGTTTTGAATCATCATATGTTACAGAATAGGAAATCTATGTCAAGACTGGGTACATTAAGGGTGAAAAGGCTGCAGTTATATCTGGGATATTATGATTGTATTAGTTAAGAATGAACTCATTTGATTTTGGATGATAGAAAAGCTGCCTCGAACTGAATCACACAATTAAGGGAATGTGTTCACTCATGTAACTGGAAGTGCAGAGGTAAGGAGTGCTCTGTTGCAGGCTTCATTCAGTGCAGAAGTGCACAGTAACACCTAGGCATGGCCCCATTTCTCGGCAAGTATCTCAGCTTCCCTCTTCCTTGAGATACTTCACCTTCATGCTGATTCCTTCCTTGCAGCAGCAATGAGCACAGCAGTCCTAGGACTCTGCTCTCACACAACATTGTGGTCAACAAACTTTCTTGGTTTTTTGGTCAAAGACCAGATAGAAGCATTTTAGGTTTTACATCTCTGTTGCAACTCTATCGAAAGGCAGCTCTTGTCAGTAGCTACAAAAAGCATGACTGTCTTCCGATAGAACATTTTGAATATCACATAAATTTTATTCATCATGCAGTATCACTCTTTGGAACTTTCCCCCCAACCATTTAAAAATGTAAGGTCATTCGTAGCGTAAGGACTGAACAAAAGCAAGTAGGGGGCCAGATTTGACCCACATAGTTTGTTGACTCCTGATTTTAAAAGATTGTCTGATTGAAACTTTAAGCAAACAGTGACATACTCCTCCTTCCTGGCTTTTCTTCTCTTCTCTTCTTCACACTCATTTAAAATGACCCCACCCAACACTCCTTCCATGACAAAATTCTTGAAGTTTTTAACTCTAACTCAGAGTGCTTCCTTAACCCCTGACTTCTACGGCTTCTGCCTGCCTGATCGCCATATAGAGGTTTAAATGCCTTTTAACTTCACATGATCAAAGCTTGCAAGGATACTCTGCTTCCTGAGAGTGGGTCCGACTCCAGGCAGCAGGCAGAGGTGTGTTAGCATCCCGTGGACTTGATCCTGAGGCACGAGATGGTGATTCCGCATTTCTTGCATGGTTGAAGTGTATGTGGGGAAGTGGGGAAGTATTCTGATGCCTCTGTTTCCTCCTCTAGGAATGAACAAATCTGAGGAATTAATCAAAAGGCAACATCAAACTGAGGAATTTTTCAGCACTATCAGCCTGTGGAAATGTGAGAAGAAACACTTAGGATTCAATATTTTGTTGCCCAGAAGGTTCCTCCTGTCCAGACCTGGACCTTGCCCCAACTGATCACTTATGATGTGTCCAAATTCTCTGGAAATTGCTTTGAATTTCCGCTGTCATTCCACTGGCCTCCTACAGCTTCAGAGGTGTTTCAGTTCCTTGTCAGGTAATTTAACTTTCTTCCCTGTTGTTCACAGTCCTGTGCCTCTCTTTGGCTTCCTCTTAGTTTGTCCAGATGACCTATTTTCTTATTTGCTTTGGCTTCCCCATTCTCTCCTGTGTTTTGAAAAGAATAAATTTTCAGATAAATTCAAACTACACTCTGATAAAAATGAGCAGGAGTATTTTGTCCTCTGCATTTATTCCCTACGTGTGTGTGTGTGTGTGTGTGTGTGTGTGTGTGTGTGTGCGTGTATGGTACTAGGTATTGAACACAGGGCTTCACACTGAGCTAAATCTCCAGTCCTTTTTTATATTTTATCTCTATATATGATCTCATTAAGTCACTAACTCATGTGGGACTCAAACTTTTCATCTTTCTGCCTCAGCCTTCCAGACTGCTGAGATGATAGGCAATGTGCCACCATGCCTGGCTCAGTTTCTTGAGTACTGCTGTATAGCAGACACAGTTCCTGGCTCTGGACACACAGAAATCTCTATCTCTTAAGATGCTCATAGTACAGTAAGGGTGAGTGAAATGTAAATTTACAGTTCAAAATACATCAGTGTAGATGTTAGAATGAAGCCTGAACAAAATATTTCGGGAAAAAATAGCAAGGGTTCACAGAGGAGATGATGCAGCCTCTGTATCAGGAGAAGAAAAAATTGAAAGGGAGAGAAAAGGTGAAAACGAGAATCTCTAGTCTAAGATATTGTTAGTTGAGTCACAAGATGATTACTTCCTGAAAGAAGAATTGAGAAGATGTATTGGGTAGATGAAATGCCTAATGAGACCATAAATGAGGAGAATTGCTTCTTATAGCATATAAGAAGATAATTTTTAGCAGATAATGAAATTGTTTTCAGTCTTTGGAATGAAAATGAATCCCTTGCTAATGCAGATCATGCTAATAAAGGGAGTGAGAGAAAACGTCGGAATTATACTTGGCTCGTGGTACGCAGAAACCCACCTAAATAGTCTTGGAAAAAAATGAAAGATAATGAAGTAATCAAAATAATTGCTTAATAGGGAATGTGAAAGATCTTCAGTGCTAAATTATAAACGTACATTTTCAAGAAAAATGAGGTGACCTTAAGGAACAGATTAGAAACCTAAACTCATGCCAGCCAGAAGCAATGCTTTTCATTAGTGAAGCTGAAGATTAATTAAATCTGAGGAAGCTCTTTGAAATCCACAAGTGTGAGTTACATTAGAATACAACAGAACTGGTATATTGGTATCATAATTAATGATTAAAATAGAGCTCTTTATTAAATGTCTTCTGCCATCATTCACATGACATGGGAAAATGAAGAGGACAAAATTGTGTTACTTAAAACCAAAATTGATTCTAGCAACATCTGCTTTTTAAAGTTAGGGAGGTTGTCATTTATTTAGAAGGTACATACCTAATAGTTCCCATCCCCTTCTGAGGTTGCCAAGAGACCCATCTCCAGCTTGTTGGGGGTACTGTGCCCCCCAAACCCTCTCTAGAGGGCTAGCAAGGGGGATGGAGGGGAGCGGCTGATGGATGATTTTTTGTTATCTCTGAATCTTTTGTTTCAGCTGAATGATTTCAGAGATTGGTAGCAGAGAGGAGGCTGAAATTACAAAGACTCTGACAGTTCTCAGGGTTGTCCAAGGGTGACGCCCTGGGGAAAAACGGTCATTGTTGACAGAGCATGTTAAGTATAGGTAAATGGAAGCCCAGCAGGTTATGACCCCAACTGTTTTACAGGGCAAGAGAAAGAAAACTTTGTTTCTTAGGGAGACTATGGAAAGGGGAAAGGGGGAAAGGAAGAGTACGGAGAGGAAAGGGGTAAGAAGCAAGAGAGGCGAAAGGTGCCTTCCTCTGCTCTAACACATATGCTTGTTGGGTGAGGCAGACTAAGTAAGGAGATGGAGGAAAGGCGCATCTAGGATGAGCCTGACAGAGGAAGATGTTGCAGAAACTGAACAGATTTGGAGCCACTGGAGCTGAATCAAGGTAATATAATAAATTCCAAACCACATTCCATTCCCAGGATCAGAATTACACAGGCCGTAGACAGAAACCAACCTGGGGTAGAGGGCAGGAACGCTGTTGTTCTGCACAGAGCGGAGCCAAGTGTACTCATTAATGATGGTGGTACTCACTGACCGCTGCGTGCTGAAATACGGTTTCTCCTTTTAGCTTGGCTGTTACTTTGGGACAGGAAGCTTTACATTTGAGTTGGGTTTATGCTCCGCAAACTTTAGACCATTTAAAGATGCTGCTCTTAGTCACATTTAAAAGATACCTGTGAATTTTGTGGAACAAATGCCTTGCAGTACCTTACAAAGTCATGACTTCAAAAGATTCTATTCTGAGAATTCTTGCAGAAGATAGAACTAGACACATATATAACTTTTAATTTGTTTTTAAAAATGCAATAAAAAGTTATATTCTGACAACTTGGATGGAAATTTGCATACCAATTTCATTTGTTTAAATATTTTATTTTTCTCATTATTCCCCTGTCTCTGGAATCCTCCAAAAGACATGTTTTATAACCTGTTATTTTTCTCCAAGTGCTCCCTTTAGATAATTTCTTGTTGAATCTCCCTTTCCCGCTGTGGCTATTTTCTTGCCAGGATCTTTGTATTGTTTTTCAGTCACTTTCAATATATGAATAAGTCCTGTCTGGGGAGTTGAGATTTGCTTTTAAGTATTATGAGGCTCAGACCATTATAAGTCAAAATTTCAAACTTACATCCAATTCAAAGGTTCTTCTCCCCTACCCTCCAAAGAAGTCTATAGCCTGCAGTAGAGGAGAGGCAGGGCCTACTTCTTCAGCAGTTCTCATTGTTTCATCTGCCACTTCTAGATATTTCTCACTTCTTGCATGTGGGGGCCCAGAAAGGTTAGTGAGTTAAGAGTAAAACCACATCCTTATAACTTGCCTGGGCCCTGTGAGTGACAGATCCCTCAGACGCCCTTGCACTGGCCCACATCGCACTCCCAGGCATCCACCAACCAATAGGAAACAAGAGCAAGGAGGGACCAGGAGCAAATAATAGATCCCACTTCTCCATCTCTTCCATACAGAGGTGTTCTTTCTCTGGATAGTCACCCTGAGAAGTCCTAAGTACCCAACATTTGCTGAGAAAACTTATATGCCTCTGCAACGGTCGTCATGGTGCAGTGCCCAGTGTGATGACACATTTCACATCCTTTCTTGCTTCACTCAAGTTCTTTCACACTTGTGTGCCCTCAGATTATACATGCCTGCCCCTCCACAAAGAATCAGCACTGGTTTCTTGCCTTAGGCTCTGTTGTCTAGGAAACCTGCACTAAGACATTTTCAAACTAATACCAGATACATAAGTAAGAAACAGCCTGGTGAAGATGGACTATAATATTCTTAGAAAATTCTTAGAAAATTGTGTATTAGGGGACCAAAAGCAAATTGGAATGTGGCTTTTTATCACCCTTTGGGGCTGTTATAACAAAATACCATAAACAGGTAGCTTATAAATAATAGAAATTCATTTTTCATAGTTCTGGAGACCAGGAGGTATGAGTGAGGGTGTAGGCAAATTTGATATTCTGGTTCAGAGATGGAACATTTTAGCTGTGTCCCTCACATGGTGGAAGAGACTAGCTTTCTAGGATTTCTTTATAAGGGTATTAATTTAAATCACATAGGCTCTATCTTTAGGATCTAATCACCTCCCAGTATCCCCAATTCCTAGAACCATCACCTTCAGGGTTAAGATTTCAACATAATACATTTTGGTGGGTGATAAAAATTCAGTCCTTGTACCAGAATTTTCAGCACCTGGGTTGGAGAACAAAGCTGAGTGGTGGTATAGGAATTGTGAGAGAAAAGGCTAGAGGCACATCTGCTCATGAAATATGGAATGGGCCATGGAAATACTGTCAGAACACTGTGTTTGTGTCTCACCGTGTGAAAGAATGAAATCGCAGGCAGAAGAGGCAAGAGTTACAAGCAGGGAAGTTTATTGAGGAAGCAAAAGCAGCCAAAAGGGAAAGCTCCTGCTACCAGAAGAAACCTGAAAGAGGGTTGCCAGAGAGGACTCTTGCTTTGTCTGGGGGCTTTTACAGGAAGTACTTGTCCTGTATGGCTCCCTTTCCTATGAGGAAACAATCATTTCCTCAAGGCCCAGTAATGAAGATGATCACACACTGTCTACACATTCCTTGGCCAGTCCCCGATTTGATCACATTCTGAGGCAGCCTTGCATGGCCAAAGGCTTCCCCTAGTTGTCTATGTTGCAATGCCTTCTTCAACAGTTTAGGTCTTTTGCCCATGTTTGCTTTTTTGTGCTGGCCTGCGCTGTTTATCTTTGACCCTGTTTTGTGCACCTGTGTCCTACTGGTCGATCTTCTATCTCAGTAATGGGGCTGGGAAGCTGCAGAGGACTTTGAAGCCAAGGAATGACAGAAGTATATGTGCACTTCAGGTTGCTCTGGATGAAACAGGGGTGCTGGATTGAAAGTGGACAGGGTGGAGTAATTATTGTGAACATTCACTAGGGTTGTGGTATTGGTGTTACTTTTTATGATAGAATGCAAGTAGCCAACAATTAAGTAGTCCAATCATCTTGTTTCTTATTACCAACTCAAAGATACTAATTCTTTTTAAGATTATTACTAGAAAGGCTTAAGAAGCACAATGAAGGGCTAATTTTGGTGTTTTGATTAAAAATTACAGAAGGCAATTGTTTTGGACAAAGCTCTTGCACTAGACCCTAACGGACCAGACTAAAACTCAAAGTGGAGTCACCAATGGTCATCAAATTGAGACTAAACTGTTTATCTGACCTTTCAAGAAACCAACAAAAATAACAGATGACTGCCAAATTTCCCAAGCAGGCTAGTTTCAGTCAGTATAATAATGACATTCCCTCTGGTTTAATCCCTATACAAAATAAGTGACATAAAGCAAATCAATCAGTTATTCTTCTGTTCTTTCTTTCTATCCCTGACTAACAAGGAAAGTATTTTTGAAATGACCCATTTGTCTTTGTTCTTTGCTTCTACTTTTTCTCAGCCTTCTTCTGTTTATAAAACAAACTCCATCTGAACATTTATCCTATTTTGAGGTATTCTCTAATTCCAGAATCAAAAATAAGGTGAAGTAAGGAAGATCTTTAAATTATTGTAATTTTTGTCTTATGGCTGATGTTAAAAATAGTTGAATGGAATTTATTGAAAATCTTTCTGATTCTATGGAGGTGTTTATGAAAAGGCTACTCAAAACTTGGAAATAGGTGAAATGGATTGACAACTGTATGTTTAGACAATGGGCACTGTCTAACTTGGCTGACTGGGGGGTTGTAGTATTTGAGGTCCTCTAAAGACATAGGATGAATAGAATGCATGTGTGCATATATATGTGTGTATGTGTGTGCAGACAGAAAAGAGATAGAGGGAAAGAGTGAAGGAGGAAAGGGGCAGAGAGACAGAGACAGAGACATGGAGACAGAATGGGCTCACTTCATTGAGGACTGAAGTCCCAACTCTGCAGAACTGCAGTACAGACTTGCAGTTTGGGGACACAGTGAAGAGGTGATGTTGGAGCTCAAATCTGCAGATAGTTTGGTGGTAGAATTCCCTATCCTCTAGTTACCTCTGTCTCTCTGTCTCTTCTTCCTCCTTCTCCTCCTCTTCTTTCTCTCTCTCTCTGTCTCTCTCACTCTCTCTCTCTGAATTGAACCTAGGGCTCTTGCACTGAGCTACATCCACACTCAGCTCCCACAGTTCTGGACTTATAGGCATGCACACTTGGGTTCAGGCTTTTCTCTTAAGACCTTCAACGAACTGGATATGATCCACTTGTACTATGGAGGTTAATCTGCCTTATTTATAGTCGACTTTAAATGTTAATCTCATCTAAAAAATACCTTCCCAGAAATATCTAAACTGATGTTTGACCAAATATCTTAGTACCATGGCCTAGCCAAGCTGACACAAAAATCATCATCACGGGGGTGTCATCTACTCTAGCAACACTTGCTTGATATTTTATTTACTATTGTCCAGAAAATCTTAACATCTCTTTATGGATAAAGTTTTCCTCGTAAAATACTAATAGCAATGCAAATGGTGTTGTTCCATAGTAATATAAACAAATTTTGTACTGAAAGGATGTAACCCAAAGGCTTTTATTTATTGCCCTGTAGGATGCCAACCAGTTTCATATCTAAACTATCAATCTTCCAACACTTTAAAAATATTCTTTTAATAAGTCTTGGAATCTTACAGTTTCACTCCTTAATGAGTTGAATAAAACCTTTGACTCATATTAATTTTATATTTTTGAAAGTATCATGCTTCTTACTTTTGAAAATTATGCTTTGACAAGAAATAAATACACAGCATACAATAGAAAAGAATGACAATAATTATTTAATATATGGTATTTTATTTATTTTAATCACGTTATACATGGGAATCAAAGTGTATTACCATCTCAATTTCTTCCTTGGTCCTTTTGGCATGGCTATTGGGGAGCAATAATTGCTCTGTGTTAGTTACTTTTCTCTCATTGCTGAGACAAAATACCTGACACCCAAAGTTCCGATGGGAAGGGGTTTATTTGGCTGACAGTTCATAAAGGTTTCAGTCCCTAGTTGACTGGCTCCAAGACAGGGATGACAGACCCTTGCAGAGGAGAAACAACATGGCGTGCACACGAGGCAGCAAAGGCAACAGGAGAGCTTCACCGTGACTTTCTGCCTCTTTTATCCCATGGACTACCAGGATTAGGACGGTGCTAAACCATTCACTCATGTGTAGTGGTTTAGTAAACACATGCCCTTTACCCCAGCATCACACATTCCAGATTCAGCTACCTCTGACCAAATGAGGCTTTGTGGGGACATCTAGACCCAAACCATAAAATGCTCCAACTACAGCTTCTCTTCCATTCATTCTATTCTCCCCTCTAGGGACTCTTGTTACATAGTTTTGGTTCTTCCCTTGTATTCCTTTTCTTCATTTTCAGTCCTTTTGTCCTTCTGCAGGTTGCATTCTGTATAGTGCCTTCAGTTCCTCACTCACTCTGTCAAGTCTGCTGCTTAACCTATCCATAGAAATTTTTATTTCAAAGGTAACATTTTTTTATTTCTAGAATTTCTCTCTCTCTCTCTCTCTCTCTCTCTCTCTCTCTCGTGTGTTTTAATTTGGATTTCCATTTTGAGTAGGATTATATCAGAATTTTATTTCTGTAAATCCTGAGTAAATCCCTGGCCTGGGCTAAGATTGAGTCCATCCAGTGGGAATTTTGCATTTTCTAGGAACCTCTCCTTGGGAGTAATTATTTTGATAATTTCTCAGTGTCAGAGTAACGGACCCTGCAAGTAAAGGGCAGGGCCATGGTAACAAATCCTCAAAGGAGACTTCCCTTCTTTTTAACCTGTGCTAATGAGCAGTTGTCTTCTACTGTATATTTTATGAAAGATGAAATCTATGTTAGTTCTCTATTGCTGCTGTAAAAAATCACCACAAAATGTTTAGCTTCAGACAATACAAATTTGAGGGAAAGGAAGAGAAGGCAAAGCAAGGGAAGGAGAGAAGAAATTGGAAAGGAGAGAGGGAGACAGGAAGAAAGGCCAGTAGGAAGGAGACCCACAGAGAAAAATAAGCAAACACAAGCTTATTATTTCAAATTCTATAGGTCAGGTATCCAAAAATGTGTCTCACTGGGCTAAAACCAAGGTGTCTAGAGGCCTGGTTGTTTCTGGAGGCTCTGGAGAGGATCCATTTCTTGGCCTTTTCTAGCTTCTAGAGACTGCCCATGCTCCTTGACTGGTGGCTCTGGGACTGGAGTTAGGGTGACAGTCTCATCTTTGGGGAGTCCTAGTGGACTAGGCTCAGCCACCAGTCCCAGAAAGCCAGTCATAGAAAACAGTGGTAGAGGAAGGAAAGGAGCTTTATTCTCCATGTGGCCACACAGGGTTGGACAGAGTTCTAGTGATATATGACCTGTTTTCAAAAGTGCTATGGCAATCACAGGGTTATGTAGGAAAAAAGAAGAAAGGCAAGAGTTGGGATCTCCATGGCTCAGTCAGGGTCTCCCTGATGTGGTTGTGGTCTGGTGGTCATTGCCTCAGAGCTTTGTTGGCATCAAGAAGGTTACTGTTGCTTGGGGAGTGATTTTGGTTCTTTGTCATAAGATGCTCTTCAATCACACGTGTTTCTGGGATCCATGCTGACTATAGAAATAATGATGGAAGAGAACTCAGAAGGGGAAAATGTCAAAATGTAAAATGGAGTCAGAGAAACAGAATGGAGTTAGGTCAGAGACTGGGCTCCCTTTTAAACACCTTTTCGTCTTCAACGTCAGCAATGATGGGTTGTCTTTCTCACATCGCATTACTCTGACCTTTTTGCCTTCTTCTTCCACCTTTAAGTGAACCTTCATGGTGACACTGGGACCACAGGAATGACCCAGGATAATCTCATTATTGTCTGATCAGCTAATTAGTGACCTTATTCCATCTGCCACCTTAATTCCACTTTGCCATGTATGGTAACATAGTCATTGGTTCTGGGGATTAGGATATGTATTTCTGGGGAGCCATCATCCTGCTTCCCACACAGTCTTTTGAGGGTCTCGTATGTGTGTAAGGGTCTCAGCTCTAACTTGCAAATCTTTGTAGTCCCAGGCCTTAAAACTTGTGATCCCAAGCGTTACAAAGCCCAAGACTTCATCCCATCCAGTAAAGCCACAGGACTAGCCCATATGCTTTTTCCCTTAGATTTCTCATTCTTTCTTATAAGCTCAGCTGCAATTTAAAGGCATATCTGGAATTTCTAGGAGTTTATAGTGTGAGAATTTGGGACTTGTGTAGCTAGCATGGCAAGAAAAATAAATCTCCATTGTAATATTTTTCCAACAAATATGAATAGAGGCACATAAAGCATATCAACTCCCTCTGATGTCAGTAGTTTTTCTCATGGTCTGAGTGAAGATTGTACAGCTTGAGGGACAGATACTGTCCTGTCTCCTCCTCTGTAGTTCTAATACTTGTAAGTTAGAAATCAAGCTATGATATTTCTCCCTCCAAAAAAGATTCTGTCCTCCTAAGCTGACAAACACAAATTCATAATGGATGCTAGACTATACTGTAGGACTCTCAAATTCCTTGGATTCAGCACAGGAATCAGGCTGCTTGCAGAGAGATGACCTCCAGCAGAGGGAATCTCCTGTCTCTTTCTCCCACTCTTCCTTCCAGCCTTGAGAGAGGTCTCATGCATGTGCAGGTGGATCTCCCCTACCTTCCGCTGTCAAGATCAGACCAATCCTTTCACCCACTTCTGGCTGCTTCTCAGATCTGAGTTGTGTATACTAATAGCAAGTCTGGCTTCAGCAGGAGGACCTGGAAAAGAATCCCAGGCAAGCCCTGGACATGGGCCAAAGGCAGACAATACCAGAGTGTCAGGTACCTGAATTTAAAGGAGGAATGTGGGCCAGACAAGCCAGTCCCCTTAGACCTGTGGTCCCTGTTCTGTGGAAAAGGGACCAGAATATGTATCATTTCCTGGTCCTCAAGGTGGTCCTACAATCAGCTGCCAAAATATTTCCATTTCTACTTGTAGTGTAAGCTGCAATGGTCTCAAATTGTTTTTCATTTGGGATATTTTCATAGCTTCCTAAGCTGGTATCCTGGTCAACAGATGTCACTTTTGGTCATCATATCAGGGAACCTGGTTCTAAATCCTGGGTCTATTATTTGTTACCTGCAGAACTCTGAAGATGTTAGTTAACATTTTTTGGAAACACAGTTTGCCCAGCAAAGCTACTTCCAAATTCCTGACACACAGAAATCTTGAGAGGTAAATTTTATTGTTGCCTTAAGCTGCTAAGCCATTACATCTTGGAGTAATTTGTTGTACAGAAATAGATAACTAATACACATCTTACCACCCACTCCTGTTTTTGAAATCATCGTGTGATATCCATTGTGCCAGAGAGACTTTCTAAAACCTAACAAGATATAAAAACAATGGTAAGAGTGATTAACTGGAAACATTTTCAAGACATTGTACTTGTTCTCTTATTGGTTCATCAAGGTCTAAGCATAGGACTTCAATGTGAGGTAAGGATTAAAGAAGCAATAAAAGTGACCAAACAGCACATGTCCTGTTAGGTCCCTCTAATAGCAATGGCTTTTCTTATGATATGAGTGAAGATTGTATGACTTGAGGGACCAGTGGTGTACTGTGTCCTCCACTCCAGCTCTACCTTCATTGCTAACATTCGGGTGTGTCCCCAGAAACTTATATCCTGGAAATCTAATCTCCAAAACGATGATGGTGGTGACCTTTGAAAGGTGCCTGGGTCTTGGAGGCTCTGCCCTTAGGAATGGGTTAATACCTTCATACATTAATAGATTAGTGGGATGTTTGTTACACGAGTGATTTTTGTTTGTTTTATAGAAGCTCTCTTTGGCCCAGTTGTTCTGTCTTGCCACATGATGCCTTTTGGTTTCATAATGATCAAGAAATGTTTCTCTAGATGCCATGCAGATACCTGCACCATGCTCTTGGATGCCTCAGATCCCAGAACCTTGAGCTAAATAAACCTCTACTCTTGATGAACTACTCAATACATGATACTTGGTTTTAGTAACAACCACCACCACCACCAGAATAAAAACATCCATCTTACCAAACAGTAAGGTAGTTATAACCCTTTAGAAGACAATCACCAAGCAACTGAGGTCTTAGTTCTTCCTGACCTTCATGTGGTGATATTAAGGAGTGAGCTGGTTTGGTTGGTCAGGCTTTTTATTTAATGCTATGAGTATGAGATTCAAACTGCCTGTAGAATCTGGCCAATGGGTAAGCTAGTCATGAGCATAATTGTATTTTACAATGTAGAGAATGTTAATTTGCTATCTGCCTATTTTGAGTCATTGTTGCTGTCTCCTTCAGTTTTGTCTTTTATTCATTCTTTCTAATCATTTGAATAAATAATCAGCATATATTTATGAAGTATCTTCTGTGGGCTAACTCCAGCACAATTTAAATAAGACATTGGCCTTACCAACAAGAAAATGAGTCTAGATATGATACTCTACATAGAAGACCCAAAAAACTCTGCCAAAAGACTTCTAGACTTAACTGACAGATTCAGTAGATTAGCGAGATGCAAGGTCAACACTCAAAAATTTCATACACAAATAACAGACTCACTGAAAGAGAAATTAAGGAAACCATCCCCTTCACAATACCATCCAAAAAAAAATATATCTAGGAATCAGTCTAATGAAGGAAGCAAAGACCTCTACATTGAAAACTACAGCACTCTGCAAAAAAGAGATTGAAGAGGATATAAGAAAATGGAAAGATTTCCCCTGTTCCTGGTTAGGAAGAACCAATATAGTGAAAATGGCCATACTTCCAAAACTGCTACACAGATTCAATGCAATCCCGATTGAAATCCCAACAGCATATTTCACAGGACTAGAGAAAACAATCCAAAGTTCATCTGGAACCAGAAGAGACCTAGAATAGCAAAAGCAATTCTAGGCAACAGGGTCAAGGTAGAGGGTATCACAATTCCCAACTTGAAACTATACTACAAAGCCACTGTGTTAAAAACAGCATGGTACTGGCAAAGAAACAGACCTGAGGATCAGTAGAATAGATTAGAAGATGCAGAAAAAACTCCAGACATACTCAGCCACCTCATCTTTTTCAAAGGAGCCAACCATCCTCACTGGAGGAAAGATAGCCTATTTAATAAATGGTGTTGGGAAAACTGGATTTCAACTTGCCAAAGATTAAAACTAGACCCATATCTTTCACCATGCACTAAACTAAAATCAAAGTGGATTAAAGATCTAAATATTAAAACAGAAACACTAAACTTGCTGGAAGACAAGTTAGGTAGAATTCTCGAAGACATTGGCATAGGAAAAGACTTTATGAACAAATCCTCAGTAGCATGGGAACTAGCACAAAGAATCAACAACTGGGATCTCATCTTATTAAAAAGCTTCTGCACTGCAAGAGAAACCATCAACAGAGCTAAAAGACAACCTACAATGTAGGAAAAAATTTTTACCAGCTGTTCCTCAGACAAAGGTCTACTATCTAGAATATATAAAGAGCTCAAAAAAATCAGACCCCCCAAATATAAAGACCCAATTCAAAAGTGGGCATCTGAAATGAACAGACATTTCTCAGACAAAGAAGTAAAAGCAGCATATGAACATATGAAAAAATATTCAACATATCTGGTCATTTGAGAGATGCAAATGAAAACAATGCTGATATTCCACCTCCCCCCAGAAAGAATCCCTGCTACTGTGAAATCAACCAATAACAAATGCTGGTGTGGTTGTGGGGAGAAAGGAATCCTTCTTCATTGTTGGTGGGAGTGTAGACTGGTGCAACCACTGTGGAAATCAGTATGGAGATACCTCAAACAACTGAGATTGGAAGTCCCATTTGACCCAGATATTCCTCTACTGGGTATCTTCCCAAAAGCATCATACCACAGTGATTTATGTGCACCTGTGTTTATAGAGGCACAGTTTGTAATAGCTAAAGCTTGGAAACAGCCCAAGTGCCCATCAACTGGAGACTGGATAAAGAAGATGTGGGTTTTCTATAAAATGGAGTACTACTCAGCCATACAGAATGAAAAAGTAGAGACATTTATAGCTAAGTGGATGCACATTGAGGCCATACTCTTAAGTGAAATAAATAGGACACACATGGGTAAATACCGAATCTGGTGTGAAAAACTAAAAGTATAAATAAGAATCAAAATTTATAACTGATAATGTGAAATAGGAAGAAAAGGTCTAAAGAAGTAGGGGAAGTGGGAGGGGTAGTGGAAAGGAAAGAAGAGAAAAGAAATAATATGAGAAAAGGAAAAACATAGAAACAAAGTCTGCAAATAGGGAAGGTGGGGGGGCGGTGAAGGGAGGGCAAGGGAATGGGGAAAAAATAAGGACCAAGATACAGCATGTAAAGGTACAAGATCCCAGACAAATGCAACTGTATTGTATACCTAAAATGCACCAATAAACTAAATGGAAAAAAAAGAAAAAAGAAATGTAGAGTCTAATAGGGAAAGGAAACAGAATTTAGAGTCTGATCTGAAAGAAAGATGTTTTTAGAAAAATAACTAATTTGAGTGAAGAGAAAGGTGTGTGTGTGTGTGTGTGTGTGTATGTGTGTGTGTGCACATGCATGCGTGTACATACATATGTCAGGGGCCAAGGATTTAGCTCAGTGGTTCTGGCGCCTGGCTTGCAAGAGCAAGGTCCTGAGTTTGATCCCCGGTACCAAAAAAACCCAAAAAAACCATACATATGTCTGTTTATCTTTTAAGTAGGAAGGAGATTTTGTAGATTTTTAAAAAATTTGAAGTAAACCACACATATGTAAAATTGCATGAACCCAAAGTGTACAGCTCAGTGAATCTATTTAAATGGATTCCACCAGGGACCAGCACTTAGATAAAGTTACAGAATTTTGCTAGAACCCAAGAAATCTTCTCTGGCCTATACTTTGGCAAAGGGAAGGAAATATATCAAACAATTTTTTTCTATTTCAGAGTCAGCTTACTGTGTACTTTCTTAAATCATGAGTCACCCTTAGACCATTATTAGTCAGCCTTCAAAAACAGTTCCTGAGATAAGCCCCCCCCACCACCACCACCAAGTTGAAATCAGTGATGAAAGTCTGAGTGAACCACAGCAAAAATTTTCAGCTGTCAAATTAACAGCCAGAAAGCATTTTTTTTTTCCTTCACAAAAGATGCATCTAACTCATGGAAATCAGAAAGAAAGAAAAATCTATTAGGTCATCAGGTGAAGGATTATTTCTTCTGATATAGTTCCTAGGTTTTTCTCTAGTTTATAATGAGTTCAGCTGTTTTTATTCAAAATCAAGCTATACACATAAAGGAAACCTAATGCACTCTTTCTTCCAGGAGTAGACAGGAAGCATGCACAGAACCAATGAGACACTATAACCCCATAATGTTGCATCAAAGCCTGTGGAGTGACATTAGAAATGAAGTGAGATGGAGCATCTTTTATTTTGTGTTTAGAAAGCACAGGACAGCTAACTGACCCAAAGGTGAGCCTCCCTGGATACGGACTTACAAAGCGTTTTCCATCAAAGTACAGGAGTGTAGACCCATCCTGTTTAAGTCTCCTTGAGTGCGGATATCAATTAGTAACTACAGGAAATGCAAAAAGTCACTGTCCAGGTGGAATCTGCCTTTAATCTTTTGAAAAGCTTCATCACAGTTCAAACAAAAGGAGCAAAAGTAAGAGTCGCTGTGCAGAAGGCAAAGAACTCAGGTTGGGACCTCTTGAATCACCTGTTTGATGTTGTTTTTTCATAGAATTTAAAAGGCTGAAGGGAGCCTCTATCACAGCCTTTGCCTTGCAGATTTCAGTAGTCTCCATTTCATGACTTCGCCAAAGAACTTGAAATCTGCATCCTCACAAAAGCAAAACTTTTTTCCCCCAGAAACCAGAGTTCTGTTTGTTTTGTTTTTCACAACCACGACATCTATCACAAATCTTAGGACATGGTAAATACTTAATAAATATTTGGCAACTGAATGAATGCCTCTATGGAACTTTATCCTGAAAATCATGAGGGACTATGAAAACATATCCAGAAGAGGGATGACAGGGTCAGATTTGTCACGTAGGAAGATCCACCTGGCAATAGTATAGAGCATATGTCAGAAAGGGATGGAACCGGAAATGAGATGATTCACTGGGAGACCCAAGTAGCCTTGAGAAAGAATAAATGCTCACCTGAACTTAGGGAGGGCACCTGTCAGAGTAGGAGCTGATCTGGTGATTGATAGAGTGTGGAGGGACAGGGAAAATAGGATCTGAATTCTAACCTGGTCTTCAGATGGCTGATGGGTCAACTGAGTTGCAGGGTACAGTAAGGTACAGGAGGAAGAACAGATTTAGTGTCAGAAAGAATGTTCATTGTAGCCTTTTGGGCTTGAAGTGCTTGCAAGATGCCTGACTTACAAGGAGTAGAGTAGCAACGGTTATTAAAGCCATAGATTTTGAAGGTTTTTTCCACAGGAAGGAAGACATTAACATGAAAATACAGAGTGCTGAGGACAGAACCACTAGGACAGGAGATATTTAGAGGTCAAGCAAAGGACAAGAAGACTGCAACACTCTGAGCAGAATTGCGAACCCAAAGCTGGCCGGGTAAGGGACCTGAGCAGCTCCGCTTCCATGGGGAGAAATGAGCCCAGGTTCTTTTCTCAACAGGAGGAACTGTAGTGTCGTTCACAGGCCCAGTCTTAGTCACTTTCTCATTGCTGAGAACATTACCTGACCCCCACAACTTAAAGGAGGAGACGTTTATCTTGGCTCAGAATTGCAGCTCCTGATCAGTTGGCCCCAAGGCAGAAGAGTCTGCCCCAAAGGAAAGCTGCTCACATAGTGGCGACCAGGAGGCAGAGCTGGAGGGGAGGAACTGGGGAGGGAGAGGTGCCCTGCCAGGTCACATGCCCAGTGACCCAACTCCAACAGATCCCACCTCCTAACGTCAAGTCGACCACAGCACCCCATGATCCAATCACCTTCTAAACACATGAGACTTTGGGGGGCATTTCAAATCCAAACCACAGCAGGCCCAAGTTCTCCAGGTCAAGCTGCTGGCCTGTTAATTACACATACGGGTTAAGGAGTACACCAGCCCTAAACATTGCACATAACAAAGACAGACTTTTTTTTCCTTTATGCAACTTAACTTTGCTCTGGGTATGAAATAGGATTATAAAGAAAACTGTTTTTAAAAATACATGGATACTTGGCCGGGAATTTAGCTCAGTGGTTCTGCCGCCTGCCTCGCAAGCGCAAGGACCCGAGTTCCCCGGTACCAAAAAAAAAAAAGTACATGGATGCCCATGTTCATAGCAGCACAATTCATAATAGCTACATCTTGGAAGCAGCCTGTTTGTACATCAGCAGATGAATGGATAAAGTGGAAAAGTGGTATTTACACACAATATAGTACTACTTTGTCATAAATAAAGATAAAATTGAGTCATTTGTTGGAAAATGGGTGTACCTGGAGACCATAATGCTATGTAGAATGAATCAGACACACAATCTTAAATATTGCATGGTTTCTCTTATAGAAGAAACAAAATATAAATAAAGAGCAAAATAAAGGATAGATAACAAGGAGACAAAGCCAGAACATTTTCCAGGGCATTTGCTTTGGGAGATTGTGGATTTATCCTTTCAGAGACGTTACTGCACAAGGCATTCTTAAAACTTCTATTTTTGGATTTACCTTAGAGTTTGATAAAGTAAAAACTCCATGTATTTTAAAGGCAAAGTTGAGTTTTGAAAACAGCCCAGGTTGTCATTGAGTGTGAAGCTTGATGAAAAAGATAACTGTAATTACAGCATTATTGATGTTTTATATTGAGTACTTGTTGAAGTGATAACATTTTGTATATGATAGGTTAAATATAATGTAGTTTAAAAATTAATTTCACCTATCCTATTCTTTTACTTTTTAATGTGTCTGCTAGAATAATTAAAATTAGACATGTTGTTCATTGAATATAACTGTTGTAAACTGTTAGTCTATACAGTTCTACTTGCATATATAAGAAGTTATTTATATATAAAGAATACTTGGAAAATACCTTTAGTATTTATCAATAGAGACTTTGCAAAAAATAAAACATATTTGTCCACAGAGCTGAATCTTACGTGCATTGAAATAATGAGGTAAAGAAGGGAATGGAATTAATGTGAGAAAATGAAAAATGGAAACAAAGTCTTTGTAAATAGGGAGGGTGGAGGGGTTGAAGGGAGGGCAGGGGAATAGGGAAAAAATAAGAACCAAGAGAGATTATGTAAAGGTGCAAATTTCCAATGATGAATGTCACTATACTGTATACCTAAAATGTATCAATAAAATTAGTTTTAAAAAAAATAAATAATGAGGTAAAGACGGGATTTAGCTCAGTGGTTCTGCCACCTGCCTTGCAAGCTCAAAGCCCTGAGTTCCATTCCCGGTACAAAAAAACCAGAAATAATGAGGTAAATATGTACTAAGATGAGGAACTCTTAACTACATATTGTTAAGCAAAAAAAAAAAAAAAAAGAGGCACAAAACAAATGCATAGTAAGATAATGTTTGTTTTCAGAGTGTATGAAACAGACTTTGAATGCATTCTGCAAAATTGCACTTATGTGTATGACTATTCCTGGAAGGATGCGTGAGAAATTATGCTTAGTTACTGTCTTAGAAGGAAAATTGTGACTCATTATTGAGTGTAGGAAAAGACTTTTTTTTTTTGATACCAGAGATCGAACTCAGGACCTTGCACTTGCAAGGCAGGTGCTGGAAGCACTGAGCTAAATCCCCAGGCCCAGAAAAGACTTATTTTTAACTGGACCTTTTTTAGATGAATTAAATGTTTTACAACATGTATTCATTACTTATTCAGGAAAAATATCATTTACAGGGTTTTATTATATTTTTAAATCCTTAAAATGAATTCCCCAAGGTCAGTTATGACAGGATAATAATTCATGTTTATGTGGGCTGGGTGGCAGATCTATGAAAACTAGTGCCCTACACATAGTAAGCTTCTAGGAGCTATCTAGCCTTTTTGTCACCCCACACTTTGGCTAAAAGCAGAAATGTCACAGTAGAGTCTTTCCTTGTGTTTCAAGGATACTGTAAAATTGTCACAGTTATGTCAGGACTCTAAAGATGTCAAATGTAAACAGGATGAGCCATCACTGACCTTGTGACACGCCCTAGAAGTTAGTTATCTCCCCCTAATCAATCCCAGAAACTTATTTATTCCCCTATTTCTTTTATTGGAATAAAAGGCAGCTTGTGTAATGTACAGCTTCCTAGTCAGGATAATATTGTAGGCTGTCCGCAAATTTTACTATATTAAAGACTGTAGCAAACTTTTCCAGCTATTACATCCTTTGCACTAAAATCTTCACTCTCCTGTCAGCTTCTTGATTCTTCGGCATTTAAAACACTCTCTTTTATTTCTGTGTCAGAAACTGTGTGCCTCCCTAACCTCTTTGTCTACTTCAATCACCTCTTCTCACTTTCATGAAGTTTGTTGATTGATTGCTTCTCACGGGGTATGTCTGGCTTTCCGGCCTTTGTCTAAATTTAAAACAGTAGAGCCATCCTTCTGAAAACACACAGTGCTCAATCAATTGCATTTGCTCATAAAATATCTTTTGTTTTTTTGAAATGAAAGTCTCTTGATGCGGAGTCCTTATTTCCATTCCCATTGCTTCTGCCTGAGTCCAGCCTCTCTTTATCTTGCCTGGAATATGTCAATTAGCTCTTAACTAGTCCGCTCATTTTCAGACTCCTCACTGGCAATCCATTTTACATTTTATTGCTGAATTCTAAAAGCATATTCTAAAAAAGAAAAAAAAAACCAGATTCATGTATGCATTCATTTATCAGACTTTCCTTAAACATCTCTCTGTGTTAGGCACCATGCTAAGATCTGGGGATACAAAAAGATTTATTTTTCATAAACAGGCACTATGTTTCTGGAGTCTAAAGTCCAGTGCAAGGGGTCAGGAAGTGGACCCATGATCTACAGTCCATGAGAGTGTGATGCTGTAGCCACACCCAGCAGGGAGGGAAGGTTCTCAGATCCTTGCTGCTTTGTGCAGCTGTGCAGAGCCAGGTGTGAGATGTAAGTAGAGGCAGCGGAAAAGGCAAGGCTGGACAATGTGGTACTAGGTATGGTAGCTGGGCAGGTTGGCCTGCTGGTCAGAGGAGACTTGGGAAAGTCTGCATGAGGAGGTAGTGAAGAGCTTAGCACCTTTGTGAAGGAGGGAATCTGGACTTTATTCTGAAGGCACAGGTTTTAAGAAAAGCAGTCAGGTGCCATGTGTTCAGACTCATGTCTTATGAAGAGCATTGTTAGGAGTCTAGAGGACAGGAGGTTTTCATCCTGAAGCCTGGAAAGAAAATTAGGAGGACAGACACTGTTTCAACCATTCAGCCAAAAGTGGAGGATGATGCAAATGAGATAAGAACAGTGGCAATGGGGAGATTGGAGTGGACAGATTTGAGAGATAATTGGCAATAAAATTTATGTGAGTGCCTGATTATCTATATGAACATTGGTGAGAAAGGAAAATGCTTAGAACTGATTTGCAGATATCTGAATTGTGCCCTTGAGATGCTATGAGGAGGTAGGGAAGGGGAATGTTTTGGCTCAAAGAAAATGATGGCAGTTGGGTGCTTGGGCCTGCACTCAGATGAGAAATGTGTCAGGAGACATTCACTCTTTATTCATTTGCTCATTCAGCAAGTGGACATTGAGTACCTACTACCTGAGAGGCACTGTTCGAAGCACTGAGGATATTGTGGAACAGACAAGACAAACTACCTGTTCTTGTGGCACTTTAATTCCAGTGAAGAAACCAAACGAACCAAGCCAGTGAGTTCATGTAGAATGTCAGAAGGTATGTGCTCTGAAGACAGCGTAGTGAGGAGACAGAGTGGGATGGAAGGTGGAGGTATTTTAGATAAGGTAGTACAGGGGAAAAGTGGCTTCCGAGAGGTGATCCTTGAGGGCAAACTTGAATGACATGCTGGAGGAAGCTGCAGGAAATGTCAAAGGAGGAGTGTGCAGGGCAGAGCCATGCAGAGCAGCAGGCTCCCTAAGTGATGGGTGGTGGGAGCTGTAGGGAAGATAAGATGGGAAGATGTTCAACTAATGGGACCCCCTAACCGTACCTGAAAACCCTCACAATAGATCCCTTTATCCATATTTTCATTTTCCACTGTTTCAGCTACCTAAGGTCAACTGTAGCCTAAAAATAATAAAGGAGTAATGATTTCATAAATTTTAAATTAATCAACTCATAAGTTTTAAATTGTGCATTATTCTGAATACCGTGAGGTAATTTTGTCTTGTCATGAGCATACATCATCCCTTTGACCAGTGTATCCACACTGTATAAGCTACTCAACTCCTGAGTCACTGAAGTCTTTTTTTTTTTTCACTTTATTAAATTCTTTTATTGGTACATTTAGGTATACAACACAGTTACATTTCTCATTGGTCAAGGCTATTTAGAGTCCTATATGCCTCACTTATCTGTATGTCAAGCTCTTTTCCCCTGCTTGGGAAGTTTTCTGCCATTATTTCTGTGAAGAGATTTTTT
>NW_004624750.1:10506817-10552165 GCF_000247695.1 Heterocephalus glaber | reverse complement strand
TAAAATGTACCAATAAAATAAAATTTAAAAAAAATCTATTTTACTTGATAATGGACCTAAAGTCATCATTATTTAAGTATCATCTCATCATAAGAAGAAAGGTAAGTAAAGTACAATAAGATATTTTGAGAGAGATCACAGTCACATAGCTATTAGAATATGTTGCTATAATTGTTCTATTTTACAATTATTGTTAGTCATCTCTTATAGTGCTTGATTTATAACCCAGTCTTTATCATAGGTATGTATGTACAGGAAAAACATAGAATATACAGTGTTTGGCACTAATTATGGTTTCAAACACCCATTCGAGTCTTGAAATGTACCCCTGCAGATTGAGTATATGTCATCTTGCTTCCTTTTGAAATCATCCTAGGTCCTTAGACAGCAGTAATTGCTTCCTCCATCCAACTCCCCAGCATTTGATCAATATCATAATACTTTGTGTCACTAGTGTTTGTTACTGTGGTATCATCTGAACTTTTTCAAGATAGGAAAAAGTTCCTTTTGGTGATTGCAGTACCCACCATAGTTTGCCAGCAAGGTAGAACTGGTTATTCTTTAGCCCCAGTGTTCACCTGTTATTCTGGGATTTTCCGTCACCAGCATCCTTTGAAAATACTTTACCATGCACAGTTTGGATGCCATGGTTCTCTCTTTTGGTGTATTCCTTTGCTTTGCTGAATTACCTCCTCAAGTACGATGCATGTGTAGTAACTGTGTTGAGACTTTACATATTCCATGTTTTTCTTTGTGACACTTGAGTGCTAAGATGGCTAGATAATTCTAAGGCAGTAATCATTTTTGTTTGGAAATATAGGAACATTGTTTCATCGTGTTGTAAATTCTAATGTTACGATTAAGAACACTAAAACTATTTTTCTTGAAACTTGTTTATTAGCATCTTCTTAAATTTTGAAAATGTTTAAACTCTTTTCTTTCAAGCCAGTATTTTAAAATTTGATAATGGTGCATTTTGATGTGTCATTCTTTTAAAGAACTAACCCTGTTTTTCTTTTATAAGTGAAGAACATCACCTTATGTCCTAACGATCAGGAGCTCTTAGTTCCTGAGAATGTTTTCTGGTGCTGTAGATAATCAAATCTAGGGCCTTGTACACATCAGACAAGCATTTTGTACTGCACCACACCTCAGGCCCATCTGAGATTTAAAAAAAAATACAAAATGTATTGATGCGTAATATGCAAACAAGAAACTGCATCATTTAAAATATACCTTTCAATAAATTTTGGCAGATGTATTAAAATCTCCATAACAATAACATTTTCATTGCTATCGATTGTTTCTTTGACTCCTTTGTCGTCCATTCCTCCACCTAGGCAAGTGCTTCTCTGCTTTCTGTCACTTGGTTATTTTGCATCAAATCTAGATTGGCATGAGCTATAGGTCCTCTAGCTTTATTATCTATTAAAAACTATTTTAGTTAGGACATTCACATTCCAGTATACATTTTTAAACTAGCTGGTCATTTTGTACCACACTCACACACACCGGGCCTTCTGGAATTTTGGGAAAATTAAGTTGAATATACAGATTAATCAGGAAAAAAATGGACATTGTAACAATATTGAATCTTCATGGATATATGGATATGACATAGCTCTACATTTGGTCCTTAAATTTTCTCAGTCATGTTTTATAGTTTTTAACTGCACAGATTTTATCAAAGTTATATGTAAATATTTTATGATTTTGGATGCTATTGGAAATGGAGTTGTACTTTTTATTTCATTTTTTCCATTCTTCATTGCTAGTGTATAGAAATGCTATTCTATTTTTGTATATTGACCTTTCACAGGCCTTGCCAAATTTATTCCCTATAGGAGCTTTTTCTCTTGGATTCCTTGTGATTTTCCAGCACATAATTGTATAGTCTGCAAATAAAGTTTTACTTCTTCCCTTCAACTCTGTATGCTTTTTATCTCCTCTTCCTCTTTCTCTCCTCATCCTCCTCCTCTGGCCTTACTGTATTGCCTAAGACCTCCAGAATAATATTAATCCAGTAGTAGTAGTAGTAGTAGTAGTAGTAGCAGTAGTAGTAGTAAGTGGGAATCTGTGTTATTTTCAGTCTTACAAAAGAAACATTTAGCTCTGTGGCAACTGGTGGCGCAGGTGGCCAGCATGGACATGCGCAGCAGCAGCCCTGGTGCCCGCGGCCCGGCAGGTAGATGAAGTTCCTGATGGAGCTGTAAAGCCGCCCACAAACAAACTGCCCATCTTCTTTTTTGGGACTCATGAGACTGCTTTTTTAGGACCAAAGGATATATTTCCTTACTCAGAAAATAAGGAAAAGTATGGTAAACCAAATAAACGAAAAGGTTTTAATGAAGGCTTATGAGAGATAGACAGCAATCTGAAAGTGAAATTTTCAAGCCAACAGGCATCAACTAAACAGTCAAATGCATCATCTGATGTTGAAGTTGAAGAAAAAGAAACTAGTGTTTCAAAGGAAGACAGTGATCATGAAGAAAAAGCAAGCAGTGAGGATATGACTAAAGCAGTTGACATAACCACTCCAAATGCTACCAGAAGAGAGAGAAAGAGAAAGGCAGAAAAAATAGAAACTGGACCAGGGATTTTGCTCAGTGGTTTTGCCGCCTGCTGCGCATGTGCAAGGACCCGAGTTTGATCCCTGGTACGAAAAAAAAAGAAAAAAAAAGAAAAAGTAGAAACCGAGGAGGGAGGAGTAGTGACAACAGCAACAGCATCTGTTAATCTAAAAGTGAGTCCTAAGAGAGGACGACCTGCAGCTACAGCAGTCAAGATTCGGAAACCAAGAGGCAGACCTCAAATGGTAAAACAGCCTTGCCCTTCAGAGAGTGACATGGTTGCTGAAGAAGACAAAAGTAAGAAAAAAGGGCAAGAGGAAGAACAACCTAAAAAGCAGCCTACAAAGGATGAAGAGGGCCAGAAGGAAGGAGATAAACCAAGAAAAGAGCCAGACAAAAAAGAGGGCAAGAAAGAAGTTGAATCAAAAAGGAAAAATTTAGCTAAAACAGGGGTTACATCGACCTCTGATTCTGAAGAAGAGGGAGATGACCAAGAAGGTAAAAAGAAGAGAAAGGGTGGAAGAAACTTCCAGACTGCTCGTAGGAGGAATATGCTGAAAGGCCAGCATGAGAAGGAAGCTGCAGACCAAAAACACAAGCAAGAGGAACAAATGGAAACTGAGCAGTAGAATAAAGGTGAAGGAAAGAAGCCAGAAGTTAAGAAAGTGGAGAAGAAGCGAGAAACATCAATGGATTCTCAACTTCAAAGGATACATGCTGAAATTAAAAATTCACTCAAAATTGATAATCTTGATGTGAACAGATGCATTGAGGCCTTGGATGAACTTGCTTCACTTCAGGTCACAATGCAGCAAGCTCAGAAACACACAGAGATGATTACAACCCTGAAAAAAATACGACGATTCAAAGTTAGTCAAGTTATCATGGAAAAATCTACAATGTTGTACAACAAATTTAAGAACATGTTTTTGGTTGGTGAAGGAGATTCTGTCATCACACAAGTGTTGAATAAATCTCTTGCTGAACAAAGACAGCATGAGGAAGCAAATAAAACCAAAGATCAAGGGAAGAAAGGGCCAAACAAAAAGCTAGAAAAGGAACAAACAGGTTCAAAGACTCTAAATGGAGGTTCTGATGCTCAAGACAGTAATCAGCTGCAGCACAATGGAGACAGCAGTGAGGAAAGCAAAGACAACCATGAGGCTGGCAGCAACAAAAAGCCATCCAGTGAAGAGAGAGAGACTGAAGTATCTCTGAAGGAGTCTACAATGGATAACTACGTTGATACACAGTCCCTGGGTTACAAAGAACAACCGAGAAGTTTGTAATAGTTTTCATTTGAAATATTTAGACTGCTGAAAGTTTTAAATTTTTATTAGCATAGGTTTTGATGTTTAAAACTTGAGGGGAAAAAATCTCCCTTTATCTTTGTTTAAAAGTTATTAAAAATCATTGCTAATTGTACTTGTGCAGTATTAACAGCTATATTACCCAGTAAATGTGGGGCGAAGTCCACTTAGAAAATGTTAAACTTTTTCCAGACATGGTTGTAGCATATTTTCAGTTAGTGTGTGTATGTTATTAATGTATAATGGGTAGAACAAAGTTACATTTTTAAAACTTCTACTTGTATAAATATTTCCCCCCTTTTCTCAGATTCTGTGGGTTTTACAAATCTTGGATTTACCAGACTGTCTTTTCACTGTGGGTTTTGTAGAAGTTGAGCATTTTTATGGTTGATAAAGTGTTACTTCTATACAAGTACTCACTCCTTCCTTTTTATCAAAAGTTAGTTTTAATCTCACATTGTGCTACATTCTCCTGCTTCTCTGTAACACTGTGTGGCCTGACACCCTTTTGTATGATAACTAGATAGTCAGTGGACATTGAACTGGTAGTTCTATGTGCTCCAATCTGTCTCTTGTGCCTGGAGTTCAGCAATAGTGACTTTCCCCAATTTCTTGGCTAGGACTTCCTCGGGGGCGTCATGGTTATCATAAACTTTCTGGGCTATGTTCAGAAGTTTAGTTCTATTCTTTCCCTCAAATCCCTCCAATTTCTATAATTTCTTTCTAATGTCTGGGGCCGACTGGGAGACAAAGGCCAAGTTTAAAGCTGCTGCATTTTTGGGAGCCTCGAGGTCAAAAGGAGTGAAAACTCTATAGGCTTCCAAGAGTCTCTCCAAAAATGCAGCCAGAGACTCTGTTTTTCCCTGGTGAACCTCACTTACCTTACTCAAATTAGTGGGCTTTTAGGCAGCTGCCTGGAGTCCCCATAATAAGTGCTTGTGGTAGGTCCCCAGCCTCCTCTTACCATCATCATCATTGGGGTACCATTCAGGGTGCCACGACAGAACCACTGTTTCAGCCCTAGCTGAATACCCCATAGTTCTGGGAGTGACGCCAGGGTTTGGCCCCAGGGCATCTTTGACTGCCTGCTGATAAATATGGTCCTGCTCCTCGGTGGTGAACAGGATCTGTAAAAGCAGCTGGCAATCATCCCAGGTTGGCTGATGGGTATGAAAAACAGACTCAAGAAGAGATTAATGCCTGAGGTTTTTCAGAGAAGGGGGGGATTTTGATGTTTCCAATTGTAAAGATCACGAGTTGTAAAAGGGACCGAAATCAATCCTCCCTCGGGCTCTGTCTGTTTTAAAGGAAAAAGGGAGGAGGAAGACAGGGCTGATGGACCGTAGTCCTGTCCCGATCGAGTGCCAAAGGTTGATCAGGACCTGTGGGGCCCCGATGCCCGTGACCACATTCCAAACCTTTCCAGCAATGTGCACAGAATAAGTTCCCACCAGGGGCCAACTGACTCTGAAACTGGGCCATTTTAATTGACACAGGGTTCATAATTTGCCTTAGAAAATTTCATGCCATATTCATCTTCCCTGTCCGTGGAATAAATTTTTTTGAAGTTATTCAAAACACAATCAAGTGGAGTTCCTTCTGTGGACTGTGAGGAACCCATAATTTTAGCCTGTGAAAACACAAAAGGCACACAGAGCAAGCAGACAGACAACAACAAACAGACAAAGACAAACTTTGGCCAAGTAAAACCGCTGGGGCCGAATGGATTCGGACCCCACCCAGGGAGTCGCTCTTCTGAGGACTCTGACCCAGTGAGTCTGCTTGCCATCAGGAAGAGACGCTAGGTAGGGGAAACTGTGCCGCGTCCGGCTTCCTCCTACCTACCCATAGTGCACTAAGAATCATTCGATTCTTACCTCTAGAGGCTTTCCCGATAAACTCCTGTGGGTTGGTTGATCGGCAGTAGGGCCCGACTGGGACCAGCCTACCTGGAGCCCCGGAATACCATCAGGGTGGCCTAGCCCCAGAACACCGTCAGGGTGGCCTCTCCTTCCGCAGACCAGTGTCCAGAGGGGCCAAACACCAGCGATGTCTGATCCTGGTCTCTCCTAAAAAGAAACAAAGGCTCCAAGATAATAAGCTCCAGAGCAGCTGGCTATCTCGCTGGGGCCTCCAAGAATGTTACACCCAGTGAGAGAGAACCAACCAGAGACCGATATTAAACCCACACAGGAGTTTATTACCGGCCGGGACCCGAGCCGAGCATCAGACTCGAGCCCCGACTGGGGCGAGACAAACATGTTTTATACACCTTTGAGGCCAACAGTTTCTAGGCCCCGCTATGGGATAGAACTAGCAAAGCAAGCAAAAGGTACAGAAGCTGAACGTCTTGCCCTTAGAACATTTGTAAAACAATAGTTGATTAATTGTTGTTTCTAAAGAGACTTTCTAAGGGGAGGAGGTTTTTAAGTTTCCTCCTTCTGAGTTCATCTAAAGGGCAGGCAGGTGGGTCAAGCAGCAATATGGAGTCTGTCTTGCTAACTAGGGTCCTTCACTTTTAAGATCAGAGAGTATGCTTTGCAAGTTTTATTCTTTTAAAATACATTGAAACTCATTTAATGGCCTACCATATAGTTTATCTCTGTAAATGTTCCATCTGTATTTGAAAAGAATGTTTATCTTATAACAGTTGAAGGTAGAGGATTCCATGAACGTCAGTGTGGGTGGTTGATAATATCCAAACCTTTCATATCTTTTTTTCCCATTGAGGCCTGTAGTATTTTATTACAGTAAACAAAGACAAATACTTTTACAGTATTATTTTCCAAGTCGTATATCACGAATGGTCAAAGCAATTCAGAACTAGAACGTAACTCACAACAGGATGCTTTAAACAATTTATTTATTTAACTATAATGCCATGCACTGCCTTTCATTTATTTGGAGACATCTTTTTCCCATGGTGATTTAGAGGATCTTCAATCCAATATAAATATTTCATAAATATTTGCCCATATTTAGGTATACACCTGCACAATACCTTACACCTTTTGGCACAGAAAACTAAAGTGTGAAGACCTGACACAACTAACTAGGGAGAATGAGAATCTGCACCAAATACTTGTTTCTCTGCGGTAAGGGCACCACATACCTATCCAATTAAGAAAAGCACCCTTGCAATTCAGGATGCTTTTTAAATTTTTAAGCAAGGTCTAGAACACTTAGTCACTAATTAGGTGCTGAGTAGCAGAGCTACTCCCAAGCTTATGCCATGACAATAGGGAACAGTTTCCAGCCACTCAGGTCCCTTCTCACTGGTTCTCGCAAGGTGTGCGTCTCTGACCAAGACAGGCTGGCACTTCAGCTGAACCCAGGTACCATCTCTTTGGCTTCTTTCTTCTCATCATTTTCCTTGATGTGTTTTGGAAAGCTATCTCAACTCAGAGTGCTTATGCTCAATATGCACATTAATTTTCTTGGCAAGTATCTTGCCCTTCACTTGCTTGGTTTACAACAGTGCCGACAGCATGCTGAATGACACTGTAGACTCTTCCAGTTTTACTATGGTAACATTTGTGTAGCATCGCTTTTTGAACAGTACCCATTTTGTAGATTTGTGTATACGTGGACTAAGGAACAACCCCATGTTTTCTAAAAGCCCTAGATGACTTATACCAGGTTCCTCTCTTGTTTCCCTTTGTGTGTGTCATTTTGGTAAATTACTGGCAGATAGTGGTTCTGGCCGAAAGCCCAAATCTTACACATCTTCACTGATTTTTTTCTTACCTGAATGTTCTATCAATTAGTGAGAGAATTCTGTTAAAATATCCAATAGCAGTTATGGATATGTTTCCCCCCCATTAGTTCTGATATTTTTCTTCAAATACTTTAAAAATCTATTATTGTTCATACATACAGTTGTAATTGATTTAGCTTCCGGATTTATTCCTTTATTGTTGTGAAACATCTCTGTTTTCTAGAATAATCCTTGTCTTGATGTCTACATTTGTTAAGTTGTATGCTTCTACAATTACAGTATTACCAAATTTGCATCCAACATTTGGTCCCCATTGCTTTGTAGACTATGTTACGCAGGACTGAGGGAACATTATGCTCATAGGCACAGAGAGGGTAGCAAGAGTGTTGGGGTGGTTCAGGACCAATATAAACATGATGAGGCTGTGGCACCAGCAGGGAGGGAGAAGTGGGAGTTACCATGGATTTCACACTTTAATCGTAAAGTGTAAGGGGATGGAATACGGTCTTTCTAGTCTTTGGATCAGGGCCTGATTTCTGTCTTTGCTATTTATTAACTGTAGTCTTGGGCAAGTTATGTAACCTGTTTCATCATATGTAAAATAGGGACACGTAGTAGCACAAACTGCATGTATTTTTAGAAAGATGAAAATTTACATACGTATGTAAAGTACATACACACGTCTATACACTCATAGTGTTTAGCAAAGTGTTCAATAAATATATTATATAATAAGTATTATATTTTGTTATATCATACTTTTTTCACATAGTCTAGTCTCAACTTTCCTGTTGGTTTCAGTTTTGAGATTTAATTATCGTTCATATTTAATTCTCTTCCTCGTTTACCCCAGTTCGCTCTGACCCCCCTCCCTTTCTTAGTTCCCAGCTTTTGGGGCCCCATCCCTGCCAGAATTAGATTTAATAATCTCAAGAACTGGAGACTACACAATTAAGACGGTTTCTGCTTGCTCTACTGATTCTTTTGCCGCTCCCCATCAACCTCCAGAACACGACTAGGACTTTAATTTCCCCTCTGAAAAAAACTAGTTGCCAGGTTTCCAGTTATTTGCAGTGTGAATATAAATAACTGGCGTTCATGTACCTAGTTCATAAGTATATCCTGTATGTACTTGTGATGAAAGAACAACACTTTGTAGGAAAAAATGCCCCATAAATATTTCTAGCAAAAATCCTCAGGAGAGTTAAAATTTTAAGTCCATTAGAACAGGCATTTGAAAACCCAATCCAGCAACCCCCTTTCCACCTTGGGAAGCTTTCTCTTCAAAAGAATTCCCAACTAGATGGTGTTTGATGTTCCTGACCCCAAAGCATGATGTGAAAGATGATGGGTTTAGATACTGGTTAGCCTAGGCGCTTACTTTTTGAGTTACTTCTTAACCTTTGAGTTTTCTTGGTTTGTAAATTCTATGTGGTTATTATGCCCTCTCCATGGCTTCCTCTTTAGAGAATCCTTTCCTGAACCCACATCCACATGAATTTCCCTTACTATAGGCTTTCATATGTGTTGTCACAGTTTTCCCTTTTCACTTAAGTATGCGTTTATTCATCAGCACCAGCCTCCCTCACCGGACACCAGGCCAGGGACCAGAGCGTTCACTTTTGTCCCCCACATCCCCAACACAATACTGTACGTAGACCCAGGTCGAACACAGCACCTGGGACACAGCAGACAGTCAGCAAACAAATGAATGACAAGAGCGGCCGAAACTCCGTCCGGGCACGGAAGAAGATCCTCCAATTTGCAGCTTCCAGCCAAGCGAAAAGGAGCTCCTGGCCGCGCCCCTTAGTGACGTCACGCGGGCGGGACTTCCGGCCTCCGAAGTTTAACAGTGCAGGCGGGAGCCGGAAGCGCTGCGCGGAGTGGGCAGCGCCGTGGCCCCCTGTTGTCCCGCGGTCGAGAGGTGAGGTTCAGAGGGCCGGGGTCAGCGGGTCCCGGCCGGTCGCGCCCGAGCATCTCCTGACCCCTGACTCTGCGCTGCCTCGTTAGAGGGCGGCCCCGAGGTGCCTGGGCCCCGCGCGCCTTGCCGGCCCTGTCCCGGGGCTGTGGGGGGGGGGCGGCGCCCACGCGGTGCGGAAGTGCGGGCCGTCCGGGGCCCCCCGGGTCGCTCTCCTCCGCCGGCCTCGGCTCAGCTCCATCCCGGCCCCAGCCCCAGAGGTGCCCCGGGCCAGACCGCGTAGGTTGGCGGCGACTTTGGGAAGTGTGCTGCCCCGCAAGTTTGCATCTTTCCCTTAAGCCCGTCCTGCTTTTTGTAAACCTGGAATACGACTCCTTTGGCAGGCGCTCGAGCGCATTTTACGAGGTAACCCTCGTGCAGCGTTCTCCGGGAAGTAGAATGCCCTCTGGTGCAGCAAAGTTGGAGAACTTTTATTTCTGCTGGCTGTGGTGGTTGCATTGTCTGAGAAGCCGCTGTCTCTAAACCGGGCCCGCAGTGTGCTGACCCGTGTCCTGACAGCTCTCCTGGGATGGGAGCCCTCTTTGGGAGAAGAACGTCATCCCTCTCCTTTAGTTAGGTGGGCAGATGGTCGCCTCCCCGCTTCACGTTCAGCGAAGGAAACGTGAAAAGACTCTGCCAAAGTTGCTATCACCTAAGTCCGGCAGATGGTTTGGAATCCAGCTTTTCTGAACCTTGGCTTGGGTGATCCGTCCGCTGCACCACTTTGCCTAATGGGCACGGTGTTCCATCCGCTGCTGGCCTGAGAGTTCCCCTCTCCAGCCTGTCATTGTTTCTTGAGGAGGGAACCCAGAGGGCTCGCTTGGCCCTTGTTTTAAGTCATCAAGTCGAAACACTAAGCCTGCACTTCAACAGGTGACCTTAATGGCTTTTAGTAGCACTATGTTTAATAAAACAAGCATAATGAACCATTTGAGTGAGTTTTCTGGTTAAATGTTTTGGCCTTTTTATAAACATATTAAACAGTTGTCTCGAGAATGAAAGATTCTTATAATTTATCATCCCATTAACTCGCCCTCCGAATTAGAGTATATTAGACATAAATGTGATGCTTTGTTCGTGACTTGGCGCCTTTTCTGTGATACTGCTATTGCTGTGCAGTATTCTTGTACTATCCATGCTAGGAAGCTGTGGGGAATTATACTTCTAGGCCTTTTTGCCATGTAGTTTTGAGCATATTTTTTCTCACCTGTCATCTATACTACTTGTTACTCTTCAAAGTGTCTGCCTAGAGTGGTTTCCTTGCCTTCTGTTTTCTAGACTTCCTTGGTTTGTGAAATCATCATGTTAGAATTATATGTTTGAACTACATACCATGAATAAGGAAAAGTGAGGGTATCATAGACTAAGACTTGGCATCTTTGGCTGTACTGCTAATGCGTTATTTAAAAAACTTGTGAAGACAGGATTCAGACTTGCAGAAATGCTAGTTTACCATATATCTAAAGAAAGATTAGGAAGTTATTTGTTGAGTACCTACTTTGTGCTGGAATGTTTCAAGATGCTGGTATGAAGAGGGCGATGTTATAATGAGAACAAAGAAGAATTTCATATAGTAGTAAATGCCATAAAGACAAAATTGGGTACAGTGGACCCTCAAGTTACAACCGGCCTGACATATGAACAACTTGGGTTAATTAGGTTAATGGAAGATTCATCTGCCTCTTGTTATCTATAGCGTGTACCCAGGTAAACACCCAGATCTAAGCTGTATTGACTTACAATCAATTTGAGTTATAGCCAGCCCTCGGGAACTGATCGAGTTTGTAAGTCAAAGGTGCACTGTAATTGAACATTGGTTAGTCGGGTACAGGGCTGCTTTCAGAAGCAGGGAAGAGAGGTAAGAAAGTTACACAGGAGCCAGGTGGTATAAGGCAGGCTAAGGAGGTTGAATGTGATAATTACTGTGGGGAACTATTAGAAGTATCAACTCAGAGTATATGGTTTGGTCTGTGTTTTAGAAAGATCAGTCCAACTACTTTGTGGTGAATACATTGGAATAAAACAAAGGCAGAGCCACTTATTTGATATTGGATTCTTCAACTTTTGTTCTCTTTTCTTTTTTTGGATGTCCTTAATTGTTTTTAAGAAATGTTACTCTAAACGTTTTGTAGGTGCAGCCATGCAGGAAAACCTCAGATTTGCTTCATCAGGAGATGATATTAAAATATGGGATGCTTCATCTGTGACATTGGTGGATAAATTCAACCCACACACGTCACCACATGGAATCAGTTCAATGTGTTGGAGCAGCAACAGTATCCTTTTTTTTTAAGTAACCACTTTTTATTTGGCATCACAACTTGTAGCAGTGAAACTTTTGCATGTAACACATGAGAAATGTATTTTGTAAGGCTATGTATAAGGTGAAATAGTAATTTTGAAAAACAATACATGTGAATTTTGTTTTTGTGGTTGATTTAAATTTAACTGCAACCCACTTTATTGAAAAACACTGCTATTACAAAAAAAATGTATTTTAGTCTTTAGATCTAGACCATAAATTATTTGTGTTACCTACAATTTACTGTTGAACCAAATGGAATGTAGTAGGTTATGATGGGCAGGAAAACTTCCAAAAGTTTTGAAATGAGGTTTTGCATCTACATTTGAATATTTGAATCTTACCTAGAGACTAATACAAAGGAAGTTGGAAGCCAAGAGATTAAAAAAAAAAAATTTATCCTGCATCCCCATCTTACTGATGCTCTTTTTGTGTTTCTCTTTCTGTATGTAATGAAAGCATCATTTCCTGGACAGATATGGTGAAGTTGTGTACAATGAATTTCCCTAAGCTTTTCTGATACCCCCCTGGCCTGGTGAGCTCTTAAATGTGGATAAAATTAATGATGGAGTGAAGCCTGCTTGTCGGGTTTCTCAGCCTGACAGTATTGATGCTTTGGGTCCCATAATTCTTTGTTGCAGGGCTTTCCTGGTCTCTACTCACTAGTTGCCAGTAGTACCCAGTCTTAGGCTAATGAAAGCAGGCCTTTACCCAGTGTTCAGTTATCCAATTTGATCTTTTTTTCATGGCGGTTACTACAATATGAAACCAGAAATGTCCTCAGAATTGCCAGAATTACTTCCAGTTGAGAACCACTGCTGTATTTATATAGCACTACTAAGTCTTAGGACCCTATGAAAATGTTCTGTAAAATTGATGTGCTAGAAATTATTCTTTTGTGAAGCACATACACTAAGCAGAAATTAAGATCAATGTTAATGTTATAATATTATTAAAACTTATTAGTACTGAAATATTAACATTCTACTTCCTGATTAAAGAAAATATATAAAAAATTAAAGCTTTAAACCTTTTATGACCAGTATCTATTGCAAATACATAACAAAGATGACAAATTTTCTTCTTGAATTAAATTTATTCTTCATTACTCCTTGATCTTGTATTAAAGTAGTGAAATAATTTGTTGCTCTATTGATGAAACTTACAGGGAAGTGACTGCATTTTTGATGAACTCTTAAACATGGAGTAGGGAAAATATTTTGAAGATTGGCAATTCATGAAGTTGCTGCCCCCTATTTTTAAATTTTCATTATGCTTAGAACTTAATTTTTTTCTGTTACTTACCATGTAAGAGAAAGGAGCAATTCTTAATAAGATTTACTATTTTTTTATTTATTTTTGTACCAGAAACTGACATTTACTGGCATGCCACTTAATGGTCTGTCAGACAACTAATGCGGCTGTGACTTAGTGTTGTGTGACTCTTGTAAAGCACTCTAGTTCTGTATAGTTTTTGCCTGAGTGGATATGCACTGAAAGCCTGCACATAATCATATTCCTGAGGAGCTTTGATCGCTTCTATTGGTTAGTCAGTTACTGAAGAACAAAGAGGTCATAGACCCAGCGACTGGGGGGTCCTTGTAGCATAGATTCCAAGAATGAGACTAGGGTGATGCGCCAGGAAAGTTAATATTTTTATTTTGTTTTTGGTTTCTTTAGGTAGTGTTCCCATTTTTCTCATGTCTTTTAAAACTACAAGAGACCTTTAAAAAGTTCTTACTCTTTTGTGTTATCATGGTTTAGTCCTTCCTTTTCTGTGTTAAAGGAGAAAAGTAGTGGTGAAGAGGAAGAAGCCAAGGAAAGGGAAATGCTTTCCCCCCAGTTTTATACTACCTAGGTAAAAAGTATTTTGTTTGAATCATAAAATTGCAATCCATGGTCTACTCACAGAATATCTGAATGCTATACAAAGTACCCCAAAGTAATGCAGATAGGATTCAGTGCCGTTAGCCTTGCTCCATTCCTTCTGTACACTGACTTTGCTTGTTTAACAGCATAGCCTTAAACTTCTGATATTTGTTACGGCTTTCAAAATTACTCTTAAAAAGAACCTCAGATTCTTTTTTTTCATTATATTATAATCATTTTAATTTTAAAATACTTTGTCTTGTGTTTACTAACTCCATATAATTTCTGTAAATAAGTAAATGTACTTTAAATAAAATTAATTTTTAATTAGTTACATTTAATTTAAAATAAAGCAAAAATATAACTCTTCCCTGACATTTATTAGCTCACACTTATTTATATCGACTATAGTTACTGTTACATTTATTTCTAATACATGTAAGTTTGAAATACACTGTCACAAAAATTCCAGTCCTGAGAATATAAAGAGATTTCATTTCTTTTTTGAGGGGGAAAAATTGACTAGTCTGAGTATTTGCTTCTTTGCCTAAATTGTTAGCAAGCACTGGATTAATAAGTATCTTGAGCAGTTTTAGTAGATGGAAAGACTGTTTGATATTTGCTGATGCTACTTTCATCATGCTCTCATTCTTGATGGATAAAATTAGACTGACCTTCTGGCCTACCCTGAAAATGGAGTAGTATTTCACATGGGTTAAATAGCTTTCAAGGGGTAGCCCAGCCAGGAGGGATAGTTCTCCCTTGCAGTAGTAGTAAAGGGAATTAGTAATTAGTAACCTGAGCCATTTTTGAAAGCTAATGTATAAGATGTATTCATTTGCTTGTCTTCTCAGCATTTGCTTGTGTGATTGCATTTTTATAATGATAGTCTAGTGCTTGTAGATGTTCATGGATTGTTTGATGTTCCATAACTCTTCATTTAGATAACTTTCTAGTAACAGCATCTTCCAGTGGTGACAAAATAGTAGTTTCAAGTTGCAAATGTAAGCCTGTTCCACTTTTGGAGCTTGCTGAAGGGGTAAGTATTTTGTTTTTTTCCTTTAGAATCTTTGTTCTGCCTGGATGGCAATTGCTTATTTATTATGGTGCTTGCAATTAAAAATACAGGTGCTTGAAAGCATCATTCTTAATCTAAATTCAAAATGATACCGTAACAATTGAAGGTAAGGTACGTGTGCTTACTGAAACATCTTTAGATAAAATAATATGCATCCTAGGGGAGCAATTAAGGATTTGGATTTCATTAATTAGGTCCCTGCTTTTTCATTTCCTCTTTGTAGGTGGGAACCTGTTGATTCTTGACTTAGGACTATACCGTGCCTAGGTCAGTAGTTTAGTCTGACCATTGAATGCTGGTGGTGTAACTACCCTTAGTGACCCTGGACTCAGGACAATCAGCAGAAGACCCATGTCTGATGGTAGCCCTTGCTTCGGATTTTGTCCCTCTTGGACTCAGGGGCTGCCTGACCCTCCCTCAGTCCCTCCTTGATCGGGATGGCTTTGTCAAAATCCCACGGCACATAAATGAAGCTCTCACTGCATATTCTTTCCTTATCGTTTTGTTGTATAAGTTAATCCCTCTGATTGGGGATAATACTGGCTTCTTTATTTTTGTTCTCCTTGAAAACTTTTTCTTCTTAAAATAAGGTAAGGTCTGAATATAAAGTTACAAGTAGTTGGTAACTTGTTCTTTTTTTCAGTGGCAAAATTTGCATAGCAGACCTTAAATTATTATGAACTGTCATAGTTTTATATACTGGGGTAGGTAAGGTAGTCCACTTGGAAAGCAGCTTAATAATTGTATGTAAGCTCAGCTCATTTAAGAGGAATTATAATTTTTAAGAATTAAAAAATGTTTTTGACATACTTATGGGGTACAGTTTTGATATTTCAGTGCAGGTATACCATGTGTAATGATCAGGCTAATTGGCATGTCCTTTTCCTTAAAAATTTATTGTTCCTTTGCACTGGGGACATTCAAAACCATCTCCACTAGCTATTTTGAAATATATAAATTGTGTTCAGCCTAAGGTGCCCTGCTGTGTGCTATAGAACATTAAAAGTTATATTTTGTAGAGAACTTCTGATTTCATCAGTCTTCTCCTAAATTAAATATGTGGTGGGATGGGCATGAAACTTAGTTCCACCCCACAAGATAGAGGCTTGGGAGAGAATTCGGCAAAGGGCAGAAATGGAATTTGGGCACTCTGCCTACTCAAACAGAGCTAAATAAGATTGAGGCAGAGAACGATCCTGGTCAGTAAGCAAACTGCACTCTTCAAGAGTAGACAGAGCAACTTAAGTCTCTTTGGATCCTGTCAGAGGTGGTCAGCAACACTGGAATTTAATATCAGTGTCAAACAGTTTATTCTACCTTCACTACTGTACTTTACTACTACCTCATTTTTATGCATCTTGCCTTGCAATTAGTGAATCAGTATTTAGGACCTCTTTTTAATGTTTAAAATTAACATGATATTTGCAAGAGTGACATAATCATAAGGATTTTGTGACTATTACTAATTAGTTGTTATAACTCAGCCCTCTTTCCCACATTTAAGAAATCACATTGTAAGGCACATGGATAAACGTGAGATCATTATAGTTCTAATTTTGAAGCCCTCATTTATAAAAATATTTTGTAAACTTTGGTTCTTCAGCCTTTATTGGAAATTTCTAACATATTAATGTTACTTTTTTGGGGGTGAGATTCAAGTCCTGTAACTCATGAGCTGTTTGAGGAATTAGATCTTTTCTACTTGGGAAAATAAGATTCCATCTTATTATTTTAAAATTACAATGGAACCTTTAAGTCCATGTTTATAATTTTGTATTTTACCTCTTTAAAGTATAAAGATTGGTATTGACAATATTATAATAGATCTAATAGCCTACTATATAGCCTAGAAATTTGACTGACTTATTCTTAGATTTTTAAAAATTGTGCCCATTGTCTTATGTCAGTGATGGTGAACCTTTTAGAGCTTTCAGTGATAAAACAACCAGCTGCAGCATGTGTACCATGGGTGTACCATAGCCATGGGTTCAGCACCACTGTCTTATGCCTTGGGGGTACAGAATTCCTGTAGTTATTATTACACAGTTTCTGTTAATTATTTAAGTTCATTAGCTACATTAATAATGCATTCACATAATGTAAGCCAACTGTAAGTATAGATTTCATTTGGAGCCCTTAAGAATAATTAAAGTTGTGACAATTGGTGTTGCAATATAGCAGGTCTTTGGTAGACACCTGTTTCTTTAAATGTTATTTTGATAGTTCTTAGTAAACTGCCCTGATTTGCAGTGACAGTCAGATTCCAAATTTTACTAGTCTTTAGTTCAGTCAGTTTCTAGGATGATACCTATTAAAAAATTACAGCAACTGTGCTAAAACAGAGATAAAATGTGCATCCTGCTATTTTTATGTGTTAGTTGATACTGTTGGTCCAGAGCTGGAAGAAACCTCGGCTAGTCCAATTCCTCCTAGGAATATCTTGAGCAGATGATATTTTTACTCAGGGTAAGAACAGTAGATCTAATCTTCATCTCTCATTTCTCAGATGTGAAACATACACGCAGAAACCTTCACAGCTTGCCTTTTAACTTAGAACTAAGTCATGATCTTCATTTTTGCCCCCCCCATTTAATTATAGATGAGAACAATTACTGTTAACTCTATAGCACCTGCATTGGTTGGATAGGAAAATATGTGCAGCCTTGTGCTCTACACTGTAGCAGGCTTACTGATGTCACCACCAGACAGGTGACATTCATTGATACTTGTGCAAAGCACTTGTTAACCTCTGTATTTTTAGCCATTCGTTCCATAAATACTTATTGAATATGGATATGGTTCTTTTTGGTACCGGGGATGGAACTCAGGACCTTGTGCTTGCCAGGTAGGCATGGCGCCACTGAGCTAAATCCCCAGCCCAGATATGGTTCTGAATGAAACTGATATTCTGGTAGGAGAATAAACTACTGTATAAGCCAGAAATCCAGATATTGGTAATTTGTAATACAGAGAACTAAAACAAGATATTACCATAGCAGCTTACACTAGGAGGTTAAGGGAGGGTCCCTGAAGAGTTGATAGCTATTGACCAGAAGCCATCCAGCCAGGGTTGTGGAACTCAGCTTTTCAGACACAGCTGTGTAGAAGCCTTGAGGCACATTGGATTGTTATGGTTACAGAATGAAAGGTCTGTATGGCTGTATAGGGAAGCAGGAGTAGAGTCAGGGAAACGAGTGAGGACGATGCTGCCTTGGTTTGGCAAGGTTTGGATTAGCATTAGTAGTAGCTATACATAAAGGTATAAATATATGCGGGGTATATATTAGGATCAGAGTTTATACATTGCAGGGAGGAAGAGTAGGGAATCAGAGATTATTTAGGATTTTTATTTTGAGAAGCTGGATGAATGGTGTCCATACAAATGAGGATGAATGTGAGGTCAGGTTTGTTTGTTTATTCACATAGAACTGCAGACCAAATCCAGAGCTTCATGCATGCTGTGCAAATGTTCTGCCACTGAACGACATCCCTCTTAGTCCAGATGTCCGGTTTTGTTGGGCTAATTGAGACAGACTTCGGAGGGTGAGATTTACTGAGAGACTTAGGACGAGTATCTTGACTTGCTTAAAAAACTTTCTAAATCTATAACATGAAAGTTCTAAGCTAGGCATTCTTTAAAAGCCTCTCTTCTAGCATTTTCTAAGTTGGGCATTGATTTTAATTTAAGATATTCTGTGGAGATACAAGCGCAGGTTTAATAGAGGAGAAATATTATATTAAGTAGTAAGCTCTGTTGGGAGACCAAGACTTGCTGCTGTTTCCTAAGCTCCACCTATCACCACCCTTCAGTGGAAGAGAGCGCTGACCTGATTTCCTTGGGATCTTGTTTCATTAAAATCTTCGGGAACTGTTGAATCCACATAAAAGATGATGAGAGCTGGATCTTCAGAATTTTCCAGGTGTTATTGGAAGCCGTTGATGACTTATTTGCATGTCTTGACATGTTTATAGTATATAGTTCAGAGTATCGTATTTATCACGTGCTTACTGTTGGATGAGATGATAGTCATCGCTAGGTGTTCTATTAAGTGAACTTTTTTTTTTTTTTTGTAAAAAACAGCAAAAGCAGACATGTGTCGATTTAAATTCCACATCTATGTATTTGGTAAGCGGAGGCCTAAATAAGACTGTTAACATTTGGGATTTAAAATCAAAAAGAGTTCATCGGTCTCTTACGGTAAGCAATTTTCTTTTAAATCTTTAACAGAATGGATATTTTCCAGTGTATTTAGTTAACAAACTTCTTTTTCTGAGCTTTTCTGATAAAATTAAGATGCTTCAAAATTGAAGTGAGGTTAGGAGAAGTAAAGGTGCTGTTTAGCCAAAAAACACTTTTTGGTCTTTTTTTCCTCCTATACTGTATGTTTTTAATGCATATTGTCAGTGTTTGAAACTTTTTCCTGTTTTTTCACTGAGTTCTACTCGACTGTCTCCTTTATTTTCTTCTGAGCTATAGTTTGTTGTCATCAGGGATTTTTTTTTAAAGCACTTTGTGGAATGATAGTATTAAATCCAGCAATTAGAATTGGAGATTTAGCTTTTTGGTTCTGTAAAATATTCGGCTGCTGCTGTTTGTGTTATTTTGCATCTGTATTTTCAACTTGGTAATGAAAATATTTCCTAGAATAATTTACTACTTGGAATTAATGTTTAGTTAGCTTTTTGCAGTTTCAGAAAATAAAAACATTCGTCTCAAGAAAGTCTGTAGTTAGGACTTTTTCAGATTTGTACTTTTGACCATTTTGTCTTTTAATAGCTAGGGGTTGATCTTTTAGAAATTATTTTTATCTTCTGCAGTTTAAGAAGTTAATGTAAAAATTTTAAACATTCTGTGTTTGTACACACATGAACATGAACGTGCACACAGAGAAGGGGCTTCCTGTAACCTGGGCCTCGGGTACTCCTTATCCGGTGTCAGTGATGACTTCCCCCTGGCCAGTGTTGATTTACCTGTGTGCTCACCTACTTACACATTCTCCCACTTCCAGATCATTTTGTAGCAAGTTCCAGACATCATTGTAGTTATATGGCCTAATGTCATTGAGTTAATTCTTACTAGAGAAATGGTACATTGAACGTTGATTTCCTGTTAACCTGAATTGAAAAACAGTCTTATAATTGCTGTTTAAATATAACCCTTGGAAATTCATCATTTTAGGTATAAACTTTTGAGAATATTAATTCTAAGATCTCTGCTATGGAATAAATGAGTTTGAAAAGGTACTACTGGTCTCTGCAGTGTCAGACCAGCCTTCTAGCTTAAGAAAGAACAGGGCCGGGGATTTAGCTCAGTCGTTTCACTGCCTGCTGCGCAAGCACAAGGACCCAAGTTCAATCCCAGGACCAAAAAAAAAAAAAAGAAAGAAAGAAAGAACAAATAGGAGGAAAAACACTCAGGGACATTCCCTTTGAAATGAATTTCAATGGAGATCCATTTAATGGAGAGCTGCCAAGGTCCTACCCGTTTCTGATGCTGTGGAGGACATTGGACTTGTAGTGATGGGGTGAAAAAAAATGCTTGGTCCTTGTCTGTACTGAAAAACAAACATAGAACAAAAATATACATGGTTATGAAGAGTAAAGAGAAAGGTTGTCACTAATGGGAACAGCACCTTTTGTTGCATTCTTTGATGTGGCAGCCATTGTATTTCCAAAGGTTTACTTTGTTCATCTCAACAATGTTTTAGTCACTTGCCTCCTTGCTGGGACAGAATGACTGACACTCCCGAATTTAAAAGAGAGGAGGTTCCTTTTGGCCCATAACCCGTAGTTGGCGGCCCCAAGGTGGGAAGGTCTGGCCCAGGAGAGCTCAGGCCCGGCAGGCAGGCAGGTAGCACAGTGACAGGGAGCAGCCGGAAGGGGGAGGTGCCCTTCCAGGCCAGGGCCCCAGGCACCCTCCTCTTGCACCCAGACCTCACTGGTGCAGCCCCCATCATGCAAATCACCTTCCAAACACAGGCGGCTTTGGGGCCAGTTAGGTCCAAACCCTAAACGCTCTGCACAACAGGGAACTTTAGCCCAGTGTGCAGGTAGAGAAAGTAGTCAGAGATGTTCAAGAACTTGCTCTGGATCAAGTAGCTAACTAGCAAGGACAAACATTAGATGCAAGCACAGATGCTATTCATTATTCAGTCTTTTCCATTATGAACTATTTGAATAAAGCTGCCTAGGGAGGCATACCTACTTGGAATAAGGGGTAGTCTCTGGCCATTTTTATCCCATATTTTAAGAGCTTTACATACTCTGTCACCGCATTGCATCTTCTATGTGCTTTTCCTTCTTCACTTCTTCAGCTTTCCCGGTTATGCCATATATTTTTTTTTTCTCTTCTTATTGTTTGAAGTTCTCAGAGTGCTTTGTTGCCTTGTTCATTCAGTTAAGAAGTATTTGACGGACCAGTGATGATAGTGAGATATCTTAGCATTTGCCTTTGGATATTTTTTTTACAATCTTCTCCCTGCTGATATAACAATTTCTGGTTTGTGGCTTGTGCTTAGTAAATGTTCACTGAGTGAATCATCTTCCACAGTTGAGATTAGAAGACACCTGCCCCTTTATAAATCCTTAGAAATTATATTGGATCCCAAATTCTTAATTCCTCAAATGGGAACAGTGCACAAAATATTCATTATTCCTTTTTTCTTCTCACCAGACATCCTCTTCCTTAGGTATTTGTATCTTTGATTTAGGAAAGGAGTATCTCTGAAAATGCTTGAAGAACCATTTGAAAAAGTTGTACTATACATGGATGTCATAGCTTCTATTCTTGATATTACATTAATTATTAGGTACCAGGGTTTATCTTAAGATATGACATTAAACTGTTAAAAATTACTGCTAATCCTGATCACCTGTATGTTCCTGCTAGAAATCTGCTTTGATGTTGGGAAACAGTACTTTGAACTCAGTTTAAAACTCGATACTTTTATTTCCTCTGAGTGGGTTCCCACTGGATCTGAGAAGCAGTGTGGTATACTGGGAGAAGGTAGGCTTTGGGGTTTGACTTGGAATGCATCTTGGCTCTGTCACTTAGCAGTTATGTGAGGAGACACACAAGCTTCTTAACCTTTATGTACCCCATCTGTATGTGGGCAAAATGACCTTGTCTCTTGGGAATTTTAAAGGATTGAATATAAAGCTCCCTGTACTCATAGGTACTTAGTGTGTGTAGGCAGCTCCTGTATGATCAGTAGGTTTTTCCCGTGTTCCATTTTGCAATGTCCAATGTCTTTCTCCTTTTCCTGACTTATCTCTTAGCGTTTCTGTAAGACTGAACTCAAACTTCATTCCTTCCTCTGTCAAATCAGTTCACAGTGGTACCTCTCTTTTCTCTGATGCTTTTCTGTACCACTCATTTAGCATTTGCTCTGTCATTTTCATGTTAATTTAAATGTCTCGTCTTCTCAGGTGAACTGTGATACTCTCAAGGGCAGGCACCCTCCTAATAGCTGATAGTGAATGTCACTTGTCAGCCGGAGTGAGTACTGTCCACCTTTTTATGCTGTCTCTTGTTTCAGAGTGCTTGGACCATTAATGTGATTGTGAAAAGGGAATCTCTTTCCAGAGAGGATTTGGGGTTGATTATTTAGTTTCTTACTCATCTGAGTAGTTTTTTAAGTTATTTGAAGAAAATGTTAAAGCAGATGTCACTTTGACAAGCATAACACTTGCTATTTAGAAAAATATGAAAATGGGCTATTTGAAGATTATGGGACACGGTACTTACCTGGATTTCTGTCTTTCAGGATCATAAGGATGAAGTAACTTGTGTAACATATAATTGGAATGATTGCTACATTGCTTCTGGATCTCTTAGTGGTGAAATTATTTTACACAGTGTAACCACTAATGTATCTAGTTCTCCTTTTGGTCATGGTAGTAACCAGGTACAGTATGTGTTTATTCAAAACAAAGTTGATAAGATAGATTTTGCATTATTTTAAATATGACAATGAATTTAAGTTTTTAAATGTTTTAAATTTCTATTTAGCTTGCTTGAAAAACTTCTTGCTAATTTTTAATGGTGCTGGGCAAAACGTTGAAAATAAGCTAATACACTTTAGATTAGGGTGCTTACTTGATTTCGATTTTATAATTGAGTTGCATCCTCCTAGTATTTGTATTTAACAAAATGCAACCAGTTAAGCCTAAAATAGGGATATTAATCTTTCTGTGGCATTTCTGTCATAGAAGTGTTGCATACTTCAAACTATGTCAGCTACAAGATGCATATTTAAGTTAATAAATACCATTGGGTGGACCTGAGGTAAGGCAGAAGATAATAAAGTGGTATGTTTTTGGATTTTTTTCAGTATATGATATCGGCTTATTCATATATTTCAGATTAATACAGGAGTGGGGAATCTTAAAAAGAAAAATTATTCAAATATTTTCCTTTGTCAGAACTTTGCCTGTACAAATTACTTTTAAAGAATGAAAAATCTCCTAAGAAATCTGATTCATGGCTTACTTTTAATGAGATTGTCTACAGAAATTTCCAGTAAGGTGCATCTTCTTTTAATCCTTTTTCTTCCAATCACTTTGGCCCTATTATCAGATAAAGTATGGAAATTCTTTACTGTTAAAAAGCAATTTTTAAAATTATTTGAATAATATTTAGTGTTTAAGAAAAATTTAATGGGTAGTAAGTGAATAGGAAAAAGCCCTGTTTTAAGTTTTATGTGTTAGGAAAGAAGGAGATATGCATATAAATGCTATTATGAGTAATTGGTATAAAAAGCTTACAGTGATTCAGAACAGTGGAGAGAAAACATTCAGAATAAAAAAAGGAAAATGGAGGGAGGATTTCAGCTGAGTTAAAGCTTACTTGACTTCTTTGTTTTGATTATGAAAATACAAACTGGACTGTTTGCCTTTTATTTGATGCTAATTTATATAAGGTTAGCTTTCAATGTGTTAACATTATAGTTAGAACCATGGCTTGTTTCTTTGTGTCTTCAATGTGTTGCCCTACATGCAAAACATGTGGAATAAGTGTATGGATGTGTAAATATACCTAGAGATGACAAAAGATTTTACTTGGCTAATATAGAACTTTTGGAGGATTGTTTTATATGGAGGAAATAACAGATAAAATCAAGGAGAAAGGAAAGTACATCAATTTTATGTTGGATCAGTGTGAGAGAAGATTGGAAGGGTAAGTATGATAAAGACTTACTGAAAGACTTTGCAGGCCAGACCTAGTACTCGGCCTCTGTTTTGGAGGACGCTTAGGAGCACTGATCAGACTTATTAACTGAATGTCAAACTTGAGCTTGTGGCCCTGCTGCCTCATCCTTCTAGGTAGCTGGGATCACAAGTGTGTACCACCATGCCCCCACACCCGACAGCGGTTCTTCTCATCATTCTTTTCTATTATGTTTCCTTTCTGTGTGTGTCCTTTTGAAGAATCTTGTCTGTCCCAAGTTTTGAAGGTACTATCTGCTGTGGTTTTAATGTGTTCTTCAAGATTGATGTGTTGGATTATATCAGGTCTGTGGACCAATTTAGGAAGAACTATCTTAACAATATTGCTTCTTCAAATCCTTGAGTCTGAGGTATAATTTTTTTATAAACCTTTAATTTTTTTCAGCATTGTTTTGTTTTGCTGTAGAAATCTTTTGGTGGATTTATTACCTGGTATTGGATTTTTTGATAGTGTATTATAAACTGTATTCCTTCCTGTTAAATTTTATGTTCCACTATTCTGTGACTTGGTATACAGAAATGCAGTTTGTATTGAATATATCACCCTTTTGCCTAGGAATCCTGCTAAATTCAGTTGCTAGTTTTGTAGATTTTTGTGGGGTTTTTTTGCATTTTGCAATTTATGCGCTACCATGTCATCTGTAAATAATAATCATTTTTTTAACTTTCCACTCTTTATACATTCTATTTTTCTTTATTGCATTGACTAGGATCGCCAGTGCAGTGTTGAATAGATGTGGTGATAGTGAGTGTCTTTGTTTTGATCCCAACCAGGAAGAAGCATTCACATTTCAATACCAAGCATGATAGTAATTGTAAGTTTTTTTGTAGGTTTATTTTTTTAATCTTACTGAATTAATGTATGTTATTCTTGGCTTACATGGGTCAAATTTACTATTTATGTTGGAAATTTTGAATTATTTGGCTCCAGGAATTCATAATGTTTTATTTCTGTAGTCTGTGCATATCATAGGTAGAACTTTTTTTACTTTCCTGCTTTTATTCTGCTTATTCTCACCCTTTGGAATGTATCAAGACAGACACTTTAAGTGTTATTTCTTGTTACTTTTTATTACCTTTTAAATACTTAAATTATAGGAAGTATAAATATCACTTTTCTCATTGGTTCATATAATTTAGCACCTTACTGAGTGCTGATTATGTTGGGAGCACTGGTTTAAATGCTCTGTGTATGGCTTTGAGTGAGACAGTTTATATTTTAGTAATAACGGTAAGCAAGTAAGTAAACATTTAAACCAAAGATGTGTTAGGAAAGTAGTAAGCTGCAGGGGTCCAAGGGAACATAAAAGGGGGTGCACCTGAGCCATTTGAGAGGAAGTCAGGAGAAACATTTTAGAGGAAATCATGTCTAGATGGGAGCCTGAGAAAAACTCCAGGTCGCTGAGGTGGAGAAAGGAACAGGGTACAGGTAGTGAGAGGATTTGGAAAACATTCTACAGAAATTAGCATCTGCATAGACTACTCACTACTGTTTATTGTGTTTCAAGCACTGTGATCATTGATTTATATTACATTCTGTCCTTCAGTCTTCGCTACTAGTTTGTGGAGTGTGTGTTAATTCCATTTTTTACAATTGAGAAAATGGGATTCCAAGACTTTCAGACCCCATACCTCTAAATTAATTGTTTTGAAGATCAGATCTTCTAGAGTAGTAGCACAGCTTTCTTTTGGATCTCTCTAGCTCAGGAATAGCTGTGTAAGAATGTGTAAGTATTTGAGGATCCAAAGCTTCTGAAACTTTATACTGTTCTCTTGTGATCTTGTTTAAGGGTCCAAAATTTACGTGTATCTCTTTCACAACATAAAAGACATTTTAAAAAATTCTAGGTAATAGTTTGTTATACTGTTGATTTTAAAAGAATTTTCATTGATTATTTCACACAGGAGAACTGAATCAAATTTATCTTTCAGTTTAGAAAACAGTAATGCTTAAAGCTTATCTCTTGTCCAAGGTTAGATAAGCCAGAACTAGAGATTTTCCTGTGCGTCCTGCCTCCTGCTTGGGCAGTCTGCACCTCTGTAGGATCTTTGGGTACAGATTTTCATGGAAGGTATCACATTTCTTTGGTGTGCCCTAGGGTAAAGCACTTAGCTAGCTGGGTGAGCTTGAGCAGGTCATTTAACTCTCAACCTCCCTTTCCTCATCTGTCCAGTGAGAAAGATAATACGCTTTTGACAGTTTTTTTTAATGGCTAAAGGAGAGACAGAAATTGATCACAGTATGAATATATAGTAAGAAGTCAGTGGGTATTATGAGCTTTCAGTGAATGATTGTATCAATCCATTGAAACAGCCTTGTGCTTTGCTTTTCCACACTGATTTGAACATCTTTAGGTTTCATGCATTCCCTCCAAACACATACTAATTTACCAGTTGTAACTTGGCTCGGTAATCATTTCATGTTTTAGACTGATTTGAGAGCATTTAAGATGTATTCATTTTCCTTGGATACACTGTTAAAACAGAGTACATGGGCTAGGAAGTAGGAATTGGCTCCCTTAAATGTGAGTGAGGATGCGGTCTCAGTTTTCCTTTGAGGAAAGTTGTAGGTTTTATGATTCTGTATACTAAAGCTTTCCTTTTACATGAATGAAATATTTGAAATATTTTAAAAATTGTTTTCTTTTCTAAAAACAGTTTAATTACACCTTATTTATTGTTGACCAAAAGCATAGAGTTGTTGCTTGATCTTTCATTTGAAAAAAATACTAACACTTTTCCAAATTTATTTAAGATTTCAATACATTAAGATTACATTAAGATTTCAAATACAATAATTTCTTAAATTTAAACAGTGTTTGTGAAAATCTCAAGTCTATCAAAAGTTGACATTTTGAATTTAGGTATACTGTTTTTTAGCCTAATTTCTGTGTTGGGTTATTGAAAAAATAGTAGTTAGAACACAACTGTGATTAAATTGAAAATTTTCTTATTTTTGTTTTTGTGATTTGAGATTCTTAACGATCAAGTTGACTTCTTAGTGAAAATGGCAAATCCTTGGAGTCTCAATGAATCTGCATCGGACTGAATTTCATATCAGAAATGAGATTGCCTAAATGTATTTAGAATCTTACTTTGAAATGCCTGAGCTGAGTTGAAGCTATTAGTTTGGTGTGGTTCACAGTGTCTTTCTGCAAGTGAAAAAGAGCCTCACTGCTTCTTCAGAGCTGCCCGGCTGACAGGCTTTATTAGGTTATAATTGCATGTCAGTGTCTGGAAAGTTCCTCAGCTTAGGGCCTCACAGAGATTAACCTGTATTGCCTTTCTCAAACTACAGCCTTTATCAAAGCAGTTAAAAGTGCAGTCCAATTGTATTGATTCCTTAGGTTAAAAAAATGAACTTTAGATATAGCCAGTGAGTTTCTGTGAGATTTATTGTATAACATAAAGTATGCATTAAATCCACTTACTTTTATTAAGTGAAAATTTTGATGTTTTATGTATGTATTTTGTGTTACTAAGCCCACTTGAGAGATCTGATAAATGTAATTATTAATTACATTTTTTAAAGAATTATTTTATCAGGAATGAGCAGCATTGAGGATTTAGCTCAGCGGTAGAGTACTTGCCTAGCATGTGCAAGGTCCTGGGTTCAATTCTAGGACCACAAATAAAAAAAGAATGAATCTAATTCTAATTTGGTTTATTTGGTTGATTGTTATGTGTATACCTGAATTTATGCTTAAAAAATTTGACTGGCTGCAAAGCTTTATAGAGTAGTGGTTTTAGTTTATATAGAAGTATTAGTATAATGTATATAGGGATAAAAAATGTTGGCATGGGAACATGTCCTTGATTCATTCTCACTGTATTTTCTTAGTAGTAGTATATAGTTGCCTACCCTGTATATTATGTTCTTGAGCAATTTTATAATGGACGTGGGCAAAAAATAAACTGATAAGCTATATATATCTGTATGTATTTCTTCTTATAGAGTGATTTTTTTCTTGATTTTTTTTTCCCAACTTTTTTTAATGGGAAGTTATTTGAAAGGTTTTGATAGCATTTCCACATATAACTGTGTTTTCTTTCCATAATCATTCTCCTAGTCTAATCTTATCTTCTGCCTTTCTCTCATTACTGTTCTGTCTTGGGTATCGTTATATTAGTCTGCACTACTTTTTAATGATTGCGCATATTATACCGTTTGATGTCACAGTTCACATAAACGTTGTTTTGGGTATTTTCGTAGCACCTTATATTAATATTCTTCCCTTAAGTACATCTCTTTTCCTTTTGACTTTTTCTTTCTGGATATAAATTCTCTTTCAAAATAATTTTGTTCCAGGCTCACATTTTCTTTCTATGATGAGCTCATGTGTTACTCTGTCATCTTTGGTCTCAAATGTCTGGTGATAACTTATTTTTTTCCTCATAAAGTTACTTGTTCTTTTTCCCTAGGTGTTCAAAGGATTTTTTTTTCATTAAAATCCAATAATTTTACTAGATTATGTCTTGGTGCTGGTCATTGTATATTGCTGTTCTTAGGTACAAAGTGTACTTATTTAATAAGTAGTTTCAAATCTCTTCTTTTTTTATTTGTTTTTCCTGTCTTTGTTTTTTGTGGATGTTCAATCTCTACTACCCCCAAAAAAGCCAAACAAAAAGTGGGTGGGGAGGAAGTGGGAGCTGTGAGCATTTCCTGGGGGAGTGAGGGAGTTGTCGGGGAGACAGATGGGTCCACAGAGCAGGTCGCCTGGGACAGAGCTCCTGAGGTTCCTTCCCATGAAGGTGGTGACAGGTTCTGAGGAGGTGAGGGGCTGGAACTGCACTGTGAAGAGCAGCTCTCTTGCTGAGTAAAAGGTGTCTCGGGCTGACAGCCTTCCAAAGAAGGCCGGAAGGTCAGACCAGGAAGTGTAGTGACAGTCTTTACCTTCTTCTCCACTGATGAATCTTCCCTGTGAATGAGGTTTCAGGGAGAGGACCCAGGAAGATTGCATTCCTTCTGAAGGAACTCCCTGGGAAGCTTCAGAGGAAACCCACCCTGCACTCTTAAGAGAAAGAGGATCCAGAGAGTAGGTGGGGTTGGGAGGTTAGAGAAACCTAAGGTGCTTCACAAGTTCAGAGTATTGAACATGTTAAGCCACGGTCCTTGGAGATCACCATTTGCTGAGCCCCGCCCAACACAGCTAATGTGCCTAATACCCCAGCCTCCCATTGTGATCACTTGTGCGAAATGTCTCCCAGGAACAATTGCTTAAACACTCATCGACTGCTTACCCGGGCATCCTCTCTCTGTGTAGAACATACCAAAACTTCACACTCCCAGAAAGAAAGCAGGTGTTCAGTCGTCAACTTCATCTTGTGTACAGTTGAGGCACTTTGAGTCGCTCCTATCAGGATAGGGCGAATGCCTCCCAAGCCCCACTTCCCGGATGCCAGCCAAGGACCAGCCTGGGAAGCAGGGCTTTCTTAAGCTTCAGGCCTGCTTTTCTACACACATACATACAGATGGGGGCATTAAAGAGGACCCTCCATGCCACCAGTCTTAGCTTCCCTAAGTTCTTCAATTAAAGAAGTAAGTCCAGATTTCCATTTTGAAGATGTTATTGCTATGATACTATGAAGGATATACTGTAACCATTGAGAATGGAAATCAGATAACTACGCAGCAGCTTAGATGATAGGTTAGTGCTTTTGAAATTAGACCCTGGGAATTAAGAGGGAGGGAATGGATTTTAACTATACGTGTGTGTATGTTCGTATATGTGTGTATATCTTGGTACTATAAAGCTACTGTATTAGAAAATAATATTAACATTTTCTTATCTGTGCAAAAGGAAAATTTTTCTAAATTTAAGAACAAAGTCATAAGACATTGGGTGCAGGTTTTGTCATCAGCCAGGGTTCAGGATGTCCCCTTTAAAGAGAGGATGGGAACCTCAGCTTGATCCGAGCAGGTTCTAACTGTGCTGAAAAGCACTTAAGGAGGCATCAGTGAGAGACATGGGCTGAGGTGTTGGGCAGCGTGGAATGGAAGAGAAAATGGGGCGGGGCATGAGCTTGAGGAGCTGAAGCAGTGCAGCTCTGATGGACAGAACCGGATGGGCCCTTCAGAAGGGAGTGAGGCCCAGCAACAGGAGTGGGGTGGCTGCTGTGGGCCAGGCTCTGGTGGTGACTGACTAGTTCTGGTTTTCTACAGTGGACCAGAGGCATCCTTATTAGAGGAGCCCTTAATGTTCAGTCTGCTGTGCTCGAGCTAATTATCCTTGGGGCGGTCTCAGCTTTGTGGAGGAGGCTCTGCTGGAATCCAAGGTGACTGCAGGTTTAGGGCGGCGATTAGACTGGCTCCTACTGGTTGCTGACTGTCCCTGTAAATCTTTATTTTGGTGTCATCTTTGTGAAGCGGAGTGAGGTTAAATTGAGACCTAATCAACCTTTTGTGGCTAGCTTTCATTTTTGTTTTCAATTTTTATTTTCTGTTGCACATGTTTACAGTACATTCCTCGTGAGGTGTTGGTACATATGTGTTACACACTGTTGCTTCCCTCCCTCCTTATTAACGTGCCTGTGTGCATGGCTAAGCAAGGACCTGACCCATGTTCTTAAGGTAATAAAGGAAGTAGATACAAAATGAAGGTCAGGCTTTGTTCCTCTTTTTGTTAGCTAATGGGGACCTGTAGGCCCAAGTGGGGAATCATTGTGTTTTTATTTTTCAGCAGAAGCAATTTTCAAGTCCTTGACTGCCTTAGCAAAAAGTAAAAATGATGCTTTTAATGAGTAACAGGTTAAGGGCCCAGGTGTGAGTTTGTTCTTTGTCCGTATAGTGCCCTCCTTGTTTCAGTTTGGTAAATTTAAATCATGGAAATTTAAAACCCCTGATAAAAAGGAAGAAAAAAAAAAAAACCAAGCCAAAAGGAAATTGGGAAACTATTTACAACCTGTGAGAGCATTTATATCCATGTTATATTAACAGTTACAAATTAGTATTTTAAAAGTCTTAATAGCCCAATAGAAAATAGGCAGTTAGTTAATGGGCAATGAAAGAAAAAAAGTAAATGGTCATTTGATATTTTTCAGTCAAGAACCTTTTAAGCATGAGCAACAGTGAAATATAAATTCTTTCATAATAATTAACAGTTTTTTCTTTCTTTTTTTATTTATATATTAATTGGTACATTTTAGGTATACAATACATTTACGTTTATCATTGGGTGTTTGTACCTGAACATGATGTATCTTAGTTCTTATTTTTTTCCCATTACCTATGCACCACCCTTCCCTATTTACATAGACTTTGTTTCCATTTTTTTTTTCTTCCTCATAATTTTTCCTTTCCCTTCTTCCCTTTCCCCTTCCCCTCCTGCCACCCCTCAATAATTAGCAGTTTTGAAAAATGATAGTCAGTATTCTTAGAAATTGGGAGTGACCTAAAGGTCCAACACTATATTATTTATATAAGTTGATGTATTCATGCATTTATACATAGTCTACCTGTTAGGGTTATTTATTAGAAAATATTGATATGATAGTTTTAATAATAAACTATGATAACAGGTTTTTTATTGATATATTTTACAGAGTACACACAGACATACATAACATACAGGAAAATACTTCAAAAATATCCTTTTTTTCTTTTTGGTACCGGGGATTGAACTTGGGTCTTTGTGCTTGCATAGCAGGTGGTGAAACCACTGAGCTAAATCCCCAGCTCAAAAATATCCTTCCTAAGATGTTAACTAGGTGGTAGGATTATGAATGATTTTTATTTTCTTTATGATTAAAAAAAATTCAAGTATATTTAACAGAGGTCGGCGTGGATTGTTTGCTTATTTTTGTAAATAAAGCTTTATTGGAACACAGCCATTCTCATTTATGCGTTGTCTAACTGCTTTTGCAGTACAGTGGCATAAAAATATTTGTTACTCAGTCCTTTAAGAATGTTTATCAGCCTTGTGTGATGGCACACACCTATAATCCCAGCAGGTGGGAGGCTAGGGCAGGAGTAAGGCCAGCCTGCACTACACAGTGAGTTCAGGACCAGCCTGCACTACATAATGAGACCTTGTCTCAAAAATAATCCAAAAAGAATGTTTATCATGCCCCTACCTATAGTGAGTGGTCTCTTTTTATATTTAGAAACAAACTTCTTCACAAGCATCTGTATTTTTACATAGTCATAATGTGTTGTAAGAAAAATAGCATTGTTGTTTGTAGTGCTAGAATTTTATTTTCCATAAACGTCTTGGTAGTCCCCCTCTCAAAAAAAGTTATCTATACAAGAGAAATGCTTGTATTGCTGATACCAAAATGAATTAATATTTATTTTAAATAATGTAACAGATCAGTGGTTATCCGGATCGTTATTAGCTAGTATCTTGATGTTCTAAAGAAATGATGACTTAATAGATGTAGAAAGCTCAGAAATGATTTTCTGTTACTATTATCAAAGGGTTAAAGGGCAGGCATTTAAGGAAGTGTGCTTATTACTTATGGGCCATTTTAAAGTGTATGTGTAAAAGAGGATCGAATGCTGGAACTTAAGCAGAAGTGAACAAGAAAGGTATAAACCTGTGAGGAAGTGGTGACAGCTACTGTGTATCTGGATCTTTGCAGAAATGCTATTTAATCTCCAAAATGGTCTTGACAGGTAAACAAAAGTGTTTTGTGTCTTGTAAATGAACACTCAGGTTTGGAGAGTTTTAAGTGTTTACCTGAATCATAAAGAGTTTAGTTGAGCCTCCACTTGTAGCCAGGTTTATCTGAGAGGAGCGCTTATGATTACCTTTAGCCTTTCCTTTTTTCCTAATGTGTTACCATGGTGGTCCCAAGAACTTGAAGCAATATCTGGAATTTTATTTGTGAAGTTTTATTAAAGTTATTTCAAGAATGTTTTGGGAACATTCCCGCTGTGGTTAACATGGAGTTGTACTTTATGAACTTTGAGAATCTACCAGTTCTGTGATCCTGTTGTGTTTTATTTTAATTCTGTTTGAGCATTTCATCTAATTTATCTAGTTTTGTAAAAGTAGGTAAAATTCAGCCAGTTCTTGCCCAAGATCTGTTCACTGAAGCTGGACCTGTTTACTGGGCAGCTGAAACTAGGAGGGCGATCATCTTCTTGCCCTCGGGAAGGCCGCCTGCCTGCAGCCTGGTACTTGTGAGAGGGGGTCTAGCTCAGTGGCAGTCTGGGTGCTGCCAGGCCTTCCTTTGTGCTTTCATGTCCTAGGGTGTTAAATCACCACCAGCTCGTCACATACTCAGATTCAGACAAATGTATCCACATATCTAAAATAGAAAAAATCTAATATAGAAAAAATATGAAATAATTATTTTTATTATTATTTCCCAGTGTTTTCCTACACTTGTTCATTATTTGAGTGTTACTGGTTTCTGTACGTATGGGGGATCTTCCAGCCCGGATGGATTAATGTAGGTAATCTCAATGTATGGATTGTAGTTTTCTTTTGAAAAAGGGGAGATTGAGGATGCTATACTCCGACATGATAAAATCCTAAACATATTCAATGGAATATTTGTACGTTTCAAGGTCATCTTATAATCCACCAAATAATATTATGGTAGTAGTGATTGAAATCTGTCACTCTTTAAACCAGAAAAAATCCTAACCCTCATGTGAATAGTGTAGTTGAGTTATAGTTTACATAATTACATAAGATTTATTCTTTTATTTTCTAGTCTATTCGGCACCTGAAGTACTCAGTGTATAAGAAATCGCTGTTGGGCAGTGTTTCAGATAATGGACTGGTAACTCTCTGGGATGTGAATAGTCAGAGCCCGTACCATAACTTCGGCAGTACACATAAGGCCCCAGCTTCAGGCATCTCCTTTTCTCCTGTCAATGAATTGCTGTTTGTAACCATAGGCTTGGATAAAAGAATCCTCCTCTATGACACTTCGTGTAAGAAGTAAGTGTGAGGCACTCGTTTCTCAATTTAGTAACAAGTGATTAGTAAAATATTAACAGACGTATGGTATATGTCACTCAGATAGACTTCTGATTAATGTCCAGGAGATGTAATGTTTGTATACTTGATGATCTAGTTGAAATTGAATTTTCTTTTTTTCTTCTCATGCAGAGCAAATAGATAGGGGAGTGGATATTTCTGGAAAGTGAGTGTTAGGGATCCCATCTTAATGATTTCACATCTTTATTTTAACATACTTCTTCAAAATATAACTAAATGTATTTTAAAGCTGTATGATTAATTTGCCTTAACATTCATTTTCTGGAGCAAAGTTTTGAACTGTTGCCATTTTAGGCATACAGACAGTTCTTTGTTATAGGTTGCTGTCTTGGGCCTTGTTGGGTATTTAGCAGCATCCCTGGCCTCCGCCCACTAAATCTCAATAAAATTCCCTGAGTTGTGACAGCCGAAACTGCCTAGAAATTGCCAGATATCCCCAGGGATGAAATTGCCCCCAGTTGGGTACATACTCTTCCGTGTGTGCCCCTTGTGCCTGTCTTTCAGGTACAGATCTGCTTGATTACTGCCCACCCCTGCAGACCCCCACAAAAACCAGCTGCAGGAGTGCTGCAGTTGCTTTCAAGACATCTAAAAATCTAAAGATCATGTAGGATGTTAATATTGCCATTAGAGAGGAATGGGGACTGCCAGGCCTTGTTATGATGCTAGGATTCTTTCTGTTCTCAATGTCACTGTCCTCTTTTGAAATACTTTGCTGAGAGCCCTATGTATACGCCATTCTTCACTTGTAGCAGACACAGCAGTAACGTGCTCAGCTTCCAATCAGATCAGTTTACATTCTCCTGCGTGAGCTCGAACTCATGGACTCTGTTCCTCTTAGCTCTGTGGTCTGAACAGAGTAGCAGCTGCTGCCCTGTGAAAGGTCATGGTCCTCTTGAGACCTAAGCAGGTCAGTAAGTGGAAAGTGGATACTTAGAGCCTCCTCAGCCCTGAGGCTAGAACTTTGATTTGTGGGGCAACACGCAAGAGTAAGTCACATGCACTGCCAAAGCAGTAATTATTCAGAGAAATAGGTGCAGTTCTGGAAGATGTAGACTGTACCGATTGGAAGTGAACAGCGAATAAGATGCAGTGTTCAGCAGTTCTTTTTTTTCAAATTTTTATTATTTTAAATATATCTTATTAGTGCTTATTATTTTACAAAATATTGGGTATCAGTGTGGTATTTTCGTACATGCTGTTCTGCCGTTCTTTACCTATTATTTTATTAGAACTGTGTCTAAGAGTCTGAAATTCTACTTGACAGAAGTATTTGGGGTGTACATGCTATTTGCCCAATGCTGAATAATTTGGTTGTTAAATATTATTTCATATAAGCTTCCATGCCTGGATATACAGACATATCTGCATATACTCTGTTCCCTTCCCCAAAGGCTAGTGAAAACTTTAGTGACCGATACTCCTCTGACTGCAGTTGATTTCATGCCTGATGGAGCCACTTTGGCTATTGGCTCTTCCCGTGGGAAAATATATCAGTATGATTTAAGGATGTTGAAATCGCCAGTTAAAACCGTCAGTGCTCACAAGACATCTGTGCAGTGTATAGCGTTTCAGTGCTCCACTGCTCTTACTAAGGTGAGATACTGTCTTTTCAGCATTTTTGATTTTACAAAAAAAGTCAGTTCAAAATGTGAAAATTGTGTTTTGTCAGTTAAAGTGTAGTATTATTTCACAATCTTTATATGATAGCATTTTAAATGATTTTACTATAAAGCTATTTGATTCTTAGTTTTAAAAGTTTTTGGGTACTTAGTTCTCTGTATCTCTCCAAAAGTATTTTAAAAGCTTGTTTTGGTACAGAAGGAAACTCAGCTCCACACGCAAACTTAAGATTTGTGAGGGAACAGTACATTTTCACAGGGGATTTATAAAATATTGATGTATAATATGAAACACTAGTAACCTGAGCTTTTGAATGTTCCATTTCTTTTCAGTCAAGTTTAAATAAAGGCTGCTCAAATAAGGCCGCAGCAGTGAACAAACGGACTGCTAACGTGAGCGCCCCTGGGGGAGGGGTGCAGAATTCCACAGTCGCCAGAGAAGCAGCCCCCGCCCCCATAGTCACAGTTCTGTCGCAGCCCCTGACAACAGCTGCTGCAAAAGGAGGTGTTACTGCTCAGGACAAAGCAGGTAAATGTTACTTCTCTAGTGTTTGGAGGTTTTTTCCTTCCCAAATAGTTATAATTAGCAATTACTTTAGAACTTAGAGCTCAAATTACACATTTTTGAGAAGTTCACGAAATGCTCTTTTTCTCTCTATTCTGATGAACTTCTGTTGGTGGTTCTTTTTTTTTTTTTCCGCTACTGGGGTTTTAACCCAGGGCCTTGACACTGAGCTACATCCCCAGAGACTTTTTCTTTTTTCTTTTGAGACAGTGTCTCGCCAAGTCACTAAGTTGTCCAGGCTAGGCTCAGATTTATGATCCTCCTGCCTCAGCTTCCCGGAGTGCTGGGATTACAGCCATCACACCTGGCTTTGTGTATTTTTTGTTTCATTTTTGATGCTGGGAATCAAACCAAGGGCTTCAAACGTTCCAGGCAAGTTCTCTACCATGGAGGTACATTTAGCCCTCAGATGAACTTCTTCTGTGAGAAATAGTGATTATCTTAAATATGGAATCGTGCCTGCTCAGAAATCACTCATCTTTAATACTACTACAGTCTCCGTGACTTTCCATTGTGTTGTTGGTACAGAATAGGAAACTTTGATGCTGTCATTATGATTTGAGTTCATGGTAAAAGAAGTTATTAATTTCATATCTTAGAGTGAAAAGTATGGTGATATAATGAACATTTTTAAGTGCTGAAGAGTACCAGGCACATGTTAAGCAGAATATGGTTTGTTAAATAAAGATAAATGAAAATGTTTTACCTTTTTTACCATTATGATAATCATACTAATGAAACAGTTCTGAAACAAGAATTCATTTAGACTATGTGAAGGTATAATATAATCATGTATTTCACCACATTTACTATGCAAATTTAACCAAAATAAAGATCATATGCTATAAATTCTTAAAGATATTTCTGTTTGGATTTTAAGAAGTTATCCTATACTGTCAGTTTGCAGCAGAGTTTTTAAGTCTACCTGGTATACCAATGTTTTTCAAAGGATTGTGCTCAGTGGAAATATATATGTCGGGACAAGTACATGCACAAAAATATGTTAATATCCTCTCAGTATAAATGACTGTTTCCAAGTAGCAGCAGAGCTTTAGTTTTCTGACCACAGTAATACAGAATGGATTTTTAAAATAATAAGGTATATTCATTATCACTTTCCTGTGAATATCTCTATCACCTTATAGAATAAATATAATACAGAAAAATACAAGTATCATAGTTAAATCCTTATTTAAGAACTCTTGGAGACAGCTACTATTGTTACTTACCTAAAAGAAATTCTTTTTGAACTATTACCTTGAATAATATCTGCCAAAATGTTGAATTAACTATGTGTTGAAAATTGCCATTATTTTCAAAACTTTTTCTAATTTATTAATTTATTCATAATTTTTAAAATACAATTTTTCTCGCTTATGTAAAGTCTCACTGCTACTTGTTTAGTCTTTTATAAGCAGTTTCTTGCTTAAGGATGACACTATTAGGAAATGAAAGACTTGCGTCTGCTTGGTCACTGAGTAGTGATAATTCTTGGCAAATTACCAAAATTTCTGGCAAAATGAGTGTTCTACCCCCACATATAGGGATTTTTATTAATTTTATTTTGAAATAATTGCCATCTTACAGACAAGTGTTAAGAATAGTACAGCACAGACATCTCCTGAGCTTTACCCTTTAGCAGATTCACCACTTCGAGTTTGGCTTCATTAGCTTCATCGTTTTCTCTCTTGCTCTCGAATACACAGGTGTACTTTTTCCACAGAAATTTTGAGAGTAGTTAACACTTGATCTTCAGGTCTGTCACTTCCTACTAGGACAGCTTTAGGCAGTGATTTTTGAGTCTCACTGTTTTCCCTTCATACACCGAGGTAGTATTTAAGTTTGGGGATTATTGTGAAAAACCAAAGAAAATGCCTGCCACATGATAGACACTCAGTAAATGATTTGTTGATAAAATCATTGTCATCATGATTGTCATCATCGCCATTGTTACTATAAGCTTTGTGCAAAGCTCGAGTTTGAAAAAGACTTGTTGCTTCTACTGAAGGTATCCTTATTTAATTATTGAAAAGAACCTCTACAACTTATTACTGGTGTTCATTTTTAGTAGGAAACAGAGCCATTAAGAGGTTAAAAAATAAGATCTTAGCACTATTTTAGCTGATGTCAAACTGCTATTTTGTAAAGTTGCAGAGGCTAGAGTTAGGCATTCAAACACTTTAAAGAACCTAGAGAAAAGGAAAGGAAATTTCCTCTTTATAACAGTTTAACTCATGATGTGAACATGTCTCTTATTGTGATGTACAAATGATATTTTTATGTTACTAGGGAAGTTTATTTCATTAACCAGGCTTGGGTGGTTTTGGATATGCATTGTACTGTCTCTCCTTTGTTTTCATCCCAGGCTTTATGGTTTTCATTTGAGCTGAAGATGCCTAATAAAACACTTTTAAAAATGTAATACAGTAACATGTTACCAATCTAGAAGCAGATTTTCATCTATGCTCTTAAATCTCAAGAATTCATTCTTTAACCCAGAAACAAGCAAGAAGCTACAAAGGCTGTAGGGTTCCTAGAAAGTCCCTGCCCTAAAGCCATATGTTACCTGCTGCCAGAGGAAACAGATGCTGCAGCCTTTTTAATTGTCTGCTGTGTCTTCTTGAGTCTGACGTTCTGGTTTCCTTACTCTTGATACTCTGCAAAAGTTAGTGAAGTCATTTGTAATCAGTAGTGCTGTTAGGGAAAGAGAGAATGGGGAGAAAGAGACCCATTAGCTGAGAAATGGGGAACTAGTATTGAGTTCCGCTGTGTGTTAGGCGCATTGTGTGTATGCTAGGAGGGCCCCGTCATCATTTCTAGATGACCATGAGTTAATAATGACAGTAAGTTATGTTCAGTATACTTTAAGAGGGCAGAAGAATACGTAAATTGTTTTAGAAAATTTCCTTTTCAGAATAGCTAAAATAAGATGTTGCAGTATGAACAAATAAGCTCTTTGGCTTTGAGGAGCCCTTCATTCCCTGAAAGTGTTAGTTAGATGAATGGTTGTCATAGTTGGTTCCTTTTTGTGATGCCCAGAGTTATAAAGTTCCAGCAATGTGATAATGGGTCGATTTTTTTTTTTTTTTTTGGTACCGGGGATTGAACTCGGGTCCTTGAGCTTGCGAGGCAGGCGATGGAACCACTGGGCTAAATCCCTGGCCCAGTGGGTCAATTTTTACAATGTAGCTTCTGAGGGTAACATTTATTAAGATACAGTAACACTGATTTTTATATCAAATTCTTCTAAGGTTTGCCTCGAAGCATAAACACAGATATTTTGTCCAAGGAAACAGACAGTGGAAGAAATCAGGATTTCTCCAGCTTTGATGACACAGGAAAAAGTAGTTTAGGTGACATGTTCTCACCTGTCAGAGATGGTAAGTGTGTTCAGATCAATGGATCTTGTTCTCTTGGTGGTTATTACGTTTTCATTCTGGCTAAAAGATGTGGCTAATAGCTTCAGTCTAACTTGATTCATGGTAAATTGCTGATTTTCTCAGTTCCTCGGTGGTATCTTTTACTCTTAATATTTCAAATGTTATAATTCTAAAAAATACTATAATTTTCTGTGATAACTAATGCAGATAATTTTCATCTTAGTGTTTTAATTTTCACAAAAATTTCTTTTATTGTGGTGCTGGGATTCAAACCCAGGCCCTTGATGATGCCATAACAAGCTTGCTGTCACTGAGCTCCATCCCTAGACTCTACAGATTTCTTAAAGGAAGCTTTGCCTTCATCTACTTGTAAATAAATCCCTCCAAAATCTTGGATATTTTGATATGCAAAAAATAGCATCTTGACTTCAAACATGTAAGATTCTTAGTGTTGAATTACCATTTATTACATGTCTTCATGGAGTATATGGCTAGGAGATAGATTGTCTCATCTTTTCCATTATGTGTGAAAGTACTGTCTGTCCGTCTGTCTATACCACCCACACCCACAGTGTAATATAAATGTTAATATTAAAAGACGTTTCTGGCAGCTTGATCAGTGGACATAATATATATCATCTTTCACAGTCTGTGAGCTAGGACATTGTTTAGCTGTCCTTTTTTTGGTTGTGATATTTATACGTTAATGGAATAGTCTTATGGCTAATAGCAGTATTATCAGTAAGATGGGTAAATAACTAGAGGATAATTTGACAATTAAATTGTTTATACTTATTGGCCTGGTAATTCTGTTTCTACAAATTTATCCCAGAAAATACTCAGAGAAGCCTGCCAAGATTTGTGTGTTTACTGTTCTATTTATAATTGTGAAAATCTAGAGAAAATCTGAGTGTCACCAGTGGCAGGATCTTAAAATTGGTGTGTCAACTCATGATTTTATGCAATATTTTTACTTTACAGTTGTCTTTCCCAAGTTTTTTACATTTCATAATCAGAAGGAATAAATAAAGGGCAATAGTCCAGGATATTTGTCTTCTGCCTTATTGGGCCTAAAAATAATCTGCTTAAATTTCCAGGTCAGACTCCCCTGTCTGCCATCTAGCGAAGGAGGTGAGCTGCATAGTAAGGATAGTGCAAGGAAGGGCATGAGTGGGGAGGAGGGAGTGGTGGGCAGAAGACAGGAAGGTGTGGGGTGGACCCTGAGCCACAACCTCCTGTTCTCCTTCCCCGGCAGAACTTTGGCATTGGAGGATGGACGAAGGGGCTCTTTGAAACTGTCAGAGTTACACATTTTATCTTCTGTAATAGTTTTTAAGTGAAATAAATTAGTTTTGTTGTTTTTGTAAAATGTGATTAGAATTTGAGGCTTTGGCCTTCCATCAGGGTTTTATGTTATTAGTAAGGAAAAACATGAATTCTGAAAATAATGCTAATTTTCATTGTCATGGAATTTGTCTTTTAATTTCAAAGATGTAACTATTTTAGTAAAAGCCATGATCTCTTCATGCCTCAAATTCTTCATCTTTAAATAAAAATACTTCTTTCTTAAGTAGAAACTAATACTTTCTAAAATGTATGTGTGTCGGCATGCAGTGTACAAATCAGGTAGTACAAGTAGATAATGTTTCTAAGAATATGATGACATTTGGCAGATGAGTTCATGAGTTTTGCTCATGTTTTTATTAATCCATTAAAATTGACATAAGCAGTATTTGTTCATGTACTGGTAAATGAATTTATAGTATTGAAAAATATAAAACCATATTTTTATAACACCATATTGCTTGCAAAATATTTTTATCTTGTTTCAATTGATCCTCAAAACTTTTGAGATGATCAAGGCATTATCCCCATTCTAAAGATGCAGAAACTGAAGTGTAGTTGCACTAGAGGCTTGCCCATGGTGAGAAAGAATTAAATGCAGTAGGCAAAACTGAAACTGAACTGCAGATCTCTAGATCTGTTTCATGGCTTGTTCTGTACTTGGGTGACTCATTAAGCAACTGCACCACAGAATACTGTTTTCATCTTTGCCACTATGCATGAAGCTAAAAGATCGAAAATGGAAGCTTAAAGAGTTCTAGCTTTAATCTTTAACCTCCCTCATATATTTCTTCTTAAAGTTACTAGTCTCAGAACTCTTTAGAGAAAGTAGAAAACTTCAGTTGCTGTGACTTATTTTTGACTATTTTAAAATGTGATTTTCTTATTTTATTCTAGATGCTGTAGTTAACAAGGGAAGTGATGAGACTGTAGCCAAAGGAGATGGTAAGAACTACTTGGGAGTATTTTTAAGAAAATTACAAGTGGTATTGTGTTATCTATTGCTGTGTAACAAATGATACCAACAATTTGAGGCTTAAAAGGGAGAGTAAACATTTATTGTGTAATTATTTCTGTGCCGTAAGAATATGAAGATGGCTTGGCTGGACACCTTTGGCTGCAGATCATCATTGATATTTCATTCAAGGTATTGGCCAGAGCTACATTCAAAAGAGTGAGAAAGGACCCCAAAGTAGAAGCCACAGTATGCTTGTAACCTAGCCTTGAAAGTCACATCCCACCACTTTTTTCATTTTCTCTTTGTTAGAAGGGAATTTCTAGGTGTGATTGATACTCAAAGGGAAGAGAGAACACACAAAGGTGGTGATGTGTATTGAGAAGGCAGGGATCAGTAGGAGCCATCTTAGAGGCTGTCTTTAGAGATGAACCAAACTAATAGTTATGGAAAAACTAATACTAACACATTCAATGTGTTTTTTCAGTTTTCAAAGTATTTTTACATATTCTTTTGAGCCTTGCCACTGTAAGAGATGGGATATCATCATCCACATTTGTAGATCAGAATATGGAGTTTTAGGAGTTTCAAAGATGTGCCCAAGCATACACATTAGTTAAAGGGTATATTTGAGAACCTAGTTCTCTGAATTGAAATCTCATGTCTTCTGCTGTATTTGTCTACCTAGCAGGTTAAGTGCCTCGCTAAAATATCCATGTGCAAATGGGACATCATGTGCAAATGTAATCTTTCCTTCTTTTTCAGGCTTTGATTTTCTCCCACAGTTGAGCTCAGTGTTTCCTCCAAGGAAAAATCCAGTAAATTCAAGTACTCCAATTTTTCATTCTAGTCCTCTTAATGTCTTTATGGGATCTCCAGGGAAAGAAGAAAATGAAAATCATGATCTGACAGCTGAGTCTAAGAAAACATATCTGGGAAAACAGGAACCTAAAGACTCCTTAAAACAGGTATCTACATGTAAATGATACTGAACTCACCTTGCATGTCTGTCAGTTGAAAGCAGCCTGCTGCCAGGGGATGTATCCTAATTATTGACAGTGCTCTATATTCACTTTCTAGGTAGAAAAGACTCTTCAGTCTTAATGTCACCTTTTTTGTGTGTGTGGTGAGAGTCTGCTGGCATTGGAAGCCAGGGTCTCATGTATGCCAAGGACATGCTGCATCACTGAGCTGTGCCTCCAGTCTGTGATGTAACATTTTAATAACTAAAGGACACTTTTGAAATCTGTCTTTGGATATATTGAGGCTATCAGCAGTTGTAAACTTGACTGTTTTTTTCTAGGATATCTGTCTGTGTAAGAACATTTCATAGCTTAATTCTTTTAAAATACATTTTCTTTGCAGCATTAAGCGTCAAGTTGGCAATCAAGTCATTTACTCTAAGGCAGTGCAGATTTGATTCTCCTGAGAATGGAGTTCATCATTAATACTTCTGCTAAAAACACAGTATCCAATATAGAACGTAATTGCTTATGTAGGGGTTCAAAATGGTCAGATATTATAGGAAGAGCAAATCTATTAGGTGTGTAATATGTATTTTCATATCTCCTATTTAGAGTAATATTGAAAAGATTATCATGCAGGAAGTACGAAAATGTCTTTTGATTTATTTTTCAAATATTTCTGTCTAGTTTACCACATGAAAGCTTGGGAATTTTCTTTTTATTATTGTTATTATTATTTCTTTTTTGCCAGTGATTTGAATTTTAAATTATATTCAACAGCAGATGCTCAGAAAATTAGCTTTTCCTCCTCATGTTATTGTTGACTCTTTTTAATTAGTAGACTTATTGTGCTGTTAGACCTAATATCTATTTTACTTCTTTGAAATCTTTTCCTATTCTTCCTTCACTTCCCTGGTCCTACCTACTGCAAAAAAAGTGGAAAGTACATAGACTTTTAGAAGTGATATGGGTAAAACAAATTTTAAATTAAAATAATTGTCTACTTTAAATGTGAAGTTTGCAAAGTTGATCTCCTCTGGTGCTGAAACTGGGAATCTGAATACCTCTCCATCCTCTAACCAAACAAGAAATCTTGAGAAATTTGAAAAGCCAGAGAAAGAAACTGATGCCCAGTTGATATATGAACCCCCAGTAAATGGATCCTCAACTCCAAGTAAGTTCATAAAGCTTCCTGATGTTTGCTGGTGTTAAGTTGAATGACATTCCTGTTGTTTAACTTGGAAAGGATAGAATGATCGTAGACTTAAAAAACAGTCCTAGGAGTTTAAAGTTTATGGACATTTTTATAGTGTTACTTTCTTACTGGAAGGCAATGAAATGTGTATGATGGTTGAGTCCGGCAACATTGATTTGTTCCTCATTTGGTGGGAATTTCATTTTCAGTCAAATATGTAAGGCTTTGATTTAATATGGAATGTATAGAATTATATTGTAGGGTTATTTGAAAAGGAATGATTAATTATTTGAAATTGTAAATTTTTTTTCCCTTTTTCATATTAAAGTCTTACCCTTAGAATTTATGCCATAGACTCATAAAAACTTGATGCATTTAAAGGCCTATTAGGTTCACCTTTAAGATCGTCTATACAAAGAAACTCTTCATAGAGAAGCATCTCTTTTTATGGGTATCTATATTTTACTTTAAGGTTTCTATGGATGTATTGCATTAGCTTAAACTCTAGGGCTTTGGCTGTAGCACTACTTTACTCCTATATTCCATTTGTTTTTAATAGTCTTGGTTTATCTGGTTTGTGGTACAGCTTGTCACATTCATCTTTTATAAGAAGAAATGGTTTAGAGATTCTTCAAGATTAATCCCTCTGTCATATGTTACTACATTAGAGAGTTGGCAGTTTATATATATAGATAAATGACTATTAGAAATAATGCCATAAAAGATTCTAAAATTTGTATTCCAGACAGTGGATTTTTCTAAATGTCACAGGAACCCTGTTCTTTGCCAGTTTTTCAAGTTTCCTCATGCCAAATCTTATTTAGAAATGTTTGATGTCTCCCAGTCCAAGTTGACTATTAATATTTTCTCCATTCTTTTAGCTCCAAAGATAGCATCCTCTGTGACTACTGGAGTTGCCAGTTCCCTCTCAGAAAAAATAGTCGATACGATTGGAAACAATCGGCCAAATGCACCATTGACATCTGTTCAAATCCGCTTTATTCAGAACATGATACAGGAGACATTGGATGACTTCAGGTAGTAATTAAGAAATTACTCTTTCTTTTCTTTTTTTCTTTTCTTTCTTTCTTTATCCCCCCCCCCATTAAGTTTATTGGTACATTTTAGGTATAAAATACATTTACATACATCATTGGGCTCTTGTACCTTTACATGAATATCTTGGTTCTTATTTTTTTTTCCACTTCCCCTGCCCTCCCTTCCCTATTTGCAAAGATTTTTGTTTCCATTTTTTTCCTTTTCTCATATTTTTTCTTTTCCCTTCTTTCCTTTCCCCTACGCCTCCCACTTTCCCTACTCCTTTAGACCTTTACTTC
>NW_004624750.1:10425848-10504302 GCF_000247695.1 Heterocephalus glaber | reverse complement strand
TTGTTTCCTATGTTGGGATTCCATCATGTTCCTCAGATCCTCTATTTTTTTATCTGTGTCCTCTCTAGATTTATTAATCATGTCTTGTGCTATGAGCACAATCTTTGCTGTTGTCTAAGAAATTATTTCTGATTTCATTTTTCCCAGATCCTCTGTTGTTGCCAGTTCAGGGAGTGAAGGTGTTTGAGTATCAGATTGTTCCATCTCGCTTTCCTTTGGGGTTGCTGTAGGTGATCTGGAAATCTGGTTTTGAGGCTTGTTTATATGTCTTCTCATTTCCACGGCGGGGTGGGGAGTTGCTTCTGGAACCTACATGTCTCACCTTCTCTACCCTAGGAGTGTGGAATGGCAGTTGGGGAGCCTCCTCCCGGGCGCTCGGACTGGCTCACCTGCTCTGCCCTAGGAACATGGAATGGTGGTGGGAGAGCCTCCTCCTGGGCGCTGGCACTAGCTCACCTTCTCTCTAGAAATTACTCTTTCCATGTTGACCTCACATTTTTGTTGTTTTATTAGATGAGAGTAACTGTATAAGTAATTCTGGTAACCATAAAGCCATAGAAAACATGATGAGTTCTTTCAGTCTGATTACACTGCATTTATTGACCATCAGCTAGAAAAAGACACATTTATCTAGAGCAGTTATCAAGTGACTTCACAGGGAAGTGTGACATAGAGGTTACTATTGTGGGTTTTTTAAAATCATCAACAGAATCTTGTAAACTCAAATGTAGTTCTTATGTGTGGTGTTTATAGATCACCTATTAAATATGCCATGTGTGCATTGTAGAGGAAGGTATTTTTAAAAATAATCATAATTTCAAAATATGCATCAGAATATAATACTTAACATAAAAATTTTTTCCCTAATCTCACTTTGTCTTTTTGTTGTTGTTGTTATTGTTGTTTTGTTTTTGAAGACAGGGCCTCACTATGTAATTCACACTGGCCTTGAGCTCACTGTGTAGCGCAGGCTGGCTTTCTGTCTCAGCCTTCCAAGTACTGAGATTATAGGCGTGCACCACCACATTCAGCTTCCAACCTTATTTTTTCCTCCTTTGATTTCTGAATTATAAGAAAATGTGTTCTAGGATGCTGTTTTTTACTTATTATTTTAATATTTTGGAAACTTTTAAATTATTAGAATTGTTTTTTTACCTAACCTATAGTGTCTTGGATTATCATGAACAAGATTATTGAAGGTGTCTGGTTTCATTGATGCATATTTATTTTCAATGTTTAAATTATTTTAAAAATAGTTCTCTATTAGAAAAAATTAAGCATTTCCAATAAATAGTAGTTTGTGTACAAGATACTAAGTATACAGAAAGAGCCATCTACCCACATAATTTATTTAGGATGGTATGGTGTGTCCTGCTGTGTGTCTTCTTTTAATGTGAATTAGTTCACTTGTGATTGGCAAATAGGGCAGTTGACAATATAATGGAGAAATTGTGTTTGTTCTTGCAAGAACAGCCAGAATAAAGTGCGTATTAACACAGCTGAATGCGTTAACTCCATCCATGTCCGTCTCCTCTTTGTCTTTACTTGTAGCTGTGAGCTCCGTGTTTGAATCACTTATTTGTGAATATCCCCCCATTTTGAGGTATTTTCCTCATGCTTCTGTAATTTGATAATCCCAGTTCTTTCTTCTGTATTCTATCTCCTTCCATTAAGTAACCATCACTTGGTTAAGGTACTTTATTCAATATTTTTCTGTTAAACTCACCAAGTTATTTTTTAACTGTGCTAAGATTTTTTATTAGGATTTAATTGTTTCTGTGAGTGACCTGGTTACAAAGTTGGATAGGTTTTGAGTTGTCAGCCTCAATCCTTTTTCTCTAAGTGCTGTTATTTTAAAATACTGTTCACATACTGTTTTTAAAGAATATGAGGTTTTTCAGGAATACATAAATATTTATGACATGATAGAACGTCTGGAGACAGCCGACTATATTGTGAACAAAATGATGTTGGAAATACAGAAAGGAAGCAATTTGCTGGGGCAGATTTAGAAGGGTATAACTGGAGGTTTTATTTTACACAGAAGTATGTGGGAACAACATGAACAGACACAATTGTAAATTCTAGGAATACTTTACACAGGAGGCACTGTGGCGAGAGATGCAGACAAGGTAGTTAAGGCGGACTGAGGTAGTGGAGGGTCTTTAGCATCTTTAGTCACATGAGTAATGTGGTGCTGTTTGTTATGTGTTCAGCAAGCATTTGGTGTCTGTTCACTGGTTTGGGATGATTGGAAGGCAGCGGGCTCAGGACCTTCCCTTCAGCAAGCCTGGAGACCCAAGTGCTTCAGTGACTGAATTCTCTGCGTTACAGCCCAGCTGCTGACTCTTTGGGTTGCTAGAGGTGGATTCTTTCACACTCTGATCTCTTTTTGGCTTTCTGTGCCTGGGTACCAGAACGGTTGAGGATCTCTGTTGCCCCTGGTCTTACAGGTTGTACACAGCAGCACTATCATTAGGGGCCTAACGGGGACAGTGTTGAGGGACTCACTCTGAGCTGATGTTCCTCAGCTGTGAAGAGCGGCTGCCACCTTCTCCCTGAGGCCCTAGAGTGCTTTCAAAGTGCTGTTCTCAGTTCTCCCCGGCCCAACTCTAGGCTCTGTGAATCTTGCCTTGGAGGGCGGAGTCTGCCCTGTTGCTCTGCGTGTCCCTGAAGTTTTGCTTTTTTTTTTACATAAGCCCTCAATGAGGCCTGTGGGGGAAATAAATGTAGACTGTATAGCTGAGGTTTCTTTGGATTTTTAACTGTTGTGAAAGGCTTCACTTGGCCCTTAAAACTCTATAAAACTTTCGATCCAGCTCCAGGCCACTGCTACCTCTTTTTTCTTATTATGGAAACAACACATATTGCAGAAGGAAAGGGAGGTAAATATGGGTCTTAAGTAGTAGACTTTCCTTCTTTACAAGACCATGGCCCTTGAAGTCCTAGCTACATTGGTGGTTCTCTGATACCTTCCCTCATTGATTGGTTGATTGGTTGATGCCGAGAATAGAACCCAAAGCCTCATGCATGCTGGGCAGGCAGTCTATCACTGATCTACACCCCAGCCCTTCTGATACTTCTGTTTTGAATTCAGCTTTTTTCATAACAAAGCAGAAGGAATTTTTAGAAATACTTTGTAGTTGAAAAAAAATAAGGTACTTGAGATTAAAGCTAACGGAAGATGTTGAAGATTTTTGTAGAAAAAAATTTTTAAATGTATTACAAAACATTAACACTTAAATAAATGTAAAGATATCATGAAGATGTCAGTTCACAAGCCAATCAAAATACCAACTCATTTATTCAAAAGATGATGATGAAATGATTCCAAAACACATATATAGAAGAAAAAGGCCCAAGAAAGAGTCACTCTAGAGAAGAATAAGGTTGAAGGAGGACTTATTTATCAGATGGATAAGCTTAATTTTAAAGTAAGATTAGTGTAGTATTATGTTGACATAGAGTGGTCAGATTAGACAAAGGACTCAGTCTAGAAAGAAAAATGACAGAGGTAACATTGCAGATCTGTGTGCAGAATATGGACTAATCAGTATATTGTGGTATGTGATTATTTGTGTAAAAATAAATGTAGATCTCTATTCCATACTATTCAAAAAATCAATCCCATATTTTAAAAATTTCAGTGTGAGAGGCAAAATTTTAGGTGGTTTAAGAGTTTATAATTTCAGAGTAGAAAAATGATTAATAATAAGGAAAGGCACTACTCATAAAAATAGGTTGGTAATATGACTGCAGTATTAAGTTAATAAATTTGAGTGTTATTGATAAGAACTCTCATCCCGAGGTGTCATTAACAAAGGATAAGAAACATCTGTAGTACTAATATCACTAGCAGAAGATCAGATTATATAAGGGATCCTTACAAATGAATAAGAAAAATATTTGAAGACATTTCTTAGAAGAGGAATGATATATGATCATGAGGAAAAACTGTTCAATCCCATAATTAGAGAACAGAAAATGCAGTAAGATACCATTTCATACCTGCTAGGTAGGAAACACTGTGAAAAGTCTGGTAATACCAAGTCTTGGTGAGTATATGGAGCAAGAAGAACTGTTATATGGTTGATGAACTATTCACCAATACTTGGAAATACAATTTGCATGATTTTATAAAACTGAACAAGTGTATACCTGGGTTTATTACTGGATATATCTGTGGATATTGACATTTGTGGATTGAGAGTTATATACATAATTGTTTATAACAACGTATCAGTAATAAAAACTTGAAAAATCAAGTATTAATTGACAGGAAAATGGATATACCAGTATAAACCAATGAATTACATAGACTACGAACTTGAAAGTATGTTATCTCTCCAATATAATCTATTTAGGACTGCATAGAGTTTGATACCTTTTGTAATGCCCCAAAACAAGCACAATAGAAGCAGATTAAGTACTACTATTCAAATATAGTTTTTTAAGGAAAGCATTTCTTTGCTCAAAATTCAGGGAATTATGACTCCTTCCTGGGATTTCTCCCCAATAGTTAAGTGATTGTATCAGATAGGATACCAGTTTCTCTGACTTGATGAAGTTCTAGCTCCTTAGTTGTGTTATGAGTGACCACTGTTTCTAATTTTCATGTGTTCTTTTGTAGGCATGAATTAATTGCATTTTATTGAGTAAATCATGTTACAACCACCCACATTTCTACTGGAAATGTTTTCTTTAGTAGCTAAACACTGATAATCAAGTGATCTTGGTAATCTAATGAATTTTTTCTATTTCTTCTAAGTCTGTGTGTTTCTTTCATGACTATTTCTACCCAAAGAAATACAGTACCATAGGAGAGCTACAGGTAGACAGCTTGGGTTTACACTCTACTCCACCATTCATCCCTTGGGTGGCTTTGGACAAGTTATAACTGGCTCAGTGACTTAGTTGGCAAAATGGAGGAAACAATAGCTCCTAATTGTGAGGATTAAATGAGTTCTAACATTTGAAGTATAAGAAACAGTGCCACATACACAGTAGATGAGGGCTAAATGCATTGGTGCTTTTATTTTTGTGATAATTATTAATCTCCAGTAATTGACCATAAGAAATGTTTCTTGAATGATCTAGAATCTGTTGAAGTCTTATCCTTCTGATAAGTGTTCCACATTTTTCCCTAGAGAAGCATGCCACCAGGACATTGTGAATTTGCAAGTGGAGATGATTAAACAGTTTCATATGCAACTGGTATGTATGGCAGATTGTCTTCTAAGTGAATATGAAGTGGCATGGATCTAGAAACAGTCCATTATAGGGCAATGCATTTTTGTCATTACAGCTGCTAAGACGAAGAGACTTTCAGAAATTTAATACGTAAAATAGATTTTAAGTAGTCACCTTTTTTTTTTTTTAAAACTTGTAATAGTTAAGGCTATTTTTTACAGCTTTTTTCCCCTTCAGTAAGTGGAAAGATGCCCCAAATCTGTGAATATAAATCTTCTCCATGTTACCAGTGATTTTTGTGGTTAAATACAAGAAATACCATTCAGCTAGTTAAATGAACATGAGAGAAATGATAGCTGAAAGCATATAAAACAGCGTGCCAAGTAAATGTGAAATACCAATCATTTACAAAACATTTCCGTTTTCTTCTAGAATGAAATGCACGCTTTGCTTGAGAGATACTCAGTGAATGAAGGTTTAGTGGCTGAAATAGAAAGACTACGAGAAGAAAACAAAAGACTACGGGCCCACTTTTGAAATTTCAGTGAATACCTTAATGTTTAGTAATTTTTGAAGTTTCTGGTAACACAGAACTACATAGAATCAGTATTGTGTTCATGACCTCTGCGGGATGCTTTTTCAGGTTCAGGGTGTTGAGATTTTGTACCAACCATTGTTTCATCCTCTCTGTCAAAAATATTTATATTTTTATATTAAATACTGCAATATTTCATCTGCCTTAAGGAAATTCACAGGGTCTTTATTTTCTGAAAGCTTTATACACTAAGTGCCCTTTTTCATGAGCAAATAAAATTTCATAAAAATAGAATTTCATAAAAAATGTTTGTTTTTTCATTACCTTTTTTTACTGATACATATTTGATTGACAAATTACCTTACAAATTTTTGGGGTGTAGTTGAGATTTAAAACTTTCATATGCTTTCTATTTTTGTGCAGAAAGAAATTTTAAAATGGCATTTGATTTTTTTTAAAGCCACTGACAAATAAAACAGAGTTGGCTAGTAATTATTTTATTAACTTGATGACATGAAGTATGACTATTTATTTCTTGTACATGTGATAATTTTTGAAATTTTGAATTGTACAAATAAACTATATCTTTTGCATTAATGCTAATGTACTTCTGCTAGCTCTCTACTCCTGCTTGGTATTTATTACCTAACTTTGTGAGAGCTAATATATCTGCTGATAATTTTATGAATTAATAACATTTAAATTTATACTACAAAGTTTTCTTCACCATGACTCAGCATACAATCAGTGGAAATTTCATATTAGATGCAAAATACTATAGTATTATTGCCACTTTTTTTCCCAAGTGAAAAATATGGATTATTTTGTTCTGTGGTTTGTAGTGTAAACTTTCTCTAATTCCTTGTGTGTTGTGGATTTTAAAAATTATTGACTTTACCATAAAATTATTTATAAAGGTTCATTATGAAAAGAATTTTTGCTTCTTGGGCAATAGTTGAACATGTAGAGCTACCTGCTGTGATCTCTACTTTTAGTGGTGTAGGATAAGGAGGTCTGCTCACATGTTTACGTTATGTCTCTTGTCCTAAGATTTAAACTCTGTGTATCATCTGTTTAACTCGGCTGCCCAATTTTGGCTTTTGAGTTGAAAATATTTACCAGAATTTGAAAAGAAAAAAAACCACACACACACACACAGCCCTAGTTTAGCTTGCTAACTTTGTTTTTCCGAAGTGATGGAAAATAGTAAAAATCTTAAGTAAGTATGAACATACTAATAATTTTGTCTGAAAATGAAAACCAGTGATTTTACTTTTCCCCAATACTCATTAAAGAATGCATTTGTATTAAAGCATATAGAGATGTTAATGTAATCTTTTCCTAGCAGATTATCAAAGCTCTATAACTTGTACCAAGTTTTCTTATATGTCACTATCAAATAGGTTTGGAAGTCATAATACAGTATTAGTGTGCTTTGCCTACCTGTTGTATTTAAATCTATTAATATTTTCCTGCCTTTTCTATACATGCATATGATGTATATTAAAAGAAGTGGGATAAACAAATTAATTTTATGAATTTTATGTGTATAGATGAAACATTTTTGTCATGGATTTAAAAGCTAAGTACAACATATAAAAATTTTATATTCAATAAATAAGAGATCTGAAACAAAGCTTTGCCTGTGGCCAAAAATGGAATAATAAGGATTGAATTTATTTTCCCACTGTAAATTAAAGAAGGACAATAACAAAACAGACAAAATATGTGAAATAGTTAATCAGATATTGGACATTATGCAGTGAACCTTGAGAGAGGGAAACAAATGAGACCCGAGAAATTCAATGAACTGAAAACACAAGTAATAAGAACAAAACTATATCAAAGTCCTTAAAGCCAGCAACAAGAGAAAATTCTTAAAAGCAGCTGAAGAAACAGACATATAAGAACAAAGAAGGTCACAGTAGGGCAATACCTATTTTTTATACACATTTTCCTTTTATGTTTTTGCAATTTATTTTTTATTTTGTTTATTAGCACATGCTTGCAGCACATGTTTACAGCCCTTGTGGGGAGTTGGCACATCTGAATTTCCTTTTTCCCTCCCTTGCTCCCCCAGTCTCTTGATCCCCTTCCCATTTGAGAAAGAGCCATCTTCCTATTTCCTGTTATCTGTCTTTTATTTTGCTCTTTATTTGCATTGTGAGTTTCTCATAAGAGAAGCCATGCGATTATTTAAGCTTGTGTGTCTGATTTATTTTAGTTAACATTATGGTCTCAAGGTGCATCCATTTTCCTACAGATTACTCAAGTTTATCTTTATGGCAGATTGTTACTTCATTGTGTGTATATTTCTTTATCCATTCATCTGTTGGTAGACATATAGGCTCCTTCTAAGATTTAGCTATTATGAATTACACTGCTGTAACAAGTATGCATGTATCTCTAATCTGATATCTTTAACTCTTGGGAAGATACCTAGAAGGGGAATAGCTGGAGCAAATGCAATATTAGTCTTAGTATTTTGAAGACTCTCCATATTGATTTCCATGGTGGTTATACTAGTTTATATTCCCAGCAACAGTGTAGAAGGGTTTCTTTTTCCCTCGCAGTCTTGCTAGCATTTGTTGTTACTTGATTTCTTGATGATAGCCATTCTTTCTGGGGTAAGATAGAGTCTGTTGTTTTAATGTGCATTTCTCTAATGGCCAGCGATACTGAACATTTTTCCATGTATTTAGTGGCCATTTGTACTTCTATGCAGTGTCTGTTCATTTCACTTGCCTATATTTTGATTGGATCTTTTATTTGGGGGTGGTCTAATTTTTTTTGAGTTTTTTAGATAAATTAGTCCTCTGAGGATAACTGGCAAAATTTTTTTCCCATTCTGTAGGTTGTCTTTTGTTGGTTGTTTACTTTGCCCTACAGATGCTTTCTAATTTGATATGTTCCCATTTGTTGATTCTTGGTGCTGTTTCCTGTGCAACTAGGGTTCTGCATCAGTGTATTTACTGAAAGAAAAAAATTTCTATTTAGAATTCTGTACCTAGTGAAAATATGAGAAACAAAAATTTAAAAAAACTACAGACCTAGGAAAGTTGAAAAAGTTCATCACAAACAGAAAGCCTGTGGAAATGTTAATGTCTTAGGAGTAACATGATACCAGGTGGAAATTTGCAACAAGAATGAAATGAAGAACATAAAAGGTTAATATGTGAGCACAGGATTAAAAAATTTTAATTGGTATTTCAAAGGTAATAGATTACTTAAAGCAAAACAAGATAATATGTGGTTGACACTCAGAGTTAACACTGCACCACGACTGCGAGGTTGGAAGGTTCCTAAACTAATGAGCGAGATAGTGTTACCTGAAAATAAACTGCAGTAAGCATGTAAGCTGTGAATGCTAAATTTAGCATCCAGAAAGAAACTTAATAAATAGCTAATAAGTCAATAAAAGTAATAAAATGCAACAGTTAAATCCAAAAGGAGACAGAAAAAAGAACAAACAAAATACTAACATGGTAGATTTAAATAGCTATATCCATTATTACATTAAATGTCATCTCACAGAACTTATTATTCAGTAATGATTTCAGATAGGGTCTTTAAAAATCTAACTAGAAGACAGGTGTGGTGGCACACACCTGTAATCCCAGCTCGGGAGGCTGAGGCATGATAATCACTGCAAGTTGGAGGCCAGTTTGGGCTACATAATGAGTTCAAGGCCAGTCAGAATTACATAGCCAGACCCTGTCCCCCCAAAAAAACAAAGAAATTCAACTATATACTGAATACAGTAACCCCAATTTAAATATAAAGACACAGTTTAAATGTGAAATGAAATGTTAGTACGTTGAATGCAAATGAAAACGAATTAAAAATTTGTGGGAATTAGAGCAGTGATTATGGAGCAGTCTGTCTGTCTGTCTGTCTGTCTGTCTATCTATCTATCTATCTATCTATCTTTAATCAATAACCTCAGCTTCCACCTAAAGCCAGAAAAATAAGTGAACTCCAAAGTAGAAGAAGCAAACCAAAAAAGTACAATATAGGGGCTGGGGATTTAACTCAGTGGTTCTGCTGCCTGCCTCGAAAGCAGAAGGTCCTGAGTTTGATCCCTGGTACCAAAAAAAAAAAAAAAAAAGTACAATATAATTGGAAAACAAAACCAGTTGAGAAAGCCAAAAAGTTGTTTAGCGATCAGTTCTGTGGCCCCACTAATGAGAAAAAGACATCCATTACCAATATCAGGAATGAAAAACAGCATCACTACAGACTCTACAGATATTTCTGGCAAAGAAAATGCTAAATATGAAAGACTATACTGTTGAATTTTTTCAAATAAATATCCCAAAGAAGGAAAATATCCCAGTTCTCAACAAATGGTTATAAGAGAAAGAAAAAAATAATTCTCAGCTTCTTGAGGCCAGTGTTACTCTGATACCAAAATAAGGCAGCATGATGACAGCAGAACTGGTTGCTGTTATATGGATGTCCTCACTTGGTGAAAGTACATTAAAGTGTAGTGCTCACTTCAGCAGCACATGTAATACATTAAAGTGTAACCCTGTGATAGAAACTTATTAAGGTATGTTAAACTTCAGTAAATACTTAACACAATAAGAGTCTCAGTGGGCTGGGGATTTAGCTCAGTGAGGCAGCACCTGCCTCCCAAGTGCAAGGTCCGGAGCTTGATCCCTGATACCAAAAAAAAAAAAAAAGGATCAGTGGAACAAATAGGAAACAATAGCAAGGTGGTATATTTAAAACCAAAAATACTAGTAATCATAGTATAGATAGAATGCCCACTCCAGTTAAAACAAAAATTGGCAGACTAGAGTTTTTAAAAACTAAGTGCTGATGACAAGATATTTTGAAAGTTTAGGCTACAGAAAGAATGATAAAAGTGGAAAAAGTTACTTGTAAACCATGCAAAATCTAGCAAAAAAAGTATTAATAGAGTGAATTTTAAGACCAAAAAAAAAAAATCACTGGAGATAAAGATACTTCATAACATAAGTTTCAGTTCACTGGAAGGACATAAAAACTAATATTTCATGCACCTAATAACAGCCTTGATACATAAAGCAAAGGACCAGGTCAACAGTTCTGGGGGAGACTTTTTTTTTTTTTGGTACTGGGGACCGAACTCAGGACCTTGCGCTTGTGAAGCAGTTGCGGTGCCACTGAGCTAAATCCCCAGCCCCTGGGGGAGATTTTAACACGCTTCTCTGAGGAGATGATGGAAGTAAGGCACAAAATGTTCAGTTAACTTCTGTTTCATTTGCTGAGAGGGTTTTTCTTTTGTTTAATTGCAAATGAATTATCAATTGCTTTTACTGCATCTATTAACATATAATTTTCCTTTTAATTCTATGAATATAGTAATTTGTATTGATAGTTAAATGTTAAAGCATCCTTGCACTCTGAACAAACCTCATTCATCAGCTTGGATTTACTTTGCTAGTATTTAGGATTATTTCATCTATGTTTATGAGAGAGATTAACCTTTAACTTTCCCTTTTTAGAACAGCCTTATCAAATCTGAGTATCAAATTTATGCTGAATGCTAGAAAAAAAATTTGCCAAATACCTAGTAAAATGAGAGGCTTTTGACAATACCGTCTGGAGTGAATTCACCCATTGCTCAAGGCAGAGGCATAGAGAGTGGATGGAATCGGACCACCTTGCTCTAACCAGGGCATTAGGAGAGACAAAGAGGTGGTTTATAGGTTTGCTGAGGCTTCTGCCTGGCATCCGCCTGTTTCCATGCAGCCCTCCCATTGTATGAATGTGTCGAATTTTATCAACTGTTGAATTCTGTTGGATATATGTAGAAATGGTTACAGATTATTGATTCCTTGGTGGTATATTTGATATTCACAATAAACTTGAAATTTGATTAACAACAATCCTTCCTTCTCCACATATGTCAAATAATAGTTTTTGTAATAGTAAGGTAAATTTATGCACATAGAGAAATGACAATGGTGGTTGAACATAGTTGACATGTCCTTGATGTAGATGTTGTGGGTCCCATTCAAGTGACATGTGACAAGCAGCTCACTCAAAATGTCAGAAATCAATTTTGCTTCGTTTTGCATTCAGACAAATTGAACTTTTCAAAATTTATTTGAAGCACATCTTATGTCAAAAGATACCTACTCTATTATTTGAATACTAGTGACATGAGAAAACATTTTCTCTCTCATTTTAAAAATGAGCATCTCGCTAAATTTTTATCTGCCAAATGCAATTGAAGACTATTTGGATGTCTACATACTGCTATAGTTATTGAACTCTCCTTAAATAACAAAGTTACTGACTTTGGCACAGAATGAAGTTGTCTAATTGGAGTAGTAGGGAACAGGTGGAACAGGGGCTGAACAAAGGAATTTGCAGAGAGGACTGTTGATGTGGCTGGGGCAGAGCAGGGAGGGGTGTGCATGGCCTGGTGAGGTGCACGCGGAGGGGCGTTTACAGAACGGGGAGAGCCACCACCTTCAGCTTCATGAGGTGAATGCAGCTGATGTTCATTTTGTGTATCAGGCCTGGCTTTTTAAGTTTGGAAGAAGAATAGCACATCATCTGAGTTCAGGATGAGATTATTCTGGTGACTGTAGGATGTCTCCTGTCTGGAAGATTGGTTTTGTTGGAGTTGCTGCCAGAATTAGTCTTAGGTAATATTTTAAGGCATTACCCCCTGATTGAACAATACTCACAGAAAGTTCCATCTCAGTTTGTGCTTCAGCAGAGAGGCTCCATCTGACAAGACTCACTTTGGAATCCGTGTCTTCATTTTTAATCACTCAGCGAACAGCAGTCACCTCCCAGGTGCTAAGCACTGGGATCGTCCTGAGGAGCACACTCATCGTGCAGAAAAGGCAGATATATAAATGGAATCTTCATGTGCTATGAGCCAGGGAACGGATATATATGCACACGGCCTAGTGGAGAAGGCAGAGAGAGAGGCAACAGCTGTAACCTGTATGGGTAGAGTGTATCCAAGGAGGTTTCCCAGAGGTTGTGGGAGGTAAAATTGAGGTGACAGGTGTGAATTGAGAATTAGAAGATGAGTAGAAACGGGCCTGGTGAAGAGGGAGAGGGAGGGAGAATTGCTTCCCATTAGGGGCTAGAAATGATGTGTGAGACCTATCAGGGCGAAGGGCCAAGGGCAGTGGGACTGCAGAGGTGAGCCGGGTCACATCAGCAGCAGCTCTGCACACAGACCAGGCCGCTAGGATGTTCTTCTGAGGACAGAGATGGACTGGTGATGGGTATTCAGTGGCACTGTGACATACGGAGTTTAGAAAGATGATTCTGACCACTGAGGAGTACAGATTTGAGCCAGTTAAACCAAAGGCAGCAGTGCCATGTGGCAGTAGTGCAGCAGTCTAGGTAAGAAACGTGGAGGGCCAAAACCATAAAAGGATAGGAGTGAAAGTTTAGAGGGTGAGCTTAGCAGATCTTGATGAAAAATGGCTATTTGCTACAATGCGTCTAGAAACTACTGGATAAACATTAGGTGGGCTCCTGATTTAAGAAGGGTTTTCATGTTTAATAATTATCCATCTGGCCTCATTTTCAGAATTTTAAGCATTAAAGGTATGTACAGGAATAAAGAGTTTCCGACACCTATTAAGCTTTTTCTGTCCCTTATTAACCCACAGATCTGAGCTATAATTAATTTTTGAATAATGACCCATCTTTTTATTTTGGAGGGAGATTCTAAAATGGTCAAAGAGGGTTTTTCTTTTACTGTTGGATGTTTTCCTTTGAATTTTATTTCAATATAATTCTATTTTTATAAGCAATATAAGTTTCTAATTATCTTTGCTGGGTTTTGTTTAGGGAGTATGTTAGATTCTTGACAAAACTATCTCAAATTAAATGATATATATTTATCAAGTCTGACATATTAGATGAAAAGAATGTTATATTTTTTTACCATATGTGTTTCTCATACTGCTTGTAAATTTATTTTATAATCAAGATGAACAGTATAATTTGAAGCATAATATTCTCATTTCAAATGATCACAGGGACTCTCGATTCCTTCTCTGCTTTTATTATATATAAATTGGTGATATCAGTCATAGCAATGACTTATTTAGTGCTGGGTCATCAACTCCCTATTATGAAATTATTCCTATGAGAAGATACTGACTCAAATAACAGGCAAGGAACACATGGCACAAACACAGGCTGTCGATTTTATGTGAGTTTGTGGGAGTCAACGCATCCTCCGTGTCTTGCTTGATGGCTGTGTTTTGATTCTCAAAGCTGACATATTTCTGCATCTTTTTTTCTTCACGTAAGAGCAACTGATTCATTAAAAACCAAAGAAACTGCTAAGAATAAGAATCTGAGCAACCAAAAAATAATTCCATATCTTACTGCAAGGTAGAATACATCAAGTTGAAATATTCTGTTGTCACTACATTATTGGTGAATTGGCTAGAAATGCATTTACATTTTGTTCTAATCAGTGTATTCTGTCAGTTCAATATCTAAGAGGTTATATATTTAGGCCATTTGGTCAAAATCATTAAAAAATGCATGACAGCAACAACAATAAGAAACATCTTATCTACCATTAAATCTATGCTCATTTTCTATTTCTGCATAACCAATTGCCAAAAGCTTAGTAGCTCCAACCAACTCCTATTTATTATTGTACTGCTTGTCTTGCTCAAGAGTCTGAGATGCTCATCTGAGTCCTTTGCTCAGGGTCTCAAGGAGCACAGTCTGGGTGTTGGTCAGGGCTGTGGTCTCTTCTGGAGACAACTGGAGAGAATTCATTTCCAAGATGGCTCCAGTAGTTGACAGAACTCTTCTTTCTGTGGCTGCATGACCACAAGCACTGACTTCCTGTCAGCTAGCTGCTTCCTGAAGCTCCTAGCCGCCTGGGCTTCTCCAACGTAGCCATTTACTCTATCAACCTAATGAGGAGAATTTCCTTTTTCAGGGAGGATCTAGTTCTTCTTCCACTCGAATAGGTCACCCTTCTCTCTGACTAATCTCCATTTTAATAAGTCAAAAACAGCTGATTTAGGATCTTAATTACAGCGAAATTCCTTCACCTGAGTCACAATTAGAGTCAGTTACAATTTCTACCCAAACTCAAGGGACAGTGAGAACCCCTGGGAGCAAGATTCACAGGAGGCAGCTCAGGTAGGGGGTCTAGCCACCACAGAGCTCTGTGTCACAATGTATTTCTATTATTTTATCTTATAATACATTAATACTTTATTAGAAATTTATACTTTTCCTTTTGGTGTGAGGGAAACGAACAATTGATCAAGGCTAGACCCATCAGTGACATTCAAAGGATAGACTCCTACCTTTGAGTCAGATCTGTGCGTCAGACACTTTGGATCACTTGCTGGAAGAGGTCTGGAATATGCCAGCTTTGGGGACATGTTCACTGTGACTTACATTTGTACAAATGGTTATGCCTGAAAATGACCCTTTTCCATTCTTAGCCATCTTGCAAGACCTTGCTATCTATACTGAAGCCCTGCTGACATTCTCAGGCAGAGATACCATTATCTTCTCTGCTGTCAGAATAACTTATAAAAGTCATTTTGTATCACTTTATACCTAGGGTTGTAGCTAGTTGTTTATAGAGTTTTTTCTATTTTTCCTTTGTGTCTGAACTGAGACACTCTCTTTTATATTGCCTATCTTGTATTTCCAGTGTAGGACTTGGTACAAAGTAGGTACTCAATAAATAAATTAAATCTAAATGAATGAATGAAAAATGAGGATAGGCTGGAGTGGTAACAAAATAATTATAGAGAAATAGAGTACAAAGAAACAGGTAAAGAATAATGTCAATGGAATACAATGATAGAGCATTTACCAGGTTTTATCAAGAACGAAATTGAGCATGTGAAAGACAACAGTTGTGAATAAGTCTAGAAAAATCACATCATGGAGAGCCATGAATTTTCTAGGTTACAAATAGATGAACTTAATGAAGATTTGAATCTAGAAAGAGACATAAATCCAATAATTCCACAGATATGTAATTTCAAAGTGTAAAGTGCTCTGTAAAGACATGTACCCTGTGCTGTAATGATAATTAGTAAGATGACTTTATTTAGCAAGGATCACTTGAATAAGTGACCTGTGATGTGATGTGAGGGCTGAAGGTTGGGTGGTAGTTACCTGAGGGAAGGGTAAAGAATGGTGCATGAGCAGGGTGGAGAGAAGGTCAGACTCAGGTTCTGCAGTGTGTCGCCTATCACCACTACCGTTTTGGTCTTTGTCCTAGAGTAATGGGAGGACATTGAATTTAGACAGAGTGGGCTTGGGGAAGGGATGCAGGGGAAACGAGAAATGGATGATTTGACTTGTCTTTTAAAAACAGTATCCCTGAAGAATAGATTAAAAGAGTGCAAAAGCACACAGAGGGAAGTGACTCCTTAGGAGACTATTTTACTAGTGTATGGAGTAGACCATAAAGACTTGATCGAGGAAAAGCAGAAGAGCTTGTGAGAATTAGACAGATTCAAAATATTTTATGGAGATTTAGTTAACCGGATATGGAAAGTGTAGATGAGATATGTTTTGTGTTTATAACTAGATGAAAGGTCATCTTCAGGAATGACGTATTTAGAGTATGAATGTATTTAGAGAGGGTAGAGGCCATGAGATCTGTTTGGAGAGTGCTGAAATGGGGAAGTCCAATGGTCTGATGGATACATATTGAGTTTTAAACTTAGGGGTGAGATCTATGTAAGAAATAATGGGGTTTCCCATACATCCCAAACAAGCGATTGATTTGTGACAGTGTCCTAAGGTCATTTAATTGTCTGGTTTTTTGGTGAAGGAATGAGTAGAAAGCCACATACAAATAAATGGAGTTTGGCCCTTGTCTTACATAATATTAAAAAAATTAACTAAAGTACTCAACAGCTGTAAGTGTAAGCGCTAAAACTTTGACACTCTTAGAAGAAAAACGGAAAAATCCTCATAACCTTAGGCTTGTCAGTAGTTTCTTATATATAACACCACAAGCACAAATGACAAGCACAATGGATAGTCTGGACTTTGTCAAAATTCAAAGTTTGTATGTCAAAGGACACTACCAAGCAAGTAAAAACGGAGAAAATATTTTCAAATAATATATCTGATAAGAACATATTATCTATGATATATAAAGAAACTTTATAACAAAAAACATAAGCCAATTTAAAAATGGGCAAAGAATGTTTTGTCCATGGAAGATACTCAAATGGCTCACAAGTACATCCAAAGATGTTCAACTTCATTGATTACGAGGCAAATGGAAATCCAAGCCATTATGAAGTACAATTTCTCAAGCACTAGGATGGCCATAGTTTAAAAAGCCAAAAATAAGTATTGACAAGAATGTGAAGAAATTGGAAGCCTATAATTGCGCAAGGAGATTTATCAGATAGGCTTACAGGATCAGAGACAGGTGAGTCCACAATGTCTGCACGCTGAAGAGGCAGAAGATCCAGTGGTCCAAGAAGCCAGGACCTGTAAAGAGGAAGGATGGAGGCTATTGCACCGTTTGGAGACTGAAAGGCCTGGAAGCTCCCTGGAGAGTTGCTGGTATGAATCTGTGTTGAAAGGTGGGAGAAGCTGGAGTCTGATGTCTACAGGTGATGACAGCAGTAAAAGTCACACCTGCTCAAGCAGAATGGGGCATTTCAAATACAGGCTAACTTCCTCCTTCCCCTTTCATTCCATCTGGATTGTAAGCCTGTTAATCAGGATGAATCTTCCCCCCCTGCCCCCGCAGTGTGTTGGCCTATGTGCCAATCATCTCTGAAAATATCCCCACAGACACAGCTAAAAGTGGACTGTATTAATCTGGTAGGTAATTCTTAATCCAGCCAAGCCAATAATTATGATTAATAGTCACACTCATATATTGCTGGTGGGCAGGTAAAATGGTGCAGTCACTGTGGAGAACACTTTGACAATTTCTCAGTAAGTTAAACATAGATGTACTATTAAGATCCAGCAATTCAACTCCTGAATATATGACTCTAAGAATTAAAAACAGGTACCCAAGCAAAAGCTTATATAGTGTACTACTCTTCACAGCAGCATTGCTCACACTTGATAAAAGGTAAAAATAACCCAAATGTCTGTCAACGGATGAACGAAGAAACAAAATATGGTCTATCCACACAAGGCAATCTTAACTAGTCCTACACATGAAGGAAGTGCAGTACATGCTCCAACATGGAAACACTGTGCTAAGTGAAAGATTGAAGGCACAAAAGAACATACATTATAAGATTCTGTTGACATGGAATGTGTAGGATTGGTAATTCTACAGAGACAGAAAGCACATAGTGGTTACCTGAGGGCAAGGGGTGGAGAAAAATAGGGAGTGACTATTTAATGGGCATGGAGAGGTTCCATTCAAGATGCTGATAAAAATTCTGGAACTAGGTAATGGTGATAATTGCACAACATTGTGAACATACAACAACATCATGGAACTGTGCACTTTAAAAATCATACATTTTATGATACAGACACAAAGAGAGACCTGTAGATCAATGGAACAGAAGCTGCAGAAACAACCCCAGGCACATTCAGTTGATTTTTGACAGAAAGACCAAAAACATACCCTGGAGGAAAGATAGCCTCTTTAATAAACGGTGCTGAGAAAACTGGCTATACAGAAGACCGAAACTAGATCCCTATCTTTCACCATGTAGTAGGCTAAAACTAAAATGGATTGAAAAGTTCAATATTAAAACAGAAAGACTCAATCTACTAGAAGATAAAATAGATAAGGACATAGGCTTAGGCAATGCCTTTCTGAACAGAACCTCAAGTGCACAAGAAATAACGTTAAGAATCAACACATTAGATTATATCAAAATGAAAAGCTTCTGCACAGCAAAAGAAACAATCAAGAGAATGAAGAAACAATCTACAGAATGGGAAAATTCTTGGTAACTATTCCTTGGACAGAAAACTAGTATCGATAGTATATAAAGAACTCAAAAAATTAGGCCCCCCCCAAAGAAAAGATTGAATCAAAAAATGGACAACTGAAATTAAAAGACACTTCTCTGAAGTACAAGTGGCCAAGATATACATGGAAAAGTGTTCAGCATCTCTGGCCATTAGAGAAATGCAAATCAAAACAATAATGAGATTCTACCTTACTTCAGCAAGAATGGCTATCATCAAGAAATCAAACTAACAAATGCTGGTGAGGCTGTCGGAGAAAAGGAACCCTTCTACATTGTTGGGAATGTGAAATAGTACAACCTCTATGGGTATCAGTCTGGAGTTTCCTCAAAAAAACAAAAAATAGAAATTCCATTCAACTCAGCTATTATCCTTCTAGATATCTTCCCTAAAGAGTATCTTCCCCAAAGAATTAAAAGAATCATACCACAGTGATATATGGGCACCCATGTTCATAGTGGCACAGTTTGTAATAGCTAAAAGGCTTGGAAGCAGCCCAAGTGCCCATCAACTGGAAACTGGATAAAGATGATGTGGTTTTTTAATAAAATGGAGTACTCTTAGCCATAAAGAACGAGAAACTGGAGTCATTTATAGCTAAATGGATGCATATCAAGGCCATACTCTTAAGTGAAATAAATAGGACACACGTGTAAATACCCAATAGTTTCTCTAGTGTGAGAAACAATAGTGTGAGAAACTGAAAGTGTAAATAAGGGTTAAAATGATTAAAATGAATAATTGATAATTTGAAATAGGAAAAAAGGTCCAAAGAGGTAGGGGTGAAGGGAGGGGAAGGGGAAAGGAAAGAAGGGAAAGGAAAAATTATGAGAAAAGAAAAAAAATGGAAATGAAGTCTATGTAAATTGGGAAACGTGGAGGGGGTGAAGGGTGCACAGGTAATGGGGAAAAAAATAAGAACCAAGATACATCAAGTACAGGTACAAGCAATGATAAATGTAAATATATACCTAAAATGTACCAATAAAAGAACTTAAGAATAAAAAAAATTAAAAGTATCATATTACAGTGATACAGGCATACCCATGTATATAGAAGAACAACTCATAATAGCTAAATCTTGAAAGTGAACCCTATGCCCTCAACAAATGAATGAATAAATAAAATATGGTATTTATACACAATGGAGTATTTCTTTTCTGTAAGGAAAGATACATTTGAGTCATTTGTAGGAACATGGATACATCTTGAAACTGATGTCACATGAAATACAGTAAATCAGACCCATATACTTAAATATAGCATGGTTTCTCTTGTGTGAGAAACCAAAAATGTAAATAAACAGCAAATTAAAGATAATACAACACAGGAAGATAGATCTTTTGCAAAAAAAGGAAGAAGATTAAGAGAAGAAGGGAAGGGAGAGTGAGGGGAGGTGAAGAAAATAGAAGAAAAATTAAGATGTGTTATATACATGAACCACCTCCCCAGAATGTATGTAACCATTATGTGCTTCAAACATGGACTGATAGCATAAATACTATCTTATCTGTATTTTCTCACAATTTTTAAAAACGATAAGGTGATCTAGACACTAATGGCATTAGATATCAGTGAAATCTTTATAATGGGGTCACCTAAGGGGTGGTATGGAAAAACAAGAGGGGCTATGAGCAAGGCGTAAGGAATTCTAGCCTTTTAAAGGTCAGGTAAGAGGACAGTGCTTCTGTTGTGGACATTGAAAAGGTGAAGCATAAGCAAGAAGAGTGGAAATAGGAAACCGTAGTTTCATTCTGCCAGAGTTAGTGAAGTGCGGCTGAGGGTAATCACGAGCTATTGAAGGTTTTGACACAGACTGATGGGATCCAAGATTTTTCCCCAGGAAAATTAATCTGGCAATTATGTGAAAGGAAGATTGGAGGAGAAACTGGAGTGGAGAGGGAGTGCAGTTAACAGTCCTTCCTGTGGAAAAGAGGTTGGATGTGAGCAAAGTCATGAAGGTAGAACAAATCGGCAGCATTCTAGGTTTGGCTGGGGGGAGAGGCAACCTTAACGGCAGCTGGGCTCTTGCAGCTTGGTGGTTTGGACACTGGAAGATTCATTAATAAGGGGAGAAGGATTCACTATTTCTCATATTTGTGTGGAGGTTATTTTAAGATGGACAATTTTTAAGGATAATTTCCTTTCTTAACTGTAGTACAATACTTTAGGCATCATTTTTTCATATATATGAGTGAGATAGATACTCCTCTTTCAAATTCTTCAATTTTAGGAATAATTCCATGCTCTATTAGCTAGTGTTTCAAATAATTTATGTAGACTTCTCTCTGCATCCTTTAAAATTTTTCTCTTCTTTGCATGCAGAAAAATTATGCAATCAAGGACTAGAAGGTATCTCAAGGATCATTGACCTAAATTTAATTTTTCTACAACTGACAAGAGGCCCATGGAGGATCTTTCAACTTCAGGGTTTTTTTTCCCTTCCTTTAGTTTTTCTTTTCAGCCTCTGTCAATTGTCCAATTGACAACTTGTCAGTGTTGTCAGGTGGCAGAAGTATCAGAATTTAGTGTTCATTTCACTTATTAATAAAATACACTGGAAATACATACTGTGTATTAGCTACTATTTCAGGTGCTGGGTAGAAAGAAGAAAATAGATGAATCAGGATTCCAAACATTGCTGCTTTGGAGTAAGTTTTATTTAATTTCCGGTACTCTTTCTAATATTGTATAGCATGATCATTTTCTTGGATGAAAAGCTAAATGAAATGCAAATAACATTTTATCTATCATCTAATCTCTGTCATCTATCCAGCTATCTATCTATATCTATCTATCTATCTATCTATCTATCTATCTATCTATCTATCTATCACATATCTATACCATGAGAACTCAGGGAGGAGGTCTCGGAATAAGTCCCACATGAACATGGGACATAGATTTCAAGGCTTAATCATGTCATCCCCACATACACTCAGCACATAGACTTCATGTTTAGGTTGGTGGAGTGGTGGGATGATGTGTCAGGAAGCTGGTCCCTTCCAAATTTTCTGTTCTCAGAACTCTTCTTGTGACATAGTTGATTCTTTTTGCTTTTGCCCTAAACTTAGGAGTTTTCGCCTTGTCTCAATACTAATCATAGTAATGTTTGATTTGATGTATTTTTATTGTCTGGCAAGCAAACATAATTTTGCTTTCAATACTGTTTTCGTATAATGGCTGATTTCATCTTGTGGTTTGCAACACGTGTCACTGGCTAGCTCAGTTTCCATCCTGTTGAGAGGTTAAGCATGTATGTAGTCAGTTGATTTATGCATTCATTTTATAATGTGACCAGAAGTCTATGATTTTTATCATTTTTATGAATTTTTATGATTTTTATTTTTTTATTTAATTCTTACCTTTGTCAGTTTCAGAACTTATATTTTTTTGGATTTAATAAAGATAAGAATTTATGTACCTTATATATAGCATGACAGTTTAACAGAATCTGGGTGGCATCCTATAATCACAAGTACTGATTGCTCTACAGCAAAACATAGGAATGTTGTCATTAAGTTGGATAAATAAACACTATGAGCAGTTTAGTGTCCCAGAAGGTCGTGTGTGTTCTGTCAACAAGTGGATTACCAAGAAACTTTTGGTTTTCAGAGTTTTATGAATTTTGGAATCTCAATAATTGTGTGGTTGCTTATTTATGAATAAAGTGGACAAGATGTAGTTAGCGTCTGTTCTCAGAATACACACATTGCTCTGTGTAGTGTTCATTCAGCCTTTCTCTGTTTATTATAAGCCAGGTCAAACGTGCTTAGATCAGGAAAAGAGGAAAGAGAAGGAGAAAGAAAAAGAGGGAGAGAAAGAGGAGGAAGAGGAGAAGGAAAGAGGTGGAGAAAGAGAAGGAAAGATGAGGAAGAAGAAGGGGGAGAAAGGATGAAAAGGAGGAGGAGGAAGCAGAAGGAGGAGGAGGGAGGAGGGACTTATTAGCTCAGTAATTGAAAAGTTTAACAGACTTGGGACACTTGCATTCAGGGGTCCAATGATGAGCCTGGCTGGGTTTCTCTTAATCTTTTACATCCTTCTACTCAGTAGCCTCTGTAAGTTCTAAGCCATCTTCCTGTGGCTAAGAGCAGCTCATTCTACATTCTCATTTTCTAACCTCTTGCTGTTTGAGCATTTCCAGCAAAAATATTCTGATTGAGTCAACCCGTGTCTTTGAACCGGTCACTGAGGTCGGGGGGTTGGCTCTTGGCCTGGGGCCACCTGATGGATTGATCCTGGTCTCCAGTGGTGGGTCAGACACATGAATTGAGCAGGTCTGGTTTTCTCAAACCAAAACTGGGAGTTGATGCCAGGGGAAATGCATACTGCTGGGTAGCAAAAATTAACTGCTGCCTCAAGAGTGACCCTGGATTCTTCTTTCCCTGCAATTAAAATTCTTCTGATGGTGTACAGTGACATTCATTTCAAAGTCTTTTCAGTTCTTACTAGCTTTCCTGCTGATCATAGAGCAAAACATTTTTACTCTTTTATACATAATAAGACATATAAGAGTCTGAAAGGCTGGAACCAAATTTAATCATAAGCTGTGTTCATTATCGCACTGTAATCACTAGGAACCCACCCTGTCTTCAGCTCTGATGTGGCAACCCTAGGGCTTCGGGCAGTATCTTCAGTGTGGTGATACTCAAAATCCATGCCTAGGTTATCTTTTTAGTCCAGAACTGATAAGGCAAATCTCCCCATCTGTATATATTGTTAGGATTATTTTGCTTTTTTATAGAGAAGCAATTGTGCACGATATTTCAAAATATAGGCTCTGGAGCCTGGTTGATTTGGATTAAAATCTTGCTTACAAGATTTATAAATTACTTCACCTCTTTCTGCCTTAGTTTCCTCATGTGTAAAAAGACTGTGACGATAGTGTCTGCCTTGCCAGTGTATTGTGAGGATCACATGAATTCATACATATAAAGTATGAGAAGGGGTTGACACATTGTAAATGTGCTACAATCATTAGCTATTATTTTTATTCCATAGGGTAACACTAGCTCTGAAATTCATCTCGATAAAATAAGAATTTTTACAGCATGGACTTTAACATTTCTATGTCTTGCTGCCCTGTGTATTATTATGGATAATACCATTTGTCTTATTGTCAGGTTAAAGTTTTAAAAAAATAAGCCAGTCATAATTTTTTCCGAAAGCATTTATTTTGACACAAGAGATTCTAGTCAGCTTTACAAACCAAGAGGGTGGAAATCCTCTCTGAACTGAGGGAAAAATGAATCCAATTTCAAATTCCAAACCAGACTCCTGTTTTTGTTGCTATTCTTCCCCTAAAAGACAAAACCTGATGTTTTCTCGGTGTGTATAAAACAAATTTTAAAATCCATATATAGCACAGTGTTTACCACCCACCCCATCCGTGGTCATGAATATCACAAATTCTTTAAATTTCCCAAACATAAGATAAACGTCAGACTATTCTATAAATTGACTTTATGAAGCATTTCTGAGCTGAGCCTTCTGACATTCACACCAGTGTTTCCATAGTAACTAATGTGTTCAGAAGGGGAAAAGCAGGAGGAAATGAAAAACAAAGGAAGTGATCCAAATAAGAGAGATGCATAAGGAAGGCGGAGTAGACGGTTCTATAAACTTTGAACCCTTGCTTCTTGCTGGACTCAAGGATTCTTGCTCACATGGGTGGCTTCCCCCGGACCAACTGAGGAGCCCTTAGTGAAACACTCCCAAAGCCCAGCCAGTTAGCACCCGATTTCACTTGGACAACAAGTCATTAATGCTAATTTGGACTATTCCCTCTTCCTTTTATTTTAATCTTATTTTTCTCTGTTTTGAGATACCTTAGTTACCATGGTAACAGTGAAGCAATTTGTGCCTGTCACTGAACTGTCAAAAAAATGCAATATCAAGTCAATTTAGAGAATAGTTAGAAAGCAGGGTAGGGGAAATATAGGTTCTAGGGATTATCCCAGGTGAATGCAAACATTAAAGCTAAGAATGCTAGGTTCTGTTTTCAAATCTTATTAAATGATGCCCTGCCAGTTGCATCTAGGAGCAGGTTTTAATGGTCATTCTCTCTTGATACCTAGAGCCCAGAACCTTTTTCTCATGAAACTTTCAAAGCTACTTCTATGAAAATGTGTTTGATTTCCAAGTTGGTTTTAGGGCAGATCAAGGAAATGGCCAGAGATGAGTAGTTTTCTTTCCTTTTCTTTCTTTCTTTCTTTCTTTCTTTCTTTCTTTCTTTCTTTCTTTCGTTCTTCCTTCCTTCCTTCCTTCCTTCCTTCCTTCCTTCCTTCCTTCCTTTCTTTCTCTGAATCATTTTGAGAATGAGGATTTGTTTGCAGGCACCTGATTCAGTGAATAAGGCTCTGGTTGGTAAGAACTTTACAGGTGGGATTAAATTAGGGATCTTGAGATAGAGTATCCTAGAGGTTCTGGATGAGCCCAATGTCATTGTAAGGGTCTTTGGAAGAGGGAGGCAGGATGTCAAAGTCAGAAACGGATGAGATGCTAGAGTGACAGGCCAGAAAACCCAGCTTGTAGACACCCGAAAAGGAGAGAAAGCAGATCCCTCAGCGGAGCTAACAGAAGGAATGTGGCCCGGCTGCCACCTTGGTTCTTGCTCAGGGAGTTGATTAGACTGATTAGTTGATCAGTTGATCAGTTGGTTTAGACTTCTACCTTCCAGAATTGTAAGACAGCAAATCTGTGCTGCTTCAGCCACTAGCTTTGTGGCAACTGATTACATCATCAATCGGAAGATGGTGGTACTGTTAGAGGTGTCTTGTCCCACCAGGTCCCCCGAAGAAGTCTGATGTAATCTTTCCTCTTAGCCAGCGGAAGTGAATAGAGCTGTCCTCTGACTCTTGGCTGGGCATTTCCAGCCTGCTGAGTGTCACTAACTGTGGGTTCTGCAGAGAGGCCTCTCTGTGTGTGATACTTCAGGGACCCAAGTCTGATCACCATGAGGTTTCTAGAGCTGGCAAGGTGACCTGCTGAGGCAAAGCAAGTGCCGTGCCAGGGTGCAGAACCTGGGAAGGTTACGAGATCATGGGCTCTGGGAGAAAAGTCTGTACTGAGGAAGAGAACTCTTGCACTCACAATCTGTCTCTCTGAAAGGTAAACTGTTCCCTGGCTGAGTGAGTTCATCTTCCCACCTTAACGGTAGGTGTCTCAAGGTGAGACTCCATGCTTAGGGCATCTGGATTGTCCTGGGTACCCCGGAGATGCTGTGGACAGCAGCAACTTCTCCTCTCTGAGCTGCTTCCTGGATGGGTTTTTACTTTTTCCTTGCTCTTGTCTTACAGGTGCTGTGTTAAGTAGGCTATATTACATCACTGCATGCTTGCAACAACCCTGGGGGAAATCTTACTATTTTCACTTTACAGATACAGAAATGGACACTGAGAAACTAGACAGAGCCCAATGAGGGCTGTAAGGTAAGTGTCAGAGCAGGGCCCTGACCCCAAGCACACCATCCTGACACCTCCAATTTAATTGCTCTCTTGCTGCCATGTCCGAGGCCCACAGGGTGGTGTCCCTGGCCTTTTTGCCCCTCTGGAACTCAGTACTGCCTTTTATTCTCTGAGTTCCATCGATGGCTCTTATTCTCATTTGCGCAGAGGTGAAGAGGCGAACAAGAAGGTTGGAAAGGACAAGTGCCTCAAGATCAGATAGAAGGGTCTTTCGGGTCCTGGATGCACTCTGGCCTTTAGACATTAGTTATGTCTGACAGAACTCTGATGTCTGAATGAGCACATTCCCTTAGCCCTGTTGGTGAGGGCGGAGGTGAGGGGAGTGACCCAGAAGGCAGGGAGGCCAGGTGAGCACCATGGCTGAAAGGCAGCTGGACTCAGCCTGTTTGTTTTCCTATCTGGGGAGCTGAGTGCTTAGTGGGATGTGGATGTCACCTGTGAACTTCTTTCGGAAAGCTATCCTTGAGATTTCCTGTTCATGGGGGCTGCTTCTGGGCCTCTTTAAGGAGCTAGAGGCTGGCGGATGGGAGACCTGGAGTTAAGAGTTGGCCCCTCTGGGCCAGAGAGATGGGGTCGGTGGTGAGCAGGCAAGGGGAAGCAGACATAAAAAGAATGAAGATATGTGATGGCCATGGACCAACTCCCCACCCTGAATGTGACTGTTAGGTGCTGCAGACCTAAGAAATATGCCTTTCATCTGCTTGGAAGCAGAGGCAGTGGGAAGCCAAGCTGGCAAAGTTCAGTTCCTTCCAGTAACTCTGGGTCTAGGGAAGGAGGGAGAATGGATTTGCCTTTATGCCCAAGGCCCGAAGTTAAGATGCAGCTTCGGCCCAAATTCACTGGAGGTGGAGAAGTCCTTGGTGTCCTTCTGTGACCACTGTCTTTTCCTGCTCTCCTGACACTGTGGGTCCGGTAGGGACCTGTCTCCTTAGGAGAGTCACAGCCCACTGATAGTTCGGGTTTATTCTCCTACATTCAGACAGATAGTAATTATACTCTTTCCTGGTGCACTAGCATTACTTGATTCTTTTAGTTTCTTCCCCACTTCATTTAAAAAGACACGTTTATCCACATCCAGGGTAAACACAAGACGTCTTCATTCTCTAAAAGTGGCGGCTTTGTTTGAGTTTAGGACAGCTTTGGGGATTTTTTGTTTTTACTCGAATCACCTCCCATAATTATATCCTTCACTTTTTTCCTATTGCAATTTCAAACACACAAAGCTAACTTTATTAATTCCTGTCTCTAAAAACTTCAACAGAGACACATTTATCATCTCAGACTTTTCTCCACCAGAATAGTATATTCTCTTGATGGGGATATATTCCATTTATTAGGAATCATGTATAAAAAGACAGATAGAAAAATGAAAGTGAGGTGATGAACTTTTCTAAAAAGAGAAGACAATTCCATTTGCTGGGTAGGGAGATTCAGTTTTCTCTGAGGTACAGGTAGGTGGGTAGAAGAGGCAGGTCCTCTCGCTGTGTTGTTCACCAAAGGGTTTGGAAGATACTTGGTTTGGAACTGCCGTTCTTTCTTTTCATCATATTCAGTATGTTCCTAATCATTGTATTTCAGATATTGAAGACAAGCTTTTAATCCTCTCTACCAAAATGTTTTGCACCCATTTGAACAGTTCTAAATTGAAATTCTAGATTAGTATTCACTGAAAACTGGTTTGACACAATGAAAGGAACATGAATGAAACCGTCTAAGCCTTCTTTGCATTTCCAAGCGCGAGCTCAATTCTTCAAAGTCATTGTTATTGGTTTAGGGAAGATTTATTCAATTCCCAAATGTCACCTCCAGAGGGCACAGCTGCCTCAAAAATTTTTTGGTTGGTTTGGAAAATATTTTTTTTAAGTGTCTTGAGTTTTGAGTAAGGGGCTCTGAAGTCTGTGATTGTCATTTCTGGAATCCGAACTTGAATATTTTTATATAATATATCCAATTTTCATCTAGATGTTACGGTAGTCCATTATTTTTGACAACTACTTAATATACATAATATTTTAACTTTTAAAAAAGCAAGTTGTACTCAACTTTGTTATTTTGACCTAACTTAAAAATATGTGTCGCTTTCTAGTTTTAATAAGTCCAAACATAGTCAAGTACCACCCTTTAATTTTTAAAATGTATTTAAAAGTTTATTTGCCTGACTTTGTGTTTCCCAAGAAATTGAATTCAAGGTCCTAGATATCTTAAAATGGTAAAATTGCTGTATCTCTTCTATAATACTGTTTTGCATTTAGCGCTCAGCATATTCTTATAGAGTACAGTATTATGCTCAGAATAAATGCCTTGAAAGCTTTTTACTCCTGGAGCTACATAGAACATCTGGGGGATTTATTTTTGCAACATCAAAATTTATGGGGACTCTTTATTTAAAAATGCTTTTATTTATCTGCAGAGGAGGGGAAGTTGACATGAATTTGCTCAGAAAGGGATGGAGTTATTTTCTTCTGCAACGTACATTAAACAATTCACTCTCTTCCTCCCTGTCTCAGCGATCTCTGCTGTGTTTAGTGTGAAATTGAATCGTGTAAGGCTAAAATCTAAGAAGACAGAGAAATAAGGATGCAGGCAAATGATTTACATATATTTCTTTCCTCTTTTTTTTGAAGCTTTTACTTGCTACTCACTTTGGGCTATTTTTCTTTTCCTGTTACTTACCTATTTTTTTTAATTTATTTATATACAAAGAAACTGACAGCAAGGTATGAAAAGGACTGCATGTAAGTATTTAAAATGGCTTAACATCTATTTACATATAAAAGAGCTTCTTAGATTTTGGAATCTTATTTCTATGTTGACATGGAGAATTTTGGAGACTAACACAGTAGAGATGTAGAAAGTGTTTAACTTTGACGTTTGGATCTTATAAAATAACAATGAGATATAGCAGCTACCAAAATGGAGTGTTCTGTAGGAAACAATATTCAGGGAATGGCATTAGCTAGACATGTGGGGGGCTCAGGAAAGGGTTCGAGGAGGAGGAGGGGGAGAAGCAGGAGGAGGAGGAGGAACTGTGCCTGAAGTCAAGTTAAGTCATAGATGGGCCATTTGGGGCTAATGTATATGGAACAGAAGTCTAGTTATCAAATCCACAAATGGACCCCTCTTCAAAAAGCTAAGTGTTATCTTAGTGATTTATTTTTTGGCCTTGTGTGTTAGTCTTGTCTCCCCAGTGAAATGGTGAAAGACTTTTTGATGGCAAACAACCCTGCATAAGATATTTTATTTTTACTCCATCATAGTAACTAGCCCTGTAGTAAGCCACAGGTGGCTGTCAATGAGCTGTTTGGTTAAGGAACTGTTGACTGGTTAGAGAAAGTCAGACTGTTGAAATTTTAAGTCATTTGTGAAATCCAAAGTGCTTTTTTCTATTATGTCTCTATGAGGCTCAGGAAATACATTTCCTTAGGTGAATAGATGTGTTATTGTCCTCTGCTATGTGATTTATAGGGAATTTATCAAAACATTTTGTATTGTTGGTGCTGTCCTTCTTATGAATTAAAGAGTAATTCTGAGGATAACATAGTGGAAGGGATTCAAATGAGGGGTCAGCTATATGGAAAATTCGAAATGGAAGGGTTAGGAAACCAAATGGTTCAGCAGAACCAAGATGACTAGAACAAAAATGCTCTCCTCTTTTCTCTTGCCCCCACTCATATATCATAGTATCAGAACTGTACCGATGTGTCTGAAATGTTAACTGTTCCATAGTGGATCCTGTACCCCTGATGCTGAGCGACACAGAGTCATCTGGGATCAATGGATGTGCCAAACCAGAGGCTATCAGGGATGGATCTGTGGTGCCTCCTGACTGTGGAGGAGAGTTTTATTAGCTGACTTCTAAAGTCAGCTGCCAATGAAAATGCTTCGTGATTTTGTATTGAGCTTCCATTACACTCATTTTATTAGAATCAAAAATGGTTTTACAAATGCTAAAGCGTCATAAAGAAATGTGAGATGAAGAACAACATGCTGAAAGTGTGGCACTATTAGATGAAGGATCTGTCATCCTAATTCAGGGTCATATTTCTTGGTCAGTGCTGCCTGTTAGCCTAGGGACATGTGTTAATTACACAGGTAGTTCAGATTTTCTGTCTCTGGCAGTTGAGTCTAGTTTGCAATGTTTATAATGCTAATCCAATTAGAAATGCATTCAAAGAGCTAATGATATTTGCAAGAATTTAGAAATAAATTCCTTAGTAAAATAAATGGAATGGTGCTAAAGTGAATCATAACCAATTTTGAAAAGTCTGGGTGTTCTATCAGCTTTGCTTGAAGTCTGGCAGAACTTTTTGGAGAAATATGTTCTCTGTGTCTGACTTTCTTTGGGATCTATCTTAAAGTTTCCTTTTTCCCAAGTCTCTAAAAATGATTCATTTGTTAAAAGGTCAGTAATTGACACAGTTCTTGCTTTTCCTTTTTTGTCATCATGGTGGCCACTAGTTGCCTATATATCCAAGAAGACTAATGACTCCATTCTGGACAGCATCTAACTGGTGTTGTAGCTGGAGTATTGCACTTTATTGATAGCATATAAATGTCTCAACAATATTCACCAGTATCGTCAACAATGCCTCCTTCCCCTGGTTACATGAGTGATATCCATCCAAGGTAGTCCATGCAATCAGAACCCTGAAGGCAGGACGATCCTTCTGTGTTTAACAAAAGTGGTGTCTTGATGGCACTCGAAAAACCTTGCTCTGCACTGAAAAGCCACATGCTGGGCAGGCAGAAAAGATACAGGATGAACTATCCCTAGGTCACACTCTGCCTTTTCAAAGTCCACTGGATCATGCTTCCTGTGGAGTGGACAAGCTCCTACACTTATCTCCAGTCTTAGGAAGCAGTTTGGGTCCAGGTGCACATGCTGGTGTTAATTCTTGAGGTGACACTTTTAAGACTCAATGTTTGATGTTTCACAGTCCCAGAAAGAATGATTTTTGACCCTTTGATCCTGTAAGATAAATCTAATTGTTTTCTATTTTGCAGTTCAAGTCGATAGTTTTGGTTCCCTCATTGATGGTTTTAGCAGATATTTTCTTTCTCAAGAAAGCCACTCATGACCAGGTAGGGTTGGGTGGAGATCCAGTAGAACATTATAATAATGTAAATAACTAGCTGGTGGAATGGCAAATATGACAAAGTGATTCTTACAGCAGAAATTGGTTGTCAAGCTGGAGGACTCTTTTACATGGTCCCGAGGACTCTTTTACATGGTCCTGAGCACTCTTCTAATGTCATGTCTGTAGCATTCTTTACATTCGAACATCATTCTCTAAGAAAACCGAGGCTGAGGAATAAAGTGATCTGGACCCATTTCCGTTAGTTCGGTTCCCACTTCTTGGTCCTCCTTGTGGTTTTGAACCTTTCTCTATTAATGTTACTTGGAGAATTAAAAACAACCTGAACAAAACAAAACAAGAGCAAGGAAGAAGGGCAGCCGGTGACAATGACAATGAGCCAAACTCTCTCATTGTTCACAGAATGGCGGCAAAGACAAAGAACTTTTTTCTTCTTTTCAGCAGCCGCTTTACCTTTTCTTCCCTTTCAGACATTTTCCTCCCTGTTCTTGACCTTTGTGCAGCTCTCTGAGTCTTGTCATGAATGGCTACTTAGCTTCCCCTTTTTACTCTTAAGTAAGATGATGGTACTGTCACTAATTTGCTATTTGGAAAGTGGAGGCTTTAAAGCAGCACTCTTCAAAATTTTAGAGTAATTGCACTTTTAAGTCTTTTTCTTTTTCTGTTTTTACCCATTGAATCTGAGTTTTCTAATAACCAAAGTGTTTTGCCTATTCTTTGCTGCTGGATTTTCTCAAAAAGGGTAATTGAAAGTTGTTCTACAAATATAGCTTTAAAAAATCATGTTTCTCGGTGAAAAACAACAACCTTGAAATGAAATCCAGCTTAAATCAGACCAGAACAGATTCACAAAGTGAAGCTGACATCCTAGAGGAAGAAAGGAGAAACGCTAATGTCCCAAGTAATCAGTTTGGGCCATTTCAGCGCTAAATGACAGGATCAAGAAGAAAAATTTTGAAATTGATTTTTAAGACTGTCTGAAAAAGGAGGCTGAAATGAATATTAAGTGATTTCTTTGGGGCTGTCAGAAATAATAATAGAAGAAGAGACAGGCCCAGTCTTGCTGCTGATGGTGGGATCGGGGAATTTAGACTCAGTGCAGATTGAAGATGAATTTCTACACTCCAATTTTTAAGAAATGTTAATGAACAGAAGGAAAAGAAAGCTGCAATGCAAACTAACCAGGGTAGGAAAGAGCCGGAAGGAGGAGAGGAAGACATGGCATCACATGCTGGGGGGTTCAGAAAGAAGTAGGGTGTCAGGCATGTGGTGTGCTCTGCAGCCCTTCCCCAGGAAGGTGCCCCACACCCAGGAGGTGTGGATGTGGGCTTGGATACATTTGGACACATCCCTCTCCTCTACCCCTGCCACCGGGAGCCATATACATTTATCAGCTGGCTGGCTGGACTTGGGCTCCAGGCTGGCTCCTGAACAAGCCCATATGGCATGAGGATTGGATTCATGTCTTTGGTCTCATTAACACCATGTTGGAACCAACAGAGTTAGCCTACTAATTAATACAGAGATGCATTGGGTGTTCTCTGGGATTTGAAATCAGTTTCCCTTAAATTAGCCATGTCAATTACCATAAGTCCATAGATACCAAGAGTTGGAAAAAGTTCTGGCAAGATTTAAAAATCAGTTAGGGAAACATAGGGAACTGGAACAAAAATAGAAAAGAACAGCCACCTCCCCAGCATTATGCCTTTCCAGCACGCTCATGCTCTTCTCCCTTCTCCCTGGCTTTGTGAGAGGGTAATTCAGCATATTGGTGGATTACTTTTTCTATCATCTGCTGTCCAAATTCTTAAATTCCTTTTTTGTTTGTTTGTTTCATGAATATACAGGATAGAAAACTTAATCTGCATTGGCTTTCTTCTTACCAATGTTGAAGTGGACAGCAAACATTGCTTTCTCTGTTTTGGAAACAGCAACCCAGCTTCCTCTTTGGAAACCTGCCTACCTTCTCTTTGTCTTGTGGGATTATATCTCAAATCACTGTCCTTTCCTAAGACATGACGTAGCAGTTTTGTGATTCAGTCGAAGCCAGTGTTTCTCAGCGGGGAGTGATTTTGTCTACTGGGGCACATGTGGCAATGTCTGCATGTTGTCATGACTAGAGGGGGTGCTGGTGACGTCTATGGGCTGTTCAGCATCCTAGGGTACACAGGACAGCCCCCCCTCAAATCTGGTCTAGGATGTTAGTCAATGGTGCCAACATTGAGAAAGCCTGATCTAAGGCAACAGGATTTTCTCTTCTGAGATTTAAACTTCAGTGATGTGATAAAAACAACAAGCTTAAGAAATGATTGAAACTCATGCATCCCAGGACAAGTGTATATTTGCAGTTATCAAGTTGTTCCTGCTAAGTGGATCACTGGAAACCTTCCATGGTTCCCACTGTTTTCTGTGCCACAGCCTTCCGCCTTTTTATCTGTTCTGTGAGCTCTGCAGTACCCTTTGGATAGTCTTTTGCTTCTTAAATTACCCAGAGCAATTTTTCTGTTGCTTGCACAGAACTCTGAACTGATATGGACCAGTGACCCACTGACAGTTTGTAAACATATATATCTATATATCTACATCTATATATCTCAGATGGCATCTTACAACTGGATGGCATCTTACACATCTTACATATGGTTATAGAATAGGTAGCTGGGGCTGGAAGGATGAGTTAGAACAAATAGAAGCTTTAAGAAAGAGAACTCCATGCATCTGAGGTTACTTGTCCTGACCTCTGAGGACCCTAACCAAGCTACCACTGCAAAACAGAATCAATAGGCCAAGAGATCGCCTGAATTCTCCCTCCAAAGCACGGAAATAAAGTTTTCAGCATGATAGGGCAGCAATGGCAGCAAACTCTGAAGTGTTGGGTTTCAAAAAACAAAAAGAAAGAGAAGAAGGTGACCTATCATCTTTTAAACCATGCCTGCCACTGGCCCCCTTGGGGTGTTATGCACAAATGTTGAAATCAAGGCTGCAGATAAATAATTCTTTTTCCTTGAAAAACATCATTCTCGTTTTAAGCTTCATTGTAAAATAATGCAAGCATAAGTGGCAATACCTTCCTACCAAAGATAGAAGTTTTCTTTAAAGATTTTTAAACTTGGGGCCGATGTTGAGCATGGTGCTCTATTCCATGAAACAGGAGGAACTTTTCTCAAATTAAAATGATCCAGTGAACAGAGTCATTTGATTATTGAGGCTGGAATGGGGAAGGTCGGTGGTGGCTTGATTCTGTTTGGCTGTTGGAGACATGGGGGCTGCCACACAAAAAGACCTGTTTTGTTGGAAGATTCTCTTTTGCTAAGTGAATGGGTTGGAATATATTAAACTCTTCTTCCCCGAACACAATCGTAACAATATGTGAGCATGCAAAGAGAAGATTCATGTTCAAGACCTCATGAGGTTCACTGTACTTCCAGGAGAGAGTTTCTTTCCTGTTTTTAAAAAAATTTTTATTAAGATGCCAACAAAATGCCATGGAGTTTTATTTTTGTCTCTAGTAAATTACTCTGCAAACTTAAATTAAACATACTGTTTTGCATTTCTGTGACTCACTCAGTGTGGAGGGGAACTCAGTCCTCTTTAGTCTGATGATCCACGTGGGAAGAGGTATTTGCAAATAAGATACTGTTTTTAATCACCTTTTTTGAAGTAGTTACTCTTGTGCTGGATGAGGCGGGGTGCTGGGCCGCTGGGTATCACCTGGCATTGAAAGCAGGTGTTGCGTATTACCTAACGAGAAAACGCAAGTAAAGTTTTTGGAGGTATGAGTGTGTGTGTGTGTGTGTGTGTGTGTTTATGTTTGGTACACTACAAGAAATCTGTTCTGTTACTTTTTGTAGTTTAGTAATTGATTTCTAATATAATACGTCAGTGATACTCAATTAAAATCCACTGTCAAAACCATTTTGGAACAAATTTAAAATTAATCTTAATAAACGTAGCAATTAATGATCATCATGAAATAAAGGCAAAGTGACACAGATGAGCAACCAACACTTAGAGCTTGCCTTTGGAATTCAGCAGGGCTTTATTTTTCATGAGTTCTCAGTCACAAAAAAGCATTTTCCTTCAGATCCAGTGTTGGTAATGTGGAAACAACTCCTCTCCCGACACACACACGCACACACACACGCACACGCACTCACGCACACGCACACGCACACACGCACACGCTGGACCTTTCTGGAATCAGTGTCCCCGCCCCGTGATGTCTTCTTACTGGGAGAAGGAAACTGTTCAGAAGGTCACTGTTGCATTTGTGCCCCGGGCCCAAGTGGTGAGTGGTTAATTTTTAAGCTTCCTGCCTTCAACAGGGTCTTCTTGACAATAGGAACCGTCTGGCTTGGTTATTTTTCATGAAAACGCTTCAGTCTTTTCACCAGCTTGAACTCTCAGTTGAAATATTACGTTTAAAGGCCAAACCGAACCCAGATGAATGGATGATAGCAGCGCCTTTCAAATGTCACTTAAAAAAAAATCTATGAAGTGAAGGCTCAAGTCCTTGGGGAAGAAGCAGAAATGAACTAACTGTCACCCTCCCGCTCCTGCCCCCTCCTCTGCTTAGCTCCGGGCCCTGGCTGCCTGTCTCTGCGCCTCGAATTTCCGCCTTCCCTCTGCCTGCTCCCCGCTGCTGCCCCCCACGCACACCTGAGCAATATGAGAATCTGGTTTGAGTGTACGCCTTGGAGGCTGAACTATGCAAGAAGTGTCATCCGCGGAGCTGTTTCCTTTCGGAATGTCATTGTTTAACTTCGGGGTCCTGTTATTCTTATGTGAATGAAATGTCAGGAACGAACTTCACCGTGTAATTTCCCTGGCATTGACAGGCCTTTGCCATCTGTCATTGGATAGTGGTTCTACCTTTGGTTTCCTGCCATGTTTAGGGTTTTGACCTATCCCTTTGAGTCCTAGTAATTTTACCTCTCAGTATTCCTTGGGATGGAAGAACACGCTGCCAGATGAGGCTCCTGTAGCTCCTGTAACTTTAGGAAAGTGAGTGGTTTCTTTCCCAGGCTTTGCTTATTATTATCTTTAAGTCCTCAAGTGTCATGAATCCTGTCACTTGAACAGTGTTTGATTTTGATTAATCCCTTATCTATTTTCTTTTCTTTATAGTTTTGGTACTGGGGATCTAACTCAGGACCTTGCGCTTGTGAGGCAGGAGGCAGAACCACTGAACTAAATCCCCGGCCCAATCCTGTATCTATTTTCATCCTCGGTGTTTGCTGATGAGAAGGGGCTGCATCACACCAGAGTCTCAGCCTTGCTTTTTGAAATGAAGGCTGAATGCAGAAAGAGGCAGTTTAGGGGGGGAAGAACTAGTGTAGGAAGAGAAAAAAGTTGTAGTAGTTTTATACAGAATCTGAGTTTAATTGGGAAGAAGAAAAACTAAAGTTCTTCATTCCCTACATAGTGGAGATTTTGAAAAATCCTACTGCTCTGAAGTTAGAAGACGGATTTTATAAAGTACAAGCAGATTGTCTTTGAACTGAATTTTAAAGCTCAGCTGTCAGAGTTGACAAGTTCCTGAATTCAATTTTCAAACTAAAACTTAGAATACTGGGAAAGACATTGTGTCTCCTCTGTAGTTTATTAAAAAGAAAAGAGGTGGCAGCTTCACTGCTGTCTGTGGTCAGCGAGGGAGTGGTTACCTCAGCTTCCTCTGGTCAGTGATGCATTTTAGAGATGGGTGATGATGTGAAGGGTTCCAGGAGCTCGAGCTCATGAGATTTGAGGACAATGGCAGGTGGCCCAGCTCAGCTGCCTAAGAAAAGGGGGACCTTTAAGCATCAGCGAACCTTGCCCAAGACCAAGGTCTGTCTTCACGCTTGGCAGAAAAAGGATTAAGATGCACAGACATTAGCGTACTAGTTGCTTTGCAAGAAGTGTTAACCTATGTAGAATTCCAGGTGCAGCCACTGCCAGCGTGTGTATCTTTCTTTTGGGATAAAAATTAGCTAGTTCTACTTCAAAATTCTCACGATCTTCCATATAGTATAGATAGTAACTGATTATCCTAAAAAAGGACATAGCAACTAATGCCTACATTGAATTAATCTAAGCAAATATTAAATATTCACAGTGTGCCATATGCAGCCTTAGAGCCCATTGAAATGTCACAACAGCCCAACAGACTTGGTAAGATCTTCACCACCGTGCAGAGGGGGGAAATGAGACTTAGAGACTTTATTCAGATTTAGACCCAGCTCGGTCTGACACCTAACCTTGTCCTCTTTACATTATACTGTACAACCTTCCCCAAAGTAATGACAATGATGAGCTCAGTGGTAGAATTTCTTCCTACAGGTATTTCAAAAGTAAATAAATATCATGACCTTTTGAATACTCTTCAGGTTTTGTGATTCTATTAAGTCTTAAATTTTCACAGCCTTTTTCTTTTGGATCCATTTGGACTGTGAAAATTCAGGTTTATTAGTTGCTGTATTTCATTTTTATTCCTGTAACTGTTATAAAAACTCATTAAAATGAAATCTTATTACCCAGAACTCTCAATTAGCACCCCCCCCACTCTATTCTACTTTTAGCAGGAGGAAGAAAACCACAGAAAAATAAGCTCATATCAGAATCTCTTTTAAAGGTTAACTATGGCCCACGGTTCTGTGCCTTTTAGTTAGATGTTAAAACGTGAGTATATCTCTTTATGATTTTTAAAATACTTAATCAACTGTGAGGTCTACCACAAATATCAGGGTGTTTGTTTTAGTAAGGGGAAGCTCATGGCTGACAAAGTTAGGGGGTATCTGAGACCCTCAACACAATAAAGCTAGATTTTTCATCTACCTCACAGTTGGGGAGGTGGGCGCTGGTAGTTGCTGCTCTGTTCCACACCCACTCAGGTACCTCAACTTTTTTTATTAGTATATGTTTGTGAAACATAATGAATACACTCATCACGAGGAATTGGGAGATATATATCTCACATTTTGATCCTTTTTACTTCTCTTTCCCTCCCCTCGCACCTGCTTCCCCATTCTCAGGTCCCCTTCCCACTCCACAAAGTCTGTCTTCCTGTTTCCTGTCATCTACCCTTTTTTGTCCTCTTTAAAGTATTTATACTTTGGGTTTTCTATCCAAGAGAAAACATGTACCATCTAACCTGCTGTGTCTGATTTATTTCACCTACATTATAGTCTCAAGGTGCCTCCATTTTCTTACCAATGACTCCCATTTATACTTACTTATGGCTGAGGGCACTTTCTCTCCTGAGGTTCTGATATTGCTCTAGGCTCTCACAATTCTCCACTGGGTCTCAGGGGCCTGACTGGCAAGCAAAGTAAACCCAGAAGATTCTCTGTAAGGTACACAGTTCTTCTATCCACATTTAAGCAGAAGCCAGTCGCATGGCCCTATCTAACTGCAAGGGAGGGTGGGAAATGCAATACAACCCATGCCCAAAAAGCAAAGGTACTTACTAGTACTGACTCTGTTCTCCCTGACATTTGACAGCTCTCCCAATATTACCAACCATTAGAAGCATCCAATTATCATCTGGATTGATGGCTTCCAAGACTTGGATAATTAAAAAATCTCTGAAATTTCACCTTAGACCCTTAGACAATCAGAATGGGATGGAGATGGAGGTACCTGCAGGCCAGGAATCCACAAGTCTCAGAAACTCTCTACATGGTTCAGACAGAGCCAATCCAGCACTAGTTTGCTGTTTGGGAATCACTGACCTAGATGAGGCAGGAATATGAATTAATTCATTTCAGGAAGTTGTTTTTATTGTTTCAAAAAGGACAAGGTGGAAAAAGAATGATCTTTAGTTACTTAGTAAAACAAATTGACCCAAACCTCTGTGTATACTCACCATTCTAATTAATCAAGGCTTTGAACATATTCGGTGGCCCATCATTTTGAAATCCCATAGAGTTTTTCACAGCTAAAACTGCTTCATTTCCCAGTAAAACACCCCATATACCAGGAAGGCCATCTTGCTACTGTGGACATTGACTTCCCATATTCTATTTTAATTATCTAAATCATTCTCCATGTTCCAGTTCCCCTGTCAGGCTCACTTCCAGAGTGCTAGTAAGCCAAAGTACCCCAGCAGAGGTGAAAGCAATTATGATGACAAAACTGCTTATGGAAGTAGGGTTTTAAAAATCAAATTATATGTTCCCTGTATTTGTCTTTAAGTGTATGTCATTGCCAGTGTGTGTTTTTTTTTTTTTTTACTGTTAAGTAATTTAATCAAGATAGACAGGACTGCATATTATTCACTTATTCACATTGATATTTTTGCCCAGATGCCAGTTTGTTTTTGATCCATATGTTCCTTCAGGTCACACCTTTGCTTCATGTAGGTTTCTTTTTTTTCATCTTCGTGTAGATATCTAATGATGTGTGGCTTTGGGAGGATGAAGGTAACTTCTTGTAACTCATCAAAGTTGCAGTGGCGAAATTGGTCTCATCGGTTTTCCATGGTTACTGCCCCAGGAGAGAGGGGAGAGCACAAGGTGATATTTTAGGTTACTGGTTTCTGTTGCCACTGTGTTGGATTTATGAAAGGCAGCAGAAATTTATCACCTTCTTTTGTTATTCCAAAACCGTCATTTTCTAGTCTTTTGGTTGCTTGAGAACATTTCTAATAAAATGTGCAGCTATCTGAACCTTCATAACACGAATTTAAGATCTTGAATTATATATTGCTGTGATCCAAGCAGAGGCTGACAAACCTCTGGTGGCTGCACTTCTGTATTGAGGGCAGCATGGAAACCATTGTGCATGCAGCTTTCCTCATATCCCTCTGGAAATTTTTCTGTGCCCTACACTCCCCTCTTGAAGTTCCTCCCTTCCTTGATCTTACATTTAGGCATCCTCGGAATTCGACCTCTCTTGGAAACTACTGGTGAGCTTTCTAGCATTTATCCTAGATGGTCCTTGCCCTAAAACTCTACCTGAGCCAATTCATTCATTGTCATTATTCCCCAGCTCATATTGAGCTTTCTGCTTAAGTTTGTCCTTGTTGTGCCTTATGTTTCCAAACCCCATCTTTCCCCAGATGAAATCCAAGGCATTCTTTGCGATTTGGTTTTAAACACTACAGAGTCTGAAACCGTCTCTGTTCAACTTAACTATGGCAACTATTATCCCACTTGCCATGATATATTTTAGTTTGGGGGGATGTTTGATTTTCTATTCTTTCCAAAGGTACCAGCTCCTAGAGACTGAATATCCTACTTTATTTGTCTCTTGTTCCTCATGATCCTTTAACTATAGCAAGCATTTGGTATATCACCTTCACAATAAATAGTATTCAAGCTGGGAGTGGTGGTGCACACCTGTAATCCCAGCACTGTGGGAGGCTAAGGCAGAAAGATCATGAATTCAAGTTCAGCCTGGGCAATTTAGTGACTTAATGAGAACTTGTCTCAAAAAAAAAAAATTATGTGGGCTGGGACTATAGCTCAGTGCAAAGACCCTGGGTTTTTATCCCTGTACTGAAAAAAAAAAAAAGTAATCAGTTGATAATTATGATGCAAAGTAAAAACCCAACCTTATACCATTAATTAATATCATGATTTCCAAAGTGGAACAGTGTACACGCTATTGTGGGCGGAAATGTCTAATTACAGTTACATAGATTGCCTTACTGCAGGGCTTTTGTAGAGATATCAGTATGTTTATAGCATGTAATATGCTAATTTGAATGTTTTTGAGAGAATGTAGTAAGCACTTCTTTTCATGGACTTTTGACCATAGAAGTTTTTTTTTTTTAAGCATGTTGATAAAGTAGGATTTTAAACTCATTTTGGGAAATATTAATTTAGAGTAATAGTCTACCTTTGTAATCAAAACTGCTTGCACCATGAAAATCATCTTCATTTTCCCTGAATACCATTGACTAGTCATAAGAAAACAACAAATAACCTATTCTGGTTTGCATTTCCAGACATAATTATTTTAGGTTTTGTGTGTAAGCTGCCAAAATTCATCAAATATATTGTTGATGTTAGCTAAGAGGCATGTATAGTTCAGGTAAATTCCATGATCTCCATGAAATTCATAATAATAAAGATGTATAGCTGAGTCTCATTCTCTTGTCAAATATCTGTAAAGAAATATGCAAAGGCCTTTGTCTTGGTAGCAATTTTCCTGAAGGTCACCTACTATTCAGACTATCTATGTAAATCTTCATGAATGCAAGCTTTTATGTACTGATTTGCTGTACATAAAGTCAATGATTAGAGTTTTTTCTGTTATTGATTTATCTGTTTCATACCTTCTTTCTGTGGATACACAAATTAAAAAGAAATCAGGTCATTGCATGTTTAGATTTCTCTCCTTTAAATGAGGTCTGTTATCGTCACAATCATTGTGAGGGCTGTAATTGCATGTACAGTGGATGAGATGGAATTTCAGAGCAAGAGCCAGTAAAGGGTCTTTTAAGTTGAAGTTAACCCTATGATTTTTTTATGAACTTTGGGGTGCATAATTAGTGATTAGTAACAAGCAGAAGTTTCCAAATGTCAAGGGCATAATCACAAGGTAAATAAGAGCTGGTGTTCCCAGTAAACTGATGTGCTCTGACACTTCTCAATGGGCCCAAACAAAGTGTTCTGCTGAAGAGAATGAACTGAGGGTGGATTTTCACAACCGACGGAACAAAATCTCATCTTTCGGAACGTAACTACTAGCTACATAGGGGAGGAGTGAGTTCAAACCACGTGTTATAAAGAGCTGCCATTTTACTCCTTTTGATAGCTTCCTTTTGCTTTCTTTATCCTCTCTTGATGTTGATGTTCACCATCAGCATTTTAGAATTCAAAAATAGTGATTTTTTAAGCTGAAAAGTAAATTAAATTGGGTGGGGTAGGGTGTAGAGGGCTGCACGACAAGTCAAACATGTTAATATTTAATTGAACATAAAATTTCTTACTTAGGGCTGATAATAGAAAGTGAACAACCTTTCAGACTATAGCATATGATGAAGTTATTGAGGATGAGGGATCACATTTTTTAAAGCTCACGCTTCTCCACTACTTATTGTTAGTAATTCTGTACATAGTCAATGTTTGATAAATTCCCATAGGTTTTAGCCAAACCAACATTAGGATTTATTCTAGGGAGAGTGACAGATGTGACAAATAGGGACAGATAAAAGCTCTTATCTCTGCCCTGGAAAGTTCAAAAGATTTTTGAGGCAAGGTACGTACACCTAGAAATAATTAGTAATTGTCATGATTAAAATTTTTGTCATTTATTATTATACAGGTAATACATGAATCCTTCTTCTACTTAAAATATCATAGTGGCTTATTTTTCTATCTGATAAATTAAAAGGAAGTTAGATAGACCTAATTTATTTCCTTACCTTCTTCTCAAAATATTTTTATATTTGCAAGTACATTTCTATGTTGATGGGCATTTTGCTGCATTAGAGAAGTCTAAATAGCAGTGATTCAAGCAAGACACTGGTCTATTACTCTCCCACGAAGAAGCCCAGGAATAAGTAGCACTGGGATGTGACAGCAGTGCCATGATGCTGGCAGATACCACACTCTTTCCCATGCTATGTCCTCATGGTCTAATACAGTTGCTAGAGTTCTAGAACCACATATAAATTCGAGACAATGAGACCGAGGATGTGGGGAAGAAAATCCTGCCTTTGAAGATACCTCCTAGATGTTGGAGGGACAATTTTGCTAATACTTCATCCCATTGATAAAAATTTAGAACCATGGCCGTGATTAGCTGTAAAAGAGGATGAAGCAAGTGTCTCTTTTGTTGTTGTTGTTATTTTAGCTGGGCAGTAATGGGGTCAGCTAAAGATATTTTTATAATGAGAAAGAAGAATAGAGGAGAGTTGGGAAGACAGAAGAGAATTTTTGTCATCAAGTGAATATCAATTGTTTTGCTATGTTTTCCATTTATATTTTTATTAGTATATGTTTGTGATACATAATAAATACATTCATTGATGAGAATTGGTACATATACTCATCACATCTTGATCCTTTTTATTTCTTCTTTTCTACTTCTTCTCATCTCCTATCCCCTTCCCATCTGCATAAATTCTATCTCTCTGTTTCTTATAATTTATCATTTATTTTGCTTTTTAAATTATTTACACTTTGAATTACTCATGTAAGAGAAACCTTGTGTATTTAACCAGATGATGCCAAAATGAACATTTCTGAACATGAACAACTGGTTTGGTTTTTCATGCAGTTGAGTGATATGCGTCAGGTGAGTGACAGTGTTGGAAAGTCCTTGAGGAAGAAGAGATAAGGAGATAAGGAGAGGGATAAGGCCATAGAGGGTGAGTTGGATAGAGAGGTCACTGCAGCCGAGGTAGATCTGAGCCTGGTCCAGATTTCCAGGTAAACTGTCAGTGGAAAGATGGATTGGGGTATATCCAAGCCAGGCAAAGGATGTGCACCGATGCATTCATTCAGTTCAATGATTAACTGAGCACTTACCTTATGCCAAACACTGATCACACAGAGACAAGACTAATCTAGCCCTCTCCTCATTGGAACTCACTTATGAATAACTCATGTCTTTGATAAGCAGAATGGCATCCCTCTGGGATAGCCAATGGAGGGGAGCTGGGCCTGGATAAAAAGTGAGGGACAGATTAGAAAGAACTTGGATGCCTAGGCAAAGGATTGAACCTGATCTTGTCACCAGCGGGGAGCCATGGAAAGCTTTGATCAGAGGACTGCTCTTAACTGAGTGGTACTTGAGGAACACAAATCAGACACACACAGGTTAACTAGAGTTGTTTAAAGAGGACTTGAAGCCAGGTGGTCCCTAAGAGCTGCCTCTGAGCTTCTCTTATGAGTGATGGGGGCCAGAATGGGGGTCTGGGTGGAAGCAGTTGCCCAGAACACTGTGCAGTGGGTTAGGACATGCTTTTTGGAGAGAGGTGGTCCTGGTTTTGGATGCCCAGCTCTGTCCCTTAGTGTTGAGTTGGACATAGTCTCTGTTCCCATGAAAAAAATGCCGTCATCTGGGTGGTTTAAAATTTTTCTGCACAGTTCTGGAGCCTAGGAAGTCCAAGATCAAGGTGTGGGCTGATTTGGTTCCTGGCTAGAGGCTCTCACTGGCCTGCAGACACTCACCTTTCCCCTGTATTCTCAAATGGTAGGACAAGAATGAGCTCTGGTGTCTTCCTCTTCCTATAAGGGCAGCAGCCCTCATTTCATCCTTGTCATCTCACAGGTCTATCTCCAAATAGAGTGACACTGGGGACTAGAGTTTAATATATGAATTTTGAAGGGGACACAAATATTCAGCCAATAACAGCATGATTTATCATCTGCAGAACGAGGAGGAGAAATTTCATGGACTTCTTCAAAGAGCCATCAGGCGAATGAAGTGAGGTGGGGTTTGTAAAGATGTCGGCATGGTGCCTGGGACACAGGAAGGGTGCAAAAACTGGAAGCTTAGAAGTCACAGATGGGCCCAGTGCTGCAATGGAAAAATTTTTAAGATTTAGGGAACAGATACAAACGATGAAGGAGAGTGAGGGCACAGAGGTGGTGCTGAGGATCCGGGCCAGGACGATGGGGAGAATGATGTGAAGGGACAGAAATAGGAGAGTCTGGGAAGCAGCCAGTTTGGGGGGAGAGATTGATGCGTTTGATTGTAGGTGTGATGCATCGGTGAGATGACTGGATGTGAAGTGGAAATTTCCAGCAGACAGTTGGGTTTATTTACAAGAGAGGATGTATGGCTGTTAACGACAGCTCCTAGGGGACACCAAATTGGTAGAGGCTGAAATTCGAGAGGAAAGAAACAGAGAATTCAAATGAACCTGCACAGATTCAATCAAGTGGAGGCTCTTGCTTATGTGGTAGGAATTTAGTTTTGGAAAGTTTTGGGGTTGAACAATGAAATCCAGGGAGGCAAAGGTTGGATGGAGAGCAGAACCCACCAGATCGTTTCTCAGTTCTCCACTTTACTTTGCATCCTGTAGGCACAAGGAGATAGATAGCATCTGAAGCCCAGACCACTCACAGAGAAGTTTCCATCTGAAGCATTCAGGCTGTGGATTTTATGGCATTTTCAGTAGCTGGACAAAAGTAGCTGAAATATTTCTGAGTGAGGATATTGTCTCCAAACACTGCAGAGTCCTGGGCAGTCTGCAAGGCCCCTTAGCACTTCAGGATCCAATTAAAAAGGAATTATTTTCCCATTCCACAGCTAAGGAAATGGATCAACAAAGAGGCTGAATGATTGTTTTACAACCTGACAGATGTAACAGCCTAGACAAGGGAATGGGGCTTAGAAGGCCCCCCTTTCTGCGATGCCAAGTTATTTTCTCCTTAGTGGGATCTGTCAGTTCTCCCAGCCATGAGTCAGTTCAAATCAACCTTTGATAGACTCACGCCAGTAAATGAAAAATAGCCGCCTTTATCCAGCTACAGGCAATGAAGAGGATGTACTTAGAATGTATCACACTTACTATTAACTTCTCTTTCCCTGTCTTTTGTTTCTACCATACAATCCTCACATTCTTCCAAATCTAAGTAAAAATTTGTTGAAATAATTCTTACTAATAGTCCCGATGTCTCTTAGCCACCAAATGCTTTGGACTTTCCTTATTTACTCCTTTCTGGATTTTTCTGGACTTGGCACTACCTCATCAAGGTCTCTCTTGTATTGGCCTCCTTGACAGCTGAAGCTTAGGGTTGTCACGACCCTTCATAGACTTTTCATTCTTGTTTCTCAGGTCCTTGTGCTTGCGAGGCAGGCGGTGTCAGAACCACTGAGCTAAATCCCTGGCCCCTTTCTTGTTCCTTGTTAGGGAACGCTGTGACTGCGTGGTGGTTAATTTGGCCATTCTTTTTTCATTCTGTAACTCTCTTGCCTGGTTACTTTAATCCATTCTCATTGTGTCAATTAACATCAATATACCAATGACTCCTGAATCTTATCTCTAGTCCAGATTTTTCTCCCAAGCTTCAGACTTCTGTATGGAAATGGACAGCTTTACTCAGCCACCTCACAAATATCTCAAGATCAAAATATCTGAAATATCTGGCCTCCGCTACTTTATTTCCCCCTCTCCCATGGTCTCCTCTCTGACATTTGAAACCTGAAAGCCAGTGTTAATTCCTTCTCCATCATGCCCCTCAGCTCCTACCCAGGAGTAAATCATTGACGAGGTATTGCCAGCATTATTTACATTTCCTGGAAGATGGTGATTATAAGAAGGGAAAAGAGATGAAAATTAAGCTCCAAGAATATCCGATAGATTGATGGGGTGGTTAAACTATGATTATCCCCACTTTCATCTTCAAGGTAGACTACCTCAAAGTGATCCACACATTTTAGTACAACTCATCTTTTTGTTTTTGGTGAACAGGTAATATACAAGTAAAACACAATCAAAAGCAACAAAACATTGAATTTTGTATTAGAAAGTGCACCCCCTTCTTCAATTTCCAGATGATCATATGAAAATCCAAGGGGTAAAATGTCTTGCCCAAGACCATGGAGCTATTTTGCAATAGACTTACAGGTATTTTGATTTTTCTCTTCTCTACTCTTTCTCTTCCAAAACATTGCTTCCCTTTGTGATATATGGCACCCTGTACCTGCCGGTGACTCAGGAAACATGTATAGATTAGATTCACTGACTTTCTCTAGAAGCAGTGCAGCTGAATTTTAATCAGTCCTTTAGGAACTTCACGCTGGTGATGAAGGTAGGCTATGGACATCACCAAATCAACCTAACTGTACACACAGCTCTCCCTTCCCTATCTAGGTATCACCCATCAGTTACAGCATTGTCTTCCTAATAAGCTAGGAGCAGCCCCAACTCCTTAGCACAGGATCTAGGTAGTTAGGGTCAATTAGAATTTGTAAGAGAATTTAAACCCATTTTTCATTCCTTTGGAAGTTATTTAAGGCCCCACTTATCTTGCTTCTGGAATCACTGCTCTGAGGGACTGTAGCTGATTATCTAGTACTGTATTCCCCATTATGGATCTGAATATTATTATTGAGCGGGCAGTTCATTGTTTTACTAGCACCTGTATTTCCTGTGTTGAATTTATAACCACCTAAGAGATGGTGTGCTGCAGAGTTACTTCCTATCCATCCTGTTTTTTTAAATTTTTTTTCCCCATTAATACAGTATTGGGCTGAGACCTGTGCTGGGTTCGGGACTTATTTCTGAGAGTTTAAGAGACTGCAATCTTTTCACTTATAGACACAGCAAATGAAGTGCCAAGAAAGGAAAGGTAGAAGTATAAGTCAGAGTTAATAATGGAATATGAGCCCTTAGACTTTCCAGGCTTTAAAACCAAGATCGTATTCTTTTCTGACACCTACCATGCCATGTTTCCTAAACTTCTCAGCTTTATTATATGGTTCTTTCTTTATATTAATTTTTGACGGTGTAACAAAAACAGCATTTCTGAATTGATGGAGTCTTGGAGATTCAGAAACAGGGAACCAGATGGCTGGAACAGCAGGACGCATATCTTGTCAGGAGTGGAGAGGTAATTGTGAAGCAATGGAGGGAAGGTGGGAGGGACTGCAAAATGATAGTGAGAGAAAAGAGAGAGAAACTATGTCATTGCAATCATTTTAATGAGAAATTTCTGTTCGGTTTAATGATAGTTAATTGATCATCGATATTCATTGACTGAATTAGTTCTAACATTTCCCAGCTATCTTGAAAGATATGAATAATATGGCATTTTGGTGGAGAAACATATGATAAGACAAATGTTTATGAAGGAACTGCATAAAAATGCAGTTTGCAGGTCTCGATGAAATCCCTCCCTTTTAATTATTGGTCTGGGATGTCGCCTCCCACCCTGACACCTAAGGACCACCTTAGAAGACCTCTCTCACCTTTCTTTCCATCTCCTTGGTGGTCGGCCACCGAGTATTATGTCCTATTATCCTCGGCCCTCTGCACCATTCCAGGGACGCAAACAACAGTCAGTAATTGTTATTTTGGTCCCATCACTGTTCCTTCCAACGGAACCAGCTGGCAAACTCAAATTCATCTCCCTCTTGAGCTTACACCTGGATTTTTCTACTCTTTTCCAATCTTTCACCCTGCCAGACCAGTGTTTCTAAAATGCTTCCTTTCTCAAACTGTTTCCTTGCTCAAGAATATATGGGATTTCCTTGTTGCCTATGTTGTCAAGTCTATTCTTCCTAGCTCTTGAAGCCTCTCCGTCTCCCTCTCTCTCTCTGTCTCTCTCTCTCTCTCACCTAACTCCACTCTTATCCTCAAAAGGTACTTCCATAAAGTGCAGTATTTTTGTTCCAGGCCTATAATTACATTGAATTCAGCTTCTGAGCGTGTGGGCTGCTTCTCTACTGGCTACAGTGGCCTTTTCATGGCTTTCCTGTAGTCTATCCACCAAATCCCATGTTTTTCAGCAAGATGGAGGCAGTTGCTTCATTTTGTGGATTGTACCACAGAACTAAAGATCAGCAAAATGTGATTCCTGAAGGATCTTACACTAATCCAGCATTCTCAGCTTGTGCTCATACAATGAATTGAAAAATGATTATGGCTCCTCCTTTGCATTATTTTGAACAAATGACATAACTTCTCTCTGTCTCAAACAGGAATAACAACAGGGCTCTATCTATCTATCTATCAATCATCTGTCTGTCTAGTACTTAGAACAGTGCTTGGTTAATTATAAACATTCATTAAACTTAGTGCTATTTAGAATCTATGACAAACACACACTAAAAATACACAGTCAGACAATGTGTTATAATACTTTCATGATTTAGCTTTCTCTGTAAACTAGGTTGGAGCTTGGGTACAGCCTGTCCTTGACCTTACTCTGGCAGAGCCATCATGGTGCCTTGTGCAAAGCTCGAAGTCTGTTCTCAGAAGGTTCTTGTAGGCTAAGTGTGAGTTCCCTGGAAGACTTTGCCATTGACCACCATGGTCAGCATGAAAGGACTCTGAGAAGTAGACTGGGTTGGTCTTAAAAGGCAGGCCAAACAGTGTTAGAGGAGAGTGATGGTTATAGAGAAGAGAAAAATATGGTCTTTTATTCCTGTCCAAGTTCACTTAAAAAGGGTTTTAAATGAGAAACTAATCCTGGACAGAAGTGCTGGCCAGGGTGCTATAATCCCAGCACTCTGGGAGGCTGAGCCAGGAGGATCACAAGTTCAAGCCCAGCCAGGGTAACCTTAGTGAGACTCTGTCTTCAAATAAAAGTAAGAAGATTAAAAAGGGCTGGGAAATGTAGCTCAGGGTGAAGGCTGTCTGTTTAATCCTCAGTACCAAAACAAGACAAAACCAAAGAAAGAAACTAATCCTGAAGTTGGAGATAAAAATGAATGAAGGGCATTTGTTGTGTTGCTATTATCTCCTAGATTCTGGGCTTGCTGTGCTCACAAGCACCACCTCACTTATTCCTCACAACAGCCCAGGATGGTAAATATTATCTCTAGTTCATGTACAGGCAACTTGAGATTCAAGGTGCCAGTCTGAGCTCACACAGGTAGCAGTTGGCAGACTTTTCTGGTAAACTGTAGCATGTGCGATATTGGTGCTATGTGACAATTTCTAAGAAAGTCTCACAAAAGTTATGTCATTTAACTGAACCTAATGAAGCACCTACAGTTCATGTAGCATGTCGGCAGGCACTACCCAGTTTTGTTTGTGCTTCTGATTAGTTCACGCTTTGCCTTCCTTTGAGCCCTCAGCTTCCTCGAATCTCAACAGTGGCTAAGAAAATGGCTAAAGACATGATGTTCCATTTCCTGGGCAACCCTATATAGTACAAGTGTATCAAGGATGATTTGAGACACATCCTGGTTCTGATTTGACAGACATGAATACATACCCTTGGTCTTCTCTTGTCAAAAATGCCGTGCTAGGGCATCTGCAATTTCTACAGCACTTGGTAAAGATATTAGAGGCTCCTTTTGAGAACAGACAGGCATTTAGGAAAGGGGATGAGATGTAGCAATTATCAGCTACTCGTGTCCTGGCTCAATGAGTTACCCTGTCACTCAGGGCCTGAATGCGATGAGAAGGACACACACTTTTTGTTGCAAGAGAGAAACTAGAAAACATGGGCACCAGAATGAGATATAACTGATGATGGGTAAGTGAGACATGTAAACTTTATAATCTTGGTGTTCTTGAACTGAGCACGGACCCTGGCCATTGAAGGGCCACCTTCTGTGGTCTCCCCTATTTATTTACTGCAGCTTGGGGGCGTCACATGACTTTGTTTTGTTGGAGGATCTTTTTCTTTAGGATCAGTTTTTACGAAAACTGCACAGTTCTGCATTTGCATTGGGGCAAGAACATCTTCCTTAGTCTAGAGCAGCCTGCTGGGTTTGTCCCCTGGAGACGAGCCTCAGTCACTGTCACATAAAGGGACCCTGGAGTGATTGTCCTATAGGTCAGAAGATCCTTTTGGGCTCAGGAGCTCTTTATGGGGGGGAAAAAGTGAGAACAGTGAATACATGATAATATCCTCTCAGGGATACCTGGTTCTTCTCCCACATCAGAAATTCACCCTCCATCATATTTTGTGATTAAGAAAACAATTAAACCAACTATGCAATCATTAAACAGAATGAGGCAACTTTGATTTCCAATCTCCGAAAACCTGCATTGGGGTGGAGGTCGAAGAGAACATAAAAGGAACCCTTGGAACCTGCCAGCTGCATCTGTTTACCCGGGCCATGAAAACACGTGCAGTTACCTGCCTTTATTACCCAGGTTACGGGGCAGGAATGCAGGGAACAAAACCAAACATGTCATGTCCTACATAACCTTACAGCCAATTATTTGAGCATTTGACCTTGTTAAAATTTGGTGCTGAATAAAACTGAAATACTGTATAAAAATACTCTGCAACAGAGCAGAGCACTATGTGAAACTTGCTCATTCTTTCTTCTCGAGGTAGAGGCAGAATGAACAAAATACTACTCTTTTTAGGCTAGGGATTTAGCTCAGAGGTTTCACTGCCTGCTGTGCAAGTGCAAGGACCCAAGTTCAATTCCCGGTACCCCCCCCCCCCATACTACTCTTTTTAAAATTTGGGCAAAACTTTAAATGTGCATTTTCGATTTTTATTAGTAGCACAGAATGAGATTTGTTTTGGTATATTGGTCTGTACATATAATATATTTTGATTATTTTCATCCCCATTGCCCTCCTCTCCTTTGGCTCTCCCAAATGTACATTTTAAATAGAGGCTTAATGGTTTTATGTGAAAGTGTGTCACATGGGGTTGGCAAAAATGGATCTAGACCTGTTAAGCTGGACCAAGAGCAGGTCAGAGGTCTGAACACAGGATCCAGAAGTCTAAGTAGATTAAAAACAATTGGCAAGAGATCATTGTTAAACAATGAGACAATCTTCATGATGGAAAATACTTAACATGTATTTGTTTTGTTTTATTTTTCTTGGTGTGTAACTCATGGTGATGGGGGGTTCTTTGTTTTATGCATTGCTTCATTTATGTAAATAATGTCTTGCTTCATGAAAGTAAAATGAGACCCCAAAAAAACCCAAAGGAAAATTTTTTGAGAGGGATTGATTTACCCTCATAGCAGATTTTGAAGACAATACACAGCAACATGTAGGTCATCCTTTCCAAGAACAGGGTCAGAAGAAAAGGAAACTTTATCACTGATTTTTTTTATAACTTTTTTTTTTGGTACCGGGGATCAAACTCAGGACCTTGCACTTGCGATTTTTTTAACATTTTGAAGTCATAAGATCATACTGTAATTATGAGAATGCAATGCATTTTAAAATTCTCTTTGAATATGGCTGTATTTGCTCATATGATATAAAATAAGTTTCATTTGCTTTACTGACAATTCCTAGAAGTTCTTTGGAAGCTTCTATACAAGGCTTTTTCAGGGGAAAGTGTTAGGTTGTGGAAGAGAGTATTTTGGATTTTTATTTGTGCATACACAAATTAGCAATAGGCTTCTAAGTGGAATCTCTAGTCCGTACATAATTCTATAACTCACATGAATCATAATCTGGGCTCCTTGTTTTGTCACCAACATTTTTAAACAAAGGAAGAAATGAAGAAAAAAGAAAAACATACTCAAGAAAAGAACTTTCCAATAGAATCTTTGGTAATGGAAATGCTTTCTCTCTGCTTGTCCAATACTGTACCCAGTAGCTACATTTAGCATCAAGCATATGAAATGCATCTATTTTAACTAAGGAACTGAATTTTAAATTAAATATTAATAAAGGCTCTCACTTGTAAGTTAAAGAAAGTCCAACTCAAATTTACTTAAGATAAAAGAGAATTTTTATCTGTGGTCTCAGGCATGGGTGGATTGTTGAAACCATTTTATTCCATTTCTCTCCCTTGTTTTCTATTGCCTCTGTGTGGCTATTACTCCTGGGTAGACATGAAAGGTAGTATGTAGTTACTAGGAGTTGCACACATATCCCACAGCTTAGCAGCACTGGTAAAGGAAAGAATACTTATCAGATACTTTCTTGGAAATTCTGAAAAAGTCTTAGACGTGAATTTCTTTGGTCCTTGTCCATGTCTGAACAAAGCACAGTGGTTGGAGATAGAATATACTGACTGGCTAAGGCTGGTTTCCCTATCAGTCTTACCAAATTATACGGATTGGAAAGACTGGCGGTTATTTCCACAAAGAAAAGTCAAAGTCAAATGTGGACTAAAAACAATAAAGAGCAGATACACCTTCATTGTTTCCTCCAATCCTTGATCGTCCAAAGTCTACTTCTTCTTTAAAACGGTGGCAGGAATGGGTAGCTATCCACATCGTCTGGGCTCCTCCCTTGTAGAAATGAATTCTGACTGAGAAACAGATGCTTCACCAGGGATGAAGTTCAGCAGGGCCTCTTTCTCTATTTCCCTTTCTAAGAGGAATTTTGTGACCATTTTCCACAGTGGAACGTGAACAGGAATCTGTTCCGTAAATCCCTCCCATATTCTCTTTCCATTCTGCTAGGTGGATTTGATTCCCAGAGCAATCCTGGGTGCCGTGTCCTGGTGGAGGTGAGGCCTCCATCAGCCCAGATTCTCAAATGTTAATGACCGTGTGGAAGAGTCCACCTCAGCCTCTGTCTTCCCTCATCTGATTGACTCTGCATGTGAATGAGTTTATGTTTCTTTGTAGTATTACCCAAAGACACCATATTAATGGTGGTTGGTTTTACATTAATACAAAGGCACCTTTATAATTCCAACACCTTCATTTCTGTTGCTAAACTCCATTACATCCTCCACACTCATCTTCATCCTCAAAAGCTATCTTTTCTTCTTTCAACGGTCTTAGCTCCTGCTTATATTTTTGCACTTACTGAATTGGCTTATGGTATTTTTATATGTGCATTTATCTCATTCATTTCAGTGGGTTTGGGTGGGGGTATATCCCACTTTGTCCTGGTATTCTTTCTCTACCTTTGTCTTACTACTGCTACTACTCACTCACTCCCATCCACACTTTGCCTATAAAGTTCAGCCAATAAATAGCCTCATAAAAAGATTGGGAGACCTCATCTAACTTTTATATTTCATCTACTTTGTCTGAGGCTCTGATATATTAAGATTTAGCTTTGTTAACATCTATGCTAGAAACTGAAATCCAGTATAGATATGTATCTGATAATAATAGCACAAAGTAAGAAGGAGTAAATGAAACTAAGTTGATAAATGTTACTGAAACTAAGTCAATATTAATCTGAAGTCTGTTGTACTAAATTAGGGATGTGTATTATAAACTCTAGAATAAGCACAAACAGCAACATTAACAACAACAACAATAACATCTCAAATCTAAAATGGAATTGTAATAGTGCAGTATACTAAAAATATTTAGCACAGAAGGCAACAGTAAATAAAAAATAGGAACAAATGAAAATGAAATATGTTGAAAACAAATAAATTCAACTGTATTAACTGTATAAATTCAAATAAATTCAACTGTATTAACTGTAATTCAACTGTATAGTAAAATTTAAAATATGAAATCTGAAAGCAAGTATACCCATCAAATAAAATAGGAGGACAAACAAATTCATCCATAGCAGTAATCCCACTAAATGTAAATGGGCTAAAAAGAATGGATAAAATAGCAAGACCCAGCTATATGCTGTGTTCAAGAAACATACTTACACACTGTACTTTAGATTCTAAAAAGAGGTTAAAAGTAGGAAAATGATAGATTATGCAAACAGGACCGTAAGAGAACCAGAATGGCTGTATTTACATATATCAAAAGTCACTTAGATGATGCTGATATGCAGCAGAAATCAGAACACTTCCCTGTACTCACAGTGGGACTGCAGAGCACCAGGGAAGGCTTCCAAGGTAATCCTTAAAAGGCAAATTGGCATCAATCAGGTAAGGAAGGTGATGAATTGAAGGTCATTTTCCTGAAAGGGAGGGACGCAGTGTGAGTCAGCAGTAAATGCTCAGGAAACTGCAGTTTAGCAGTATTCTACCGTGAAGTGAGAGTTGGAAATGACATGGTGGAAGGTGAAGTAGGAGCACACTTGATAGGGGCCTGATAAAAAATGGCTTTACATGTCACCTACATAACTGGCATATTTGCTTTTGAGCAAAATCATGATGACGCTTGAAGAGATGGGCAGGGGACAGACATAATCATATGGTGTTAGAGGGATATGGTCATAGTAGGGAGAAAAAGAAGTGGAGGAGATAGTAGGCAAAGTATCATAGGCCCAGGGGCCTTTGTAGATGTTTTATGTGTATTTGTTTGCGGGTTTGTCATTAATATATGGGTGGCATAATCCAATTTCATGTGCTTTGTACCAAAAACAACTTGCTTAAAGTCATTTTCCCATAAAATAATTAGTACATTTCCACAGAGAAATTATAGTTAATTTCACATTGTGTCCACTTCAAATTCAAGACCTCAGTAACTCCTGGGTTATGAAAACTTTCACAGTTTGAGTCTTCAGCATGCAATTTCTTTTATAGTTCTTTGTCTGTGATGGTGATTCCTGAACTTTTACTGTGTTTAGAATGTAGAGAACATGGTCCCATATCCAACAGCTGTATTTCTGGGATAGGATTCAAAATTCTGCATTTCAGCAAACTCCTAAGCTGATGTTGATTCAGGAGTCTGTTGGACCCTGTTTTGATAAAGTGTGTCGTTCAGAACTTTCTTCCTTGGTCCTTTCCCTGGGTATTATATGATAGTCTTTTTACATATAGAGAAAACTCTTCTTTAAAATCATGACACTATTCTGAAATTTAATGACCTAAAATTGTCAGAAAGAAAGACTTGCAAAAACTAATTTAAATGTCACAGATCAACACAATTTTGTGTGGGTTTAAATATTGGAAATGTTATCAAACAGAAATAAATGTTAGGCAACAAAATACAAATCAGTTACTTGAGGAGCTGCCAAAACTATTTTCAGAGGTAAGATTTAGATGACGCTATTCAATGCCAAATTCAATTTTCTCAGTATGCGAGGAAATCTATATCTCTCTCACCAGCCTCCACAACTCTGTAGAAAGAACAGGGGATTTGAAATCTGACCCAAACTTGAATCCCAGAACAATTTTTCACAAGTATATTTCCTTACATAAGGTGCTACTTTGGCCTTTCTGAGTTTTGAGTGTCTCGTGTAAAATCAACAGTAAGAATATAACCACTCAAGATGTAGAGGAGATTAAATAGGAAAGTGCACAGAAAACACTAGGTACAAGGATGTGCTTGATAAATATCTTTTCCTTTTGATTGGTACATGCAAGTATGCACCTATGAAGCACCTTGTGGTTCGTAATGGAAAGGGCCCATTTTAATAGCCCAGAGAATTTATTACTAAATGGTAACGTAACACTAGCAGTGAAGAATTCCATTCCTGAGGGCACCAGCTCTTCTTCATGAGTGGTGGAGGAGGATAGCGCCAGGTCCTTGTGACCTATTTGGGGTGAGGCTGGTGAGGAGTATATCTGTCCGTACCTGAGGTTCTTCAGTCCCGTGGGCTGACATTGATATCTCCCCTGGACATTCAGCCTGATCCAGTCATAAACATGTATTCTTCCTACTCCCCCACCTACCTCTGTCCCTCAAGCCATCCAGCAAATTTTTCCAATGAAGACTTTGTTAATTACCACTCTCCAGTGCATAGGAGAATTGATGTAAGGTAATGAATCATGGTGCTGACATTTTAAATGTGAACATGGTAGACATTTTTGCCCTGCACTATTTCTGAAAAGACTCAAGCAGCATAAGCACGTGCAACAAACTGAAAACAATAATTACTGAAGTGCCCACATAGAGAATGGTATTCAGATTGCATCTAAATTTTGGAGTGAAAAGAGTTGATTCTGAAGTTTAGAGCAGAAGGCTCCATATCTTTGAAGAAATTCAGACTAGAAGACAACGATGAGCATTTTCTTTGTTGAACAACACAAACTCATGTGGCCATAGCTGTTGGGTGGCTCCAGAGACAAAGTTAGAGGAAGGATAGAGATTGACAGATCAAATAAACTCACAGGGGGTGAGGATAACTGATTTTGAGTCCCACACAGTTTGTATTTATTGTTTGTTTTGACACTGACATAAAGTATGGATTTATGACTGATTTTTGCATCTTGGAAATCTAAATTCCGATTCTTTTCATTGTAAAGAAAAAGAGTGGTTATAACCCATTTTAATAGCAAAAATAGGGTACGTAATATTAACTAATTTATAAGTCTAAAAAATTAATTCAGAAGTTTAGCCCAAACTATAAGAAAGTTTATAACAGTAAACAGATTTATAGATCATCTTTTCGTCTTTTCATTTATTACCTGATTCTAAGAAGTAGAGAGAGCTTTAAGCAAGTAATTTTAGAAAGAAGTTCTCATCGGAGTGAAGAATATAACCAATCAAGCCATACTAGACAGGTAATTAAGGCACTTAGAAATTTTAATTTAAAAATTCTACCTAGATTGTATCTTTATTATATGATTATTGAATGATTTTATGAGTGCATGTTTTTGGAGGGGAGATGGAGAAGAAACATGTATATAAATCTGTGTTCTGGGTCAACACAATTCCTTTGCTAAGAAGTTCCAGTTTCTTCTAATGACTGTCATTCAAGTGTGATTTTGGCTGAAATATCATTGAGAAAATTACATTTTTGATATAAATTAGCTCAAAGTTACAAGACTGTACATAGATATGATATTTGAAATGCTTGAGACAGACGGTAAGGGCAGGTTGATGGGAATATCTTTTTAAATTTAACAGAAAAGCCTTAGAGCAAAATTAAAACTGACCATCTCTGGTAGTGTATAATTACCTTTATCTTTCTTAAAACAACTTGATGACTTACCAGTCAGAATATGTTTTCACATCAAGACAGCGTAGCAGCAATCCTATTAGGAAAGACCAGTGTGTGGTAGTGATGGTGAGGCAAAAACGATGGAAGAGAAAACATAGCTGCATGAATCTCAGGGCAGCGTCTCAAAAAATAAACACAACAATTTCACTCTGCTTTTTGGGAGAGGTGTGAGTGCAGATACTTACTTTAGATGTGAGTATGATATCAAACATGTAAATTTTGTATTGAAATAAAGGAAATGTCTATTTCACTTCAAGAAATTATGCGTGGACTTCCCTTCCACCCCTAGAATGGTGAACGGTGCATTTTCTTTCTAAGAAAATGAGCAGTTAGGAGGAGTAGGAATAGCTTTCCAAGTTCTGTCCCTGGGAAGTTTGAAGATGCCAACTTTACCATTTCTTTAGTGTTGTGCTCAAGTTAAGTACACTCTGGATGAATTTGGAGATGCCGAATCATAAATAACAGACACAGTGACACAAAGAAGTTAGAGACTTTATAAAATTGCCAATTTGAACTTCAATAAGCCCCCAGGTTGAAGCCAGTCCCTACCTGCCCCATTCTCTACGGTGGGTGATTGCAGCCTCTCGTGAGCGCCCAACCCCTGCAGAATGAGTTCCTTCTCTGTGTTCATAACTGACACCTCGGCACCCAACACTGGGCTGGGAGAAAACATTGTAATTTTTTTCTCTATACTCATAACTAAGACAATTCTCAGGTTTAGGAAAAACACACTTGCCTCTTTTTGTGGTAAAATCAGTATCATGGATATATAACCTTTTTTTAAAATCAATTTTATTAGTACATTTTAGGTACACAATATAATGACATTCATCACTGGGAATTTGCACCGTTGCATAATCCATCTTGGTTCTTATTTTTTCCCCATTCCCCTGCCCTCCCTTCAACCCCTCCATCCCTCCATATTTACAAAGACTGTTTCAATTCAGGATGAGAGCATTTACTTTGCTCCCTTTGCGAGGCAGGCCAGGCAGGCAGCAGAACCACTGAGCTAAATCCCCCTCCCAACTTTGCTCCCTTTGCAACAAAATCATTTCACATACAATTTTCATCTGAAAGCACCTTTCCAGATTAGGAAAGTCATTTGAATAATTGCAAGGTAGGCTTTAAAACACTGACCCCTTCTGTGGAATACATAGAAAGATAATAAGAGATTTCCTACTTGTTTAATGTTTCCAAAGAGAGGGGAAATGGCCCCCTTTTGAGCTCTCCCCTCCTCCTTTTCCTCCTCTCCTTTCCTTTTCTTTCCTTCCCTCTCTTTCTTTTGCTACCAATCCTCCTATATTTAATTATAATTTTTAAAAAACAAAAACGTCATCATAAGTATTAGAGGACTTTCTTATAAACGAAGACTTTCTTACTTGCTGCTTGGAGTTCTTAACCCAGGATAACTTCTGAATTAGAAAAATGAAAGTAGAGAGCAGAAGCATTTTCTATACCCGTGCACTGAGGAGCTGCAACCATTTTAAATATATTTTGATTATATTTATTAAGGATCAGAAGGCTTTTGAGAGCTGGTTTAAAAAACCCTCTAAGATCTAAAATAACCACCAAAGGCCTTTTCATTTTGAAAGAATAAACAGGATTATGGGAATAGGTAACTTTTTCCTGGAGGAGCTATAAATGCAAGTCATTAGTAAAGTTCATCCACATGTTGGAATTCATTTCTTATAAGGGCTGTTGGATAATTATTCTTTCTAAACACGACCACAAAAACTGAACAGATGTTTAGGTAGATAACAAGTCTGATGGATAAGATACAACGAATCTGTTCTTTTCACTGTTTTTAATAAAAAAGAAATATCTGATGGTAAGATTTCTTCAAGATTCTTAATAGGAATATGTTCCCTAGATTAAAGGAGGGAAAAAAGTGGTATAGAACTTGATGTGATACTAGGATAATGAAAAATGTATCACTTACACAAGGTTTGCATTATTCAGAGTTATGCCTGTGTGAGTGTGCTCTCTAATCCCCAGCCAATACGTTGCTTGGTAACCGGTTACCTGCACACCTGCTCTGTAGCTATAAGAGACAGTGCATGTATGGTTATTGGCCGTATTTAATGCTGAAGAAAGAGATAAAAATCCAACAAATATTAATATTTGCTACAAGAATAGATCTTTTACCTTATTATTGCATTCGCTGTTAGGCCAAAGATTTTTTTTTTAATCAGAAGAATTACTGCTTTCCCATTGCCCTGTCACCTCCACAGTAGCGTGAGGAAGGACTTAAATTCCTTTCAGAGCATCTGTAATCAACTCTGTTTGCTGCAGACAACAGATGCTACCATTAGGAGGGATTTTACACTTAGGGAAGAGGGAAGGCTGAATGGCGAATTTCAGTTTATAAAAGATTCCAACTGTGGAGGCAGAATCATTCTAGAATCGGTCTGACCTTAAGGGTCTGTCTACACAAAGGCTTGATGAACACAGCCCTAGCAATATCAGTCATTGTGATTAGGCTGTGGTGTACTTGGATTGTTCCTGATTATTTCCCTCTCAAGTTACAGTAAAGAACAGTTCCACCATTGATTGTGTGGCAGTGACCCTGTAGGGGAGCCCTAAGAGCCAAGCTTTGGGACCAACACATGAAGCGCGTGTATGTTTTCCCCATTAGAGGGCTGATTGCACACTAGGCATTTAAGTCTCAGAGCTGCTAGAAAGGATGTCCCAAGGGCTTCAAAGTCATTTCCTCTAGCTATCGGTAGGATCACAGCATTTTTTAAAAAAGAAGAGTTGGAAGGTACATTTAGAGGTCAATTAGTTCATTGGTTCTTGGCTCTGCCTGCACATTAAAATCACTGAGAGGACTTTTAAAACACCTTAATGTTAGGCCCCATATCCAGAAGATTCTGATACTTGCTTTAGGGTAGGATTTAGACCGAAAAGGTAAGGAGGTAGAACAGGGACAGGTATGGTATTCTAAGGGATGGTTCTTCATTTAAAGGGAAGCTCTGCTCCAGAGTGAAGAAGTCACATTCCCAGTCTTAGTTGCCCTCCTTTTATCCCAGTGGCAACCATCACCATTTGGATGACTGGAGTGGGGCTCTTCTGAGTAGGGGAAGAGGGGATGTTTAGATGTGTCCCCAAAGTCTCATGCATTCATGGGGGTGCTGTTCAGTGGTTGATGGATCTAGCATGTGTGGTGCTGGTATCAAGGGTGTGTGATTACTAAATCAGTCCACTGATGGGTTTGGCATAGCTCTGGCTAGGATTAAGGGTGTGAGTGCTGCACTGGCCCTAGGGAGTGTAGCTTGCATAGAAGATAAGGGACAGAAAGAAGGCTAATGTGCCCTCACCCATGTGCTTGCTGTGGACTATTCCTCTGCCATGCCCCTCTGCCATGCCACCCTGCCTTGGAGCCAGCTGACTATGGACCAAAGCCTCTATAAACTGTGAGCCAAGAAATATTTCCTCCCTTAACTTGCGGGTGTTGGGTATTTTGCCTGTGGATGCTATTGCATCAGCACACTCCTCCCTCCTGGCTTCCATTGCTTCTTGGAGATCGTGGAGACTGTGGAGGCACAGTGTGCAATGGTTTGCTGAGAAGGCTCTAACTTGGATCAGATGAGTCTCTTAACTAAATTAGCTTCATGACCATTCCCTTCCCTAGACTATTTGTCCTTGGTCTATTTTCTTTTGTATGTGACAATGGCATGTTGCCGATGTCCTTCTGTAAATTAAAGGACAGCATTTCAAACCCAAATCTCAACATTACAAGGATGAGTCCAAACTGAATATCAATCTCTTCTACAACATCTAGGGAGAAATTAAAATCTTCAGACCATAAAATCCAGAAGAATTCAAGTCCCAAACCATATTTTCTTGCTACACTGATTTAAGACCTAAGGAAAGTAAAATCAATATTCCATTCTCCTCAATTTGTTATTTTGATCAGTCTTAGTGAGAGGAATTCTTGATTCTAGATAGATTTGGAGAGATTCCAAGAACGATAGCCCAGGCAGAATCTAGGCAGAATTGCAAAGTTCTATCCCTTGGAAATTGTCCTGACAGAATTCCAAGTCTCCAGCTCTTGTAAATAATTTAAAGAGTTAAAAAGATATTCAAAATAACTGGTTAGATAATAAGCCAATCTGTAGCCTAGGAGCTATTTTCCCCCATTAATGGCAAAATTGTGTTCCCAGAATATACTACTTAGAGTTATCACAGGTTCAAGTACAAATGCCATGGTAATTGGAAGAGGGTCCCAAAGAGAAAGACTTTTGCTTCACCAGGAAACTAGTTGGTGGATGTCTGAAACATACAACCCGAGACCTTAAACACAATTATGAAGGGAGAAACATACCAGCAAGAGGTTGGCACTGACAACTTAGCATACCTGAGGGAAAACAGCACCTATACACCAATGTCCTTCCTCTGACATGCTACTTGAAGCCCTGATGCCCTCCCTCCGGCAGGGAGTAAAATTTGCAAGAGTGACCGGTACTGTTATCACTGGATCTTAGTAGAGCTCTTTTAGCCTTTCTTACCCCATGCATTCAAAGCCTCTTTTTTTTTTTTTTTTTTTTTCCTAATTTGTGTTGTTTACCTAGGAAGGCACTATTATTTTAAAACCAAACCCCCCTCGAGCTCTGCTGTGGGCATGGAGCCCTCAGTTGTTTTGCAGTTAAAAGGAGAAACAAAAATTGTTTGAACCATTCCACCTTTTGCACTACTCCTCCACTGCCTGTCCCTCTTCTTTGGTGAGGCCAGGGTTCTCAGAGGGATGGGGAATGTTTGTGGACAGAGCCACCACAAGCCAATATCATATCATCCAAGAGAAAGAGCACACATAGCCTCCTGTCCAGAACCAGCCATTAGAAGCCAACTGCATAGCCACCAAAACTGGCCACATAGACCATCTAAGCTGCTGTACCCTCCAGATAGCCCCAAACCATGGCCTGTGACTTATCTACTCTCAATTGGCGCCGTTTTGTCTTCTTTCTTAATGTTCCTGGTCATGCACCGATTGTTGAGGTTATTTGCTAAAATTGTTAAGCTCCCTGCTCCCTGGCAATGCAGAACAGAAAGAACTTCCGAAGAAAAACTTCCCTCCAAGAGAGAAGAAAAAGGAATTTTTTTTCCTACCAAATTTTCCATCAGGTAAAGTGCTTGAAGAGAGTGGAAGTAAAAGGGAAGAGAGAGAAGCCAGGAGTTTTATATTAATTGATGTCTTTTCATCAGGAGTCAGAAAGACGTTCCTTTCCTAATGTGTGACCCTTTTTACTCTTCCACACTTGTCCTGCACCCAGTGCCCAGCAGTATTGCCTGGGCTTCTCTTACTCTATCTCCTAGATATCTTGTGCACCTGTCTCTTCCACTCCATTTCCACTGCTGCTGCCCAAGTCAGGCCTTGTTTTCTCTTCCTAAGAAACACACTCTTCCTTCCTGGGATGCTGGTCTTTGTGCCCTGCTCCTCTCCTGTCCCCTCTCTACACCACAAAATATAAGCATGCAAAACTGAAAAATCTCTATTACAGGCCACCATGCCTAGCATTTTATTGTACACATCACGTGATGTCACTCTGTGCCTCATATCCATCAGTGGCTTCCCATTCCCTAAAGATACGGTGTCTACCCCTATGGTGAGTGTACGAGATTCTTCCTTATTTGAAAGGTGGTTATGTTTATGGACTCCAAAGGAAGATTATTAGTTTCAAAGCCACTGACTAGCTGTCATATCTCGAGCTAGTAATGTGACCTCTTTAAGCCTCACTTTCCTCATAAGTGCAATTAGAATAATAATAGTACTTTCAAGGTCGAAGGGGTCAAATAAAATAATCCTCTTAACATACCCATTGCTGTGCCTGGTACATAATAAGTGCCCAGGGATTAATCATTGTTCTTATTTGGTCTTGCTTACTTATGCAGCTCATGGCCTGCTGGTCCCCTGTACTGCAGGAGCTGGTCTATTCAAGCTACGTTTTATTTTCCAGCCTGACATGTTGTTCAGGTCTTGGTGTCTCTAGCCCTTGATGGCCCGTCTGTTGGAATGCCTGAGCCCATATTCACTGCCAGGCAAAGTTTCCCTCATTCTTTATATGGAATTTTTTTTTTTATTTTGGTACTGGGGATCGAACTTGGGACCTTGGGCTTGCAAGACAGGCAGCGGAACCACTGAGCTAAATCCCTGGCCCCTCCCTCATTCTTTATAGTCTGCCATTAGTGGACAGTTGTGTCTCTTTTCTTGGGCTCCCACTTCCCAGTGTACTTGAGTTTGATAAACCAAGTATCTCTATTCTTTTAAGCCTGTGTACTTTTTGAGGCTTGGGACTGGTATTTCTGTCTGTATTTCCTAGTACCCAACACAACATACTGAATGAATGACCTTGCACAAAAGAGGGAAGGCTCTTTTCAAGGGGAAATTTTTTAAGCAGTGCCTGTGTGGTATTTTATGGAGGAACAGCCCTTCAGTTTATTGTCTGATGCGATTCAGTGTAAACTTTAGATGAAAAAAGAATCTTAGAATACAGAAAATTGCTATTTTTCACTTCAAACTACTTTTTAAAATCTAAATTCAGAACTAAGATTTTTTGAACCTGTACTAATATATTGTAGGTGTATAAGTAAGGGGAGGATAATTCACATCTAACCTTTTAGCTACCTTCGTTTTTAAAATAACTTTTCTAAAACTAATGATGAACTCACTCGTAAATAAATTGCAATGCTGCACTAAGTTTGTTAGTTTCAAGGCAAATAATTCTTAGATACTGATGTTCAGAGTTTTTTTTTTTTACAATAACTTTTTAAAAGGTCAATTGGTTTATTTTCATGTATTTAGCAACAGTTTACAAAGCAATCTTTTAGAGATGTCATTGTATTAATTTTCATGGCTTTTGTAATTGTGAATTTTATATTTCCTTGGGAAGCAATGAATACATTTAGGAAATTCGCTTGGGTTTCAGAAACACTTCCAATTGAAGTGTATTGATTTGGCAGTGTTCTTCTCCTTGGTATTCATTTGTAAAACCAACAAGCAACTGGTGTGGCTTTGTCTAACCTGAATGTGGGCAAAACTGGGACAACTGGAGATACCACTTTCTCCTTAGAAGCTAATTAGTTCCACCTATATCAGTAGCCTGTAAGCGCCTGGAGGGCAGGAGTATATGGCTTATTCATTCTTATATCTCACCCAGGGTCTAGTTGAGTCCCTGCACATAGGAAGGACAAAGACTGCTGTCCACAGCAGGAGGTTTGCAGAAGTGGAGGAAATTTTTCATTGGCCAACGTGAAGCCCAGCAGCAGCAGCAGAGGCCTTGAGGGTGGGAGCTCCCTAGGTGTAGGAAATAGAACCAAGGCACCTGCTCAGGGGCACCTGGCTCTAAGTAGGACATGGAAGCACAGCCAGGAGCCCTTGTTTCTTAGGAAGCCTGGGAGTGGGGAGGGGGACCCAGTCAGAAGACTTCTGGAAGTAGTGCAATTCCTTGCATACACTTGAGATTGAGTGGATCTTTATAGTAACTTGAGAAAGGTTCTGAAGTCTTGGGATAGGAATTCCGGTGAAAAGTAGTTGTAATATTTTCTTATTTGTGTGTGTGTGTGCGCGTGTGTGCATGCGTGTGTAAGAGCAAAGGATTAGATTTCTTTCAAAGGTTAATTTTTATGTCTAAGTATTAATAGATGTTTTGAGATTGTGAACCTCATCGCCACTTTTCCTTTAGGGAGCTCAAAGGACAAAAATTAGGTAGGAAAAATCATATTTTATTTTCTTATTCCACTATAAATCTCCTATTAAGGACTCTTCTAGCCCAATATTTATGTCAGAGCTAAAATAAGATGAGGACTGTTTGATTAGAGGCAGAGATGGGACTAGACATGGGACCCTTTGGTTTAAGAATTAGTCACTTGAGGACTGGGGATTTAGCTCAGTGGTTCTGCCACCTGCTTCGCAAGCACAAGGACCCGAGTTCAATCCCCGGTACCAAAAAAAAAAAAAAAAAAGAATCAGTCACTTGATAAAGATTTATGGAGTACCTACTATGTGCCAGGTCCTCATGGAGCTTACATCTAAATGGAAAAGATGGCAATAAATAGGATAAATGAGTAAATTATTTTGTGTGTTATATGTACATTATACTACTGTATTACTCATAATATGAAAAATGCTACGAAGCAAAACAAAGCAAGGCATTTAAAATAGGGTGATGAGGGAAGTCCTCCTTCGTGAGAAGATGGCATTCGAACAATGAAGGAGGTGGCTGAGTAGGCAATGTACTACTACTAATGAGGGAGAATATTCCAGGCCAAGGGGTCAAGAAGTACAAAGGCCCTGGATAGGGATATGCCTGCTGTGTTTGAGGAAGAACAAGAGGCCAGCCCAGTTCCATAAAGAGTAGAACATGGGAGGTGAAATCAGATCAGCATGAGGGAGTGTTGCTGATCATGTAGAGCTTTGTAGGCCATTGTAGGGCTTGACTGAATAGGGGACCATTGGAGATTTTGAGTGATATCATCCATTTTATATTTTAAGGAGATTATCCTGGCTATGAGAGTGAAAATAGACTGCATAGTGGAAACACTGTGAGCAGCAGGGAGACCGTTGTCCTCAATGACTTTAGCTTGCAGCCAGTGCAGTTGTGGAGATGCTAGGATAATGATGGCCACAACTTAAACTTCGAGTGAGTTCCCTTCAGTTAGTGAACAGTGTGGGGTGTTTATTATTTTCTAGGTACCTTGCTAGGAACTGGGCATATAGAGTTATTTCAGAGGCAGTTCCTTCTCTGAGGGGCTCAGTCTCATAGGAAAGACAACTATAAAAATTACTAAAATTATTCCAACGTGTAGTGGCAAGCACAATAGAAATATGTTCAAATGTAGACCTGGAACAGGAATAGCAGGCAAGATAGCTTCTTTGAGGGGCTATGTTTTGAAAAAGAAGCAAGAGTTTCACAGTGTTTTCCTCCCAGGTGGAGGGAACAGTAAGATTTGTGGAACCATATAAGCTATTGAGTTGTGCATTTCTGTCTTACTGTTAGTGATGCAGTAGGTTCAAAGTGTAGAGACAAGAATCCCCAGCTTCCCTCCCTGGGCTCCAGTACACCCCAGCAGGCTGGGTGGTGCAAAGTCTGTCTTAAGGAAGGAGATTCAGGCAGAAAGAACAGCCACGTGTAGAGACCCTACAATATGAGCCTGCTGCAGAGTTCAGGAGCATGAGGAGGCCAGGGGATAGCGTACCTACAGAAACGGAGAACAGAGTCAGACAGTCAAGTGCCTTTTAGCCATGAGAAGGGGGTGGAGCCATCAAGGAATTCACCTGGTGTTGTTCCCAGGAAAGCGAGCAGCTTTCATACTTTGAATTGAAAAAGGAAGTGAGCTAGAAGGGTAAGGCAGAGTTTGAGAAAGAGCCAGGGATGTGGGGGCTTCCTTAGCTGCAGGACATGAAGGCATCATGTGGTGGGGAAGGAGCACTTGGATGCTTGGATGGAGGTGTCAACAACCCCAGAGGCCTTGGGGGCACTGGTGGGTTTCTCTGGCCTGTTCTGTAGGTCGTGAGAGCTGCAGGGAGCACTGGTTAAGATCAAGGGCTCTGTACTCGGGTTACAGGGTTCCATCCCAGGCTTGCTGCTCACCCTGGGCCACTTTCCTAACCTCTGTGCCTTGGTTTCCCCACTTCAAAATGGGGCTTCTAAGAACAGTTATAGAGAGGACCTTAATTTTCCTTCTACCATTCTAAATGCTTGACAGGGGCCACTGTAAAAAAAAAATTAACAAAACAACAACAAAAAACAAGCTTATTAACCCATGTGTGGCATATGCAATACGTGAGAATACTCAGAAATGAGTGACATGAAGCAGTGCTTTAGAAGCCCAGCTTACATAGCATCCTCGACCAGAGCAAGACATTTTTAGAGAAGGGATAAGACAAAGGGAAAGGCATTTGATCCTCCAGCAGTGCCAATTTATGGACAAGCAACTATATGGGAAGCTAATGGTTGATAAAATCTACTTAGTAAAGTTTGTTATCTAACTCCTTCCCGGGCCACCTCCAGGTTGATAAGCCATCTCCATCTGGTAATGAATTTTATCTTTCCTGACAGATGAGGGGAGAGACACCTTTCTAAACTTATTTCCTGCTCTTTCTCAGTTGTCTTCACCTCAAAATAATGCACTTGCCAAAGTGGCGTGCTTTGGAGCAGCGTATCCTGCTACCCTGGGGTTGCCCTCAGGACTACGTGAGTAAGGTATATGCAGGTGGCTTAGAACTGTGGCGAGCACATAGTGAGTGCTATTTAAGGGCAAGCCACTATTATTGTTACCTCTCATGTCCTGTAGAGCTCCTTGACGAGGTGTTATGCAAGAAAGAATAGTCACAACGGTGAAGACCGAGGGCGCCCAGGATGGGACCTGTTCCCTGTATGAGCCCTGAGGTTCTCACAGAACTCAGTGAAGGGAGGTGACCAACAGCCAGGACTAGATTTCTCACCAAACCTGGCAAAGAAAGACTGAGGCAGTTTTAATTTGAAGTAGAAAACTAAAGAAATGTGATGGTTCTCAAGTGTATTGTGAAGCAAATTCTTTCTGGTTGTGTGTGCTTAGGGACCTATAAGAAGCTGTAAAATGCTGAGAGATAGATTCAGAGGTGGGGGTGCATAGCAACTAATGGTGAAAAGGTGAGCAGAGATCAAATCAAGATGGACTTAAAGTGCCCTTCTAATGACCTTGGCTCTTATTCTGTAGTTGCTGGGGAGCCAGAGAAGGATTTTTAAGCAGAGGTAACATAATCCGATTACTTTAATAACTTTGCTGGCAGCAGGAGCATAGAAATAACATTGTCAAGACCAGAGAGAAAAAGCAATCGGCTAAAAGGCCTTTGCAACACTTCTGAGAGGAAGAATAGGACCAGGATTAAGAAGTAGACAGCAGGGACAAGGAAGAAACAATGGATTTGAGACACAGGTAAAAGATTTGGGTCTGAAATTTCAGACAGAGAAGTCAGGCTTCCAGCTTTGGATATACAGGCAGTTTCAGGAGAAAGAACTTTTTGCCAGAGGACAATGAGTTCACTTTGGCTCCTATTTAGCTTGAGAGGCCTGTGTCCAAGTAGAAGTGTCAAAGGTGGGCAGGGGGAGAAGATGGGGAATTGTTATCAGGGTGGAGGTGCTTAGGGCATGATTGGGATCACTGACAGCAAGGGAATAAAATGAGAAAAAGGCTGAGGTCAGAAGTGGGGAGCACCAAGAGCTATGGTGAGCATCACTGTGGAGAAAGGCCAGGCCCATAGAGACACCACAGTGAGAGGAGAGGTGCTGAGGAGGAGTGAGGGAAAGGGTTTCTATAGGCCTCACGATGAGATGTGAGATTTCACAAACTGAAGACATTTGTTGGTACACTTCAGTAGAGGAGAAGATACCTTTCAGCAAGTCATAAAAGTGCACGAAGTGTGGACATGGAGGAAGTGAGAGCAAAGCATGCTGGGAGAGAACTTAGATATAAAGGGAAGATGAAGATGGAAGCTGGAGGGGCCTCCTGGACCTAGTGGGACTCTCTTCCCAGCCCTCATCACCATGAAATGATATCAGGAGACAGAGAACATTTGACAACTCATATATTCTATATTTAATGTCTGTTATTTCTAGAATATTCTCGAAGTCAAGTTTCTAAAAGTTATCAAAGCAGCTATCTTTAAAATTCCCATAAAATGACACAACTGAGATATTAAGTGAAGAATCCATATATGTAATTGACATTTTCATTTTGTTTTTATCAAATTTTGACCTTTATGTTTTCTATAGTATGTTTTATTCAACATATGAAATGGCTCTCTGGAAGCTTCCTCTGATTGCATGGCTGTGTGTACTTTGCCCCACAAGCTCCTTTTGCAACACGCATTTAAATTGCATATTAAAGTACACGTTTTATCGCTCGGCACAGTTCAGAAATCCAAAGCCATTAGTTAAATGCTGAATGGTGACGAAATCTATTTTTATGATTCAAGAGAGCACATGTTTCATGGGAAAAAGGAACAGAGCTTTTATTTTGGAGAAGTGGTTGGAACACCGTGGGAGGCATATTTGGGATAATTGTAAACATAGTTTTTCCTTGCACGAATGAACCTTAGATAGTTAGTTAGGAATATTCTGAAACAATACAGTTATCAGGGAGAAAACACTCAGATGCTTCATTGGACCCAGTGGTTTCTTTTATTAACTGTAACACCTGCCGTTTCACAGCTCGCACTGCCGTCTCCAGACACGAAGTGAAGGGGGTCCCACGACAAGTATTGGGCCAATTTAAACCTCCAAATAATAAAATAATCAAACTGTGTGCGGCAGCCTCCATCATCTGGATTCATCATGTAAAAGTGATTTTCTTTTTGTTGGAATGAAATATATTTGATCTGAATTCTTCATTTAACAAATATTAATGAAGTGGCCTTTATGTACCAGGCACCATGCTAGGATCTGGAATTATAGTAGAGACTCAAATGGACAAGTTTCCCCCTCGGATCTTATTAGTGATTTTCTTGTAAAATGACAATCCTAAAAAATGAATTATATGTATGAAGAATAAAGGAGAAAACTCAGAGAAGTATAGTGATGTTCAGCAGTCAGGGGTGTGAGCCTAAATACATCACCTGCTCTCATCAGGTTAATGTCATGTGGTGTGGTAAAAACACTGACAAAGTTCCTGACATCTCCACCCTGTGAGGGGCATTCATTACATGTCCCACCTGACCTCTGCTTTACCCTTCCTTGCTCTTCCCCACAGAAGGAAAGGAGGCTGGCTCACTTGGTGGTGAATTTGGGGAGGACTCGGACCGGCGTGGCTCAGCTCTTCCTCTCACCGATATGGATCTGCCCTGGACCTCAGCCGCCTCTTCAGGGATGGACGAGACAGCCAGTTTCCTGGTGCCTCCTAAGACTGGCTTTCAGTGGTTTGTGACAGGTATAAAAGATAGGCTGCCCCAGATATTGACCCTTCTGATAGTGATCTTCAGGCAAAGAGGGAAGCTGCCATTGGATTTTATCTTTTACCATGGGCTCCTAAGTGTCATATCAACTACATGGTCTCAGTTTGCTTCTGGATTGTCGACAGTGTAAGCCCAGGCTATGTGCTTAGACTTCCAGGACTCTAAAGGTGCTGATTGAAGAAGAGGTATTAGATTTTATTTAAAAAACAAAAAAGAAAGAAAGAACCTATAATGTTTAGAGAATATGGTATATTCTTCTGTTGCACTAGAAAAACAATTCAATGGAATTTTTTTTCAGATTGAAAGACCAAAAAGACCATTTAAGAGGCAGGTTTCTGGGATGGTCTATCCCTAGGAATCAGGTTTGCTCAGTACCTGAGGTGGTCTGAAACACACACTTCAGTTGTGCCAGCAGCATAGGAGAGGTGGAGGAATGAGACCCAAACAAGACAGATTGATTAAGTAGAGGCAAAGAGAAAGCCCTCAAATGAGCACTTCAGATATTTTTCGGCAACCAAACAGACCTGCATGCGAGCCATAACATATTCAAGCCTAGCAGTAGCCAGAAAGGAAAGGGAGACATTCACTGACTAATCACTCATCAAGTGTTGGAGTACTTCATATGTATCAGATACTGATCTTGGGTAATAGAAATAAAGTTTGAACAGCAAAGATGAAAAAATGCCATCTCTGTGTATTTTGCACTTGAGTTGGAAAAGCAGACAATAATAATAATTTAAAGGCAAATTATATAATGTGTTCAAAAAGGATGAGTGCTGTAGAAAATAAAATATATCAAGATGAAAGAGATCTCAGGAGAGAGGGAGTGGTGAGGGCCTTATTGAGACAGTGCTATTTCAATAAGAATTACGTTAGGGGAGGAAGTGAGCCACATGCCTTAAGGGGAAGAGCATTATGAGTAGAAGGAGGTGAGTGAAATGAGATCCGAGAAAGCCAGAGACAATAGAAGATGACTTGACATGGGCAAAGTCCCTTCAAGGCCCTTATATGCACTCTGGCTTTTACTCCCAGTGAAATGGGATGTCGGTGAAGGGTTTTGAGCAGACATATCTGGCACACCTTTTAAGTGGATTTCTCTGGCTGCTGGGTTGGGAATAGACTCTAGCTGAGAAAGGAAGCAGGAAGTGTGAAGACTGGTGCAGAATTTTAGGAGAGAGATGCAGGTGGCTTGAACCAGGAAGTGGTAGTGGGCATTGCCCAGCTTCTGTACCAATGCGTAAGATTAAGGTGTCTTATATTTTGAAGGTAGGGCCAACAGGATGCCCTGCAGATTGGTTATAAAGTGTGAAAGGAAAAGAAAGATTAAGGGTGATATTAAATCTTTGAGCAGCTGAGCAGCTGGAAAGAAAGTTTAGAGTTGTTCTAGCCACTGTTAAGTTAAAAAAAAAAAAGATGGCTAAAACACAGAAAAAAGAAATAGAATCTTAGACTGATCTGGAATAATCATAATTTAAAAAAACTGGTATCCTGAGAAACATTAAGCAATACTCTTTTAGAGTTGGAATCCACTCTAAAAAACTGGAGAACCTGTCTCTCTCCTCTTCTCCAAGAATCTTGACAGTTTTCCCAACTGATTATAGACTGGTTACTATAGACAGATTTGAGGAGAGACCGAGTAGACACATGTAAAACACTCAAAGATTACTGAGTGAATTTCAAGGTGATGTGGTGGCTTTTGGCTCATCGGAGTTGCTGTAACAAAATATCTGGGACTGGTTAATGTATAAGAACAGAAGTGTATTTCTCACAGTTTTGGAAGTTGAGAAGTCACCTGATGACACCTGAAGATGAAGACACCTGCAGATTCAGTGTGCAGTGAGATTCCAGCTTCTGCTTCCAGGATGGCACCTTGTTGCTGCATCCTGGGTTCCCCCTTTGATAAGGTTGCTAATCCCGTTCATGAGGGCTCTGCCCTCCATACTCAGTCATCTCTTGGAGGCCCCCACCTTTTGATGCTTTCACACAGGGGATTAAGTTAGAACCTATTGATTTTGGAGGGACACATACATTCAAACCATAACATGGCAGTGGGATCATGTGCCCAAGAATGTATAGAATCAGTTGTGAGGATGGACATGAAAGAGGAAACGTTAATGGGGAGCCAGCTTGAGTCTCAGTAGACAAAGCTGGGGCCTGGGTTAGATGCTCGTCCGATGGCAATATATATCCTGATTGTTATTATTCCATGTTTTAGGAAAGCAAAGATAGAACAGACAGGCAGGATTTATATGAACAAAGAAGCCTACTGGGCAGACCCAGATCTCGTGGACTTGATAGCTCTCTCTCACCATGGGAGACTCCACAAGACTCATTAAAAAGGCATGTTAGAAAAACAGATGCCTTGGCCAGGAACCAAAGGGGGAGCGCAAGGGAAAGAGGCATTCAGCTTCAGCAAACAATACTTGTACCAAGGACCAAAAGGCCAATTTAAGAAATTAAAGCTGTTATGAATTGCACTCAGCCTTCCTGAATGGGTTAAAGAAACAGTACAGAGGAGACATGCCTTCCTGCTGCAGACGATGATGCCAACTGCTCCTTTGTCTGGATCAGTCAAGAGCTTCCAAGAGACTGTCCTGGAGAGCCCATGTCAGAAGAGTTGGTTGTTACCAGGCTACGAGGGGCTCAGACCTCAGAAGCATCAGTTCAGGGATTTGCTGAAGGTGATTCTGCAAAGGAAAAAAATGAGCAGTCCTGGAGGAAGCTCCCCAGAAGGCAGCTCTCTTGATTTCTGACCAGCCCCGAGGCCTAGGACAGGGATGTCTGCTTTGGGAGATGGTGGAGGAGTAGAGGCAGTGCCACCAGATAGCCCGGCAAGGGGGCAAAAGAGGAAAAGGGGTATTAGATGCTTTCTGATATATTGGTCGGGAAAGAGAATTTCTCAGCTGTGCTTGTTTTCTTTGAGAGTGCATTTTTAAAAACTAGATATGGTTAAACCAGTGCCATGACTACTCAACCTATGGGCATTTTCTCCTAGTGGAGTTGGAAGTATTGGGCCACGACCACCTGGTGTGCACTGGCTGACACCTGATGAGGGCTAAGACCCAGGTGTTCTGTTCCTTCTCCTCTTTCTTTTCATGCTGCTAAGTCTTTGCTACACCTCTGACAACACTGTGCATTTGGTCCTGCTCATACAACTTTGAGAGGATGCACGCTTTGGGAGTTGGGGATTGGGTTCTTTGCTGAGCTTGGTCAGTGTGGAAGCAGGGCCGAGAATCTCTTGTAAATTTTATGGACACTTGGGGCCTTGATCAAGTAGGACATACATGAAAGATGTTTGTCTTTTGAGATCCTGAAAGGCCATAACTTAGGCTGTGAGGGCTAAAGAGGTAATCCGTGGAGGGAAATTAGCACATTAAGAAAATAACGATCATCATCATTATTATAATATAGATCAACATTATTATAATAGTAATATAGTGATCATTATTATTCTGTCAATAAATGGCTCTTATAGCCTAGATAAGTTTCTTTCTTCTGTTTTTAGTTTTAAAGTCTCTTAATTGATGAGTTGTAGAAAGACTAGAGAGAGAAATGGAGCCAGCGTGGGCTGGGCCTCACCTTGATGCTGGGAAGTTGAGACTTTAGGGGACAAGTGCAGCCCTCATGAGCTTTGGGGAGAGTCCAGCAATCATGTTTGGCCTGAGAAAGTCTGTCTGGAGTTGGAGGTTGTGTACGGATGGACGGGAGTATTGCAGGTCAGTAGGGAATCCATGCAACATGGGACAGATGGAAGGTGACAGAGGCCTCACCCCAGGGCGTGGAGTAGCAGTCACCTGGGAAGAGGCAGAGAACTGATGGGTCTTGGTGAAGGGATGTGGAGGTTGAGGAAGGGGCATTATCAGGTACTATTTTCATGCTTTTAGCTTGGACAGCTGGGCAGATGGTGATGTTTTTCATGAGATAGGGAATTAAGGAAACAAAACAAAAGGAAAGCAGCAGCAGCAGCAGTAGTAATAGTAGTAATAGTAAGAGGAATGAAGGCTTTTTGAGCACAGAATAAGTTCCACTGAATACTGGCAAAAATACAGTGTGGTAGTTACTAGATAATACTATGTGGATTTTACAGAGGAAGAGATTCTGGTCCAGAAAGGTCATACTTCTTGCAGTTTATTTTTTAAAAATTGGAATTGGACAGATTGAGGGTAAAAAAATTCAGATTTCCCTAGTGTGGGAACTGGAGCATATCACCTAAATGGTCTACCCTCTATAAGATACTCAGAACATAATATTCAATGTGATAACAGTGCCAGAGGCTTCAGCCTGGAGCTTGGCATGCAGGAAACAGTGAGCAGTAACTATGTCTGACATGGGATTCTCTGATTGTATCACAAATGCATAAGCTAGGAGTTAAAAATAGTCTCATTTCATAGACTTGGAAAATGCAGCCCAGAAAGGATAATGTATTTATTGTTGCGGTGTCAGAAAATTTAAATGAGTTTTCTGATTTCCAAGCTCATCTTTTTACTATAGCAGACTGCCTTACATTTTCTTGGGAGTGCAATGATCAATAATTAGCTTTCTGGAATCCTGAAAAATCTATTAGCCTCTAGTGAAGCTAGAAACTATGTGGGCTCCCAATGTAACTTGTATGTGTGTGGCTGTGTTTTAAGTTGTATGTTGAGAGTTCTAAGCTCTTAACCTGTTATCAAGTAGCTGTGGTAAATTAGCTCCCCTGGCAGTTTGAAACTTCCCTCAGAGTTGAAATCTACTGCCCTAGAGAAACTCCATCACATGAGCATAAAACACCAGAAGCCGTCTGTGGCAGCACCATATGTAATACTATGAATTCAAGGGTAAAAATTCCCCAATGCTAAATGTGCCTTGACAGAAGACAGGATAAAAATTATGCAATGTATGCTTCTCACTGAGATTTACACACTATGAGGAAAAAGATTGGGTCTCTTTTGCTCACCGCTACATCCCAGTACCTGTAACAATGCTGTATCAAATTCCATTATGTGGGACACCTTCCAGCAGTGAACACTGGGTGGATTTCAGAAATATGCATTAACATAGATGAGTGTCAGGAACATGGATGTTACAGGGGAGGCATAACAGCTGTGGTATGATGCCACTTTTAAAGTCCCAAGCCAAGCAAACCCAATCCCAGACTTTTTAGTTTGCCATAAGTGGCAAATGTACACATAAATGCAAGAGAAGGATAAAGAACCAAGAATCAAGATTATAGCTAGTGCTGGTAGGGAAGTTGTGGGGAAGAGCATTTATTTTGGAAATTTTGTGTTGGGTGGAAGGTTCAGGAGAATTTATTTTTATTATGCTTTGCAACATACATGCGTATTACATATATTCTTTGGATGTACAAATATTCTGGTAAAATTAGAATTGATAGTAGGTTGAGCAAAAGGATGGAGATGACTAACAGGTGGATCATCCACGAGGGACTAAGTGTGTGGGATTTGTTTTCTTCTTGGTTTTGCGGGGGCTGCCTGTAGGGAGGCTACAGGAGACTGCCTGGAGTTATCAAAAGGCAGATTTTGTAAGAAGGTGAATGGATGCAGGTGCTTTGGACTTAGTGAAAGGCAGTCATGGTGGAGAGAACAGCTCCAAAATTCTGGGAAGAACAGCCTCGGGCCACCAAGAAGGGGCTCCTACTCCACTCTTCAAAGGGAGCTCCCGTGTGCTGCACACAGCCTGTGATTTTGCTCCGGGTTCTTAGCCTTGGCTCATCCTTTAATTTACCACATGAGCTTGGCAGACATCAGCTATCTAAGCTTCAGTCCCCACATCAGTAAAATTAAGGAATGAGACAAGGGCAATAATCTACACCTGTGCCAGGGTCAGCTTTAAATTTTCCTGATGATTCTGTTGGATCACATAGAAAAGGAGGGAAAAAGAGATCTTCACCTTGGCACTTCCAGTTCAAAGAGCGCAGCAACTCTTATGGATTTTCTATGCTTAGATTCTTTGTATAGATTTCATTTCTGAAGAGGAGTCTGCTGCTAAAACAGGAAGCACCGAAAAGTCAAACAATTGCAGGTTTGGGAAACAACTGATCTAGATTAGTGTTTCATAAGCCTACTTATACATCCAGTTATGCTGAAGAAAAAGCAGCAACAACAAAAGTACCAAAGACACAGATTTCCTAGACATCAGCCCAGACTTCAGCCTTGACTTATTAAACCAGCATCTCCAGGAATGGGAGCTCCAGGGACTTTTATAACAAGCTTCCTACATGGACCCAAGAGTGGCAGCCCATCCCTAGTCCTGAGTCTGCTGTTTGGAAATCCCTACTGAGAAGGAACTTTTTGGCACTCTCCTCTAAGCACTAGCATGAGTCTGTGTTTATATTCCTCCCGTGTATAACACCTTCTGTTCCACTTGTTTATTTTTCCTCCATTCCTACAGAAACAACAGCTTCTAAGAACCAAAATATCAAAATGAAGCTGCCATCCTATTTTAATTTTTTCTCCATGTACAAAATTTGACTTTTTCTCTGATTTTTGTTTCTCTCTCCTCTCTGAGCATTTGTACAAAAATAGGTTTCTTTGTTTTTCGTACACTTCCTACCTCTGTAGCTCCCACACACTTTGGAAATTATACTATTCAAGTTTGAATAGATACTAAAGGAGTCTGGGGAGTAATTTCTCCTCGAATCGTTTGGGCAACAAAATATTTCTTTGAAATATTGTCTTTGAAACATTTCTCCCTTCCGGTTTTCCCCCACCCCCTAATCCATAGAAGCATGCTTGATTGAATGGCCCACTAGAGAGAGGGAAAGATAACTGGAACACCTGCTCTTGGAGTAGTGTGTGTGGTTAGTAGCTCTTAACAAAGAAATACAATTCTTAGAATGGCCAGTGAAGGGCAGATGAAAGAATCGAGGGAATATGTGGGCTAAAACATGAGGTCAAACTAAGAAGATTAAGACTTGCAACCCACAGAGATGAAGACAGCATGGGGAGATAATCAAAGCTGCAAAGCTACAAAGAGCATTGATATGACCATGTTCACCAGATTCTGAAGTATAAGAATAGGCAGAGAGAAGAAATTTAGGAAAAGAAGAAAAGATTAATTTATACAGTGAGTCATAAACTTTTGGAAAGAGTCACTCCCAAGATATGGTCTGGGTTGAAAAGTTCAAAGAAGGCATAATATATTTATGAGTGGTAGAGGCACAGTGGATTTAAAGAATGAATTATTTTGTCCTGTGGTACCTCTCTGGCATTTTATGTTTGGTTTTGTGCCATGTTGCAGGCACAATACGAAGGTATGTTTACTCTGCAGGTGATCTAATATAGCAAAATTTATGTCTTCAAGGGTGAAATGCCTTATTCAGTCAAGTGCCCTAAAAATTGTAAATAATGGACATAATTTCCTCACTCTGTGGGGGTCGTCTTGCTTTAAGCCCTTCTGGAGGCCCCATACTTCGTCAGTTGCTGGGGCTGTTTGCATTAGCACAATAAGGCGAGTGTGACGCTGAAAGAACTGTAGTGAACTGTAACGGCAGGTGCAGTATAAAACCTTAAACAGATTAGCAGGGCCAGAGAGGGAAAAGATAGGAAGGTACTTCTGTACCCACGAGCAAGCCCCATCAATACTTCCTTGTGCCCCACATGGGACTTCCTTTTAGGAGCAGACATGGCTTTTTTCACCTTCTCATTTCTCCATAGTTACACACAGGAATCTTTAGTTATATGAAGGACCGACAGTGTTAGTATATAGAGTGGAACCTTGTATTCTTTGATGGGCAGTCAGCCATAAAAAAAAATAGTGATAAGAAAGGATATGAAAGCAGGGGTAGTTAGCATTCTTTTTTTTGTATTTATTTTTTTAAAATTAATTTTATTGATACATTTTAGGTTTACAATTCGTTTACATTTATCATTGGGTATTTGTACCTGTACATGATATATCTTGGTTCTTATTTTTTTCCCCATTACCTGTGCACCCTTCACCCCCTCCGCCCTTACCTATCTACATAGATTTCATTTCCATTTTTTTTTCTTTTCTCAT
>NW_004624750.1:10340596-10413571 GCF_000247695.1 Heterocephalus glaber | reverse complement strand
TTTCTGATTTCATTTTTCCCAGATCCTCTTTTGTTGCCAGTTCAGGGAGTCCAGGTTGTTGAGTATCAGAGTGTTCCATCTCATTTCCCTTTGGAGTTTCCTCAGATGATCTGGAAGTTTGTTTTTGAGGCTTGTTTATATGTCTTCTCATTTCAACAGATGTGACCTGCTGTGCATTTGTTGAGGCAACTTTTTGCTCCCCCAGTGGTCCTCAATTCTCAGTAAGCCACTGAGCAGTCTTTTTTCTGCTGCTCACCATTACACCAATTCCTGTGTTTAGAAAGGTGGCCTTTTGGATTCCTGAGCTATGCTGTTGTCTGGTTGGGCTTCTGGCTGGGGCCTGTGCACCCCTAGGTGGTATCTAGGTGCACCTTTCAGTAGGAACCCCGTGTACCTGTTGTCCGGGAGGGCCATTGGCTGGGGACTGTGCACCCCAGTTCTTGTTGTGTGAGCAAGCTTTTGGCTAGGGTCTTGCACACTTACTGATGGTACTGGGGCGAACCTCTGGCTGTTGCTTGTGTGCCTGTGCGGGTCTTTCCCAGGCAGGCCCTTGGCTTGGGCTGGTGTTCCCCAGCCTGTGGGGTTGGGGCAGAGCCCTGGCTGGGATCTGGCAGCTGCACTGCTCTGGTCCACACAGCTGCTCCCCCAGCTAAGGTGTTCTGTGTGCCTTTATTGCAGAGATTTTCTTCACTTTTCTGGTGGGCTTTAATTTTCATCAAGGGGCCTCAGAGAGGCCCTCTTTCTGTTGTTCTTTTCTACTCTATCTTCTCAAGCTCAGAATAATGTCCTTTATGACCCTGACAACTCTCCAGTGTGGATCTAGGTAATGGCTCTTCACAGCTTGGATGGTGGTGTGTGCTGGCACCAGTGTGGCTCACCTCCTCGGCACTCTGGGGCAGTAGTATGGTGGCCTGAAAGGCTCACCTCCTTGGCCTTCTGGGGTGGTGGTATGGTGCCCTCAGAGTCTCACCTTGGCACTTGGGGCTCCTGGGAAGTTTTAAAATATGTGCCCAATGATGACTTCTGCTATAAGGAGATACACATTGCAAACATTTTTAATAATATGTGCATTCAAATTTCATATTGGATTAGCAAAGACTGACAAATAGTTAAGAGGAAAACTGATGCCCTCAATTTACATGAAGAGAAGTGACAAATGGGCTGTTCCCACTTAAAGATTAGTGGAGTAGATTGCAGAAAAACTCCTTGTAAGATTTGCAGAAGCCAAGAACAGAGTCAGTCTTTGAAGAATACTCCGAAAAGTCTCCATACTTCAGACTCAGAGAAGGCACACCGCAGATTGGGAATGAGTCTACAGAAGGCAGAGAACTGAAGGTTAGATATTTTTAATTTTTTAAATTATTTATTTATTTATTTATTTATTTATTTTTGTGGTCCCAGGGATTGAACTCAGGACCTTGCACTTTTGAGGCAGGCAAAATCCCTGGCCCTATATATTTTTTATTTTTAATTGATCATGAAACATAAAACTGGTACATATTAACAGGGTACCATGTAATATTTGATACATTGGACAATGTTTAAATCAAGTTAAACCTATTTATTTCCTGAAACATTTACCATTTCTTTGTGGTGAAAATTTTCAAAATCCTTTCTTTATGCTTTTGAAGTGTATATTAGTGTTATCTATAGTCACTGTACTGTGTAAGAGGCCCCCAACCTGGAGGTTCTATTTAAAGCCCTGTTTCTCTAAGGACACATTGTCTACTTTCTCCTTCAAAAAGTTCAGTAACAAAGTACTTTGCTCCAAGCAAGAATAACATCAACAGAACAAAAATGCAGAGTGTTCTTTCCTAAAGAAGTTGAACAAGTATTTGGGGAGAATTATGAGCTGTTAGTGTGGATGTTTTATCCCTGGCATAAAGCCCTGTACATTCTGTCATTTAAATAGTCCATATTAAAGCTGATTCTCACCTGCTCACCTTGTCATCCTAAAGAGAAGCTTGCTAGTTGACAATCCTTCTCCTACTCAGCCTTATAGTTGAGGAAGTTCATGGCATAGAAGATAAGGAAAATATAATCACAAAAAAATGACCCCTGAAGAAACAGAATTTAGGGAACTGAAGATAATTTATAAACAATAGCAACTCTGTTATGACACTTAAAAGGACATTGGAAGCAATTCTTTTTTTAAGAGAGGAATAAAATTCTGTTAAATTGAAAACTACACAAGGAACAAAGTAGAACATTTGGAAAATGGAGAGATTATGGCTCAAATAAGATAATCACTGGAATAATTGGGAAAAGAGTTGAGGAATTTCCCAAAAGTACTTAGTCCAATAAGAGAGGGTAAGAGGAGAGAAAAGATATATGCCAATCAAAGTGAGGACTTAAAAGTGACCAGTGGATAGAATTAACAAAATCAAAGCCATTGATGATCTTGCCAAAAATTGTTTCAAGGAACAATAGAGTGAATATAGCATCAATATCCAAATGATGTGATTCTATTTGGCTGTCTTAAACTGATTAGCTTGACAGTTTAAAGTAAGTAGAAAGAAATACTGTATCTCACCCTAACTCATCTATAGTTCAATGGATACTAACTGTACTGTCCTGATGCTTTTCTCAAAGTCTACCTACTATGCATTAATTGTCACTTATAGTTTTAGGTGGGAGGTAGTGATCTTAGGGTGGGAGTGAGCTGGGCCCAGGTATGTCCAGAGTATTAATTTATTTTTCAGGAATGTAGACCATATGCCATTATGGATTTTAATGAGAGAGATTGTATTAAGTTGTAAATTGGCAATTTCTACTAGATGAAGTGCATTTGGCTTAACTGATTAGTTTATCCATTGCTACAACATGAAACGGTATGGAATTTCTTACATAAGTGGTTATTGAATTTTGTGGGGGTAAACATTTTGGTTTTCTGCACATAAATAAAAAAATGGGCAAATATTACAAGAAATAAAGGGAGACCAGGTAACAGGAAACCTGATCGTTAAGCCACACTTTTCAAAGATTTCTCTGAAATATTCATTGACTCTAAAGTAGTACATCACCAGCTGTATAGTAGTAGTAGCCTGTACATTGATGTTGTTATTAGAGTTTGAAGGGAGAAAAGGATTGTCTTCTGGGTAAGAATGGTCTTGGAGTCATTGTTTAACTACAAATGAAGGGTTTCTAGCTCTGTGATGCTCTTAAACTTTGAACCATTGGCAGGAGGGAAAATGATAATGGGTAATAGCTAAAAAAGTCACTTTTTAAATAGCAAGTCAGCTTGAGACTTTCAGTCCTGCAAATTAAGTTAAAATGAATGGCTTCTGAACAGCACATTGGGTGACAGGAAGTTTATAAATGTTATGTCTCCTGAGGTGTTCCAGTAATAGTAAGTTTGGGCAAAATATACTCCCCCCCCTTTTCTGTAACAGTCTCCTTGGAAAGGCCAGCAGTCTCCAGAGAGAGTGGTTAATACTTCAGCTACCTGAGTGTTGAAAATGAAATAGAAAAGGTAGGGGAATAAAAGAGAATTTGAAGGAGAAAAATGTTAATTTAGCCAATCCAGTGCTTGTCCTACCCAAGTGATACTCAAGCCTGGCTAAAGCCCTGCTTGCTGTTTTGCTCAGATTTCAATTTGCATGACAGCCTGTGGGAACACAGGGTTTTGTGTTTTGGTCACGTAGAGTTAATGTGCAGAGAAGATGAACATGAGACTCAGCCGTGTGCTGGGCAGGGTCTGGAGATGGCGTCCGGAGGAGGCCCCGGAGGACGACCCGATGCCGTGTTGTTGGACAGCCGGTATATGGACCGCGGTGGTGTTGCCAGCTAATGGGCACATTGTGCTGTTGCCCTCACAGTTCTCAGTGGGAACAGAGGTAAGTGGTGTACCTGTGAGTCACAGTCCGACAGCCATCCCGTCAAGAGCGTTTCAATTCTCTCACGTAAATGCGCTCTCAGAGGAATTGGTTTTGGAAATGCCTCGGCACTTTGAGACATCTGGGCAAAGGGTGCTATAGAAGTCCAGAAAGAGAATGTGCTTGGTCCATGCAAGGAGTATATGCTTGAAAAAAGACAGTGTTGTTAGCCTGAAGTTCTATTTTTTTTTTTTTTCATTCTTGGGATGCTGTAAGTTTCTGAAGCATCAATAAGAGGGAGAGATTGAGGTCTCTTGCTTTTTCACAGGACACCAACCCAGGAAGTCGAATGGTTTCATTTTATATATGTGATATTACATATGTTTGTTGGCACATAGTTTCTTCTACTTTCTGGGAGCCCTAGAAGTTAATAGTGTTGTTGTTAAATAAATGAATGTATTAATTTTAATGTGAAATGATTTTTGGAAAAGCAGTAATGTCTCCTCAGGAAAGCTTCATGAAGTATTCATTTTTCTATCACCACACTGTAAATCTATTTGCCAGTTATAATCATGTTAAGATTTAGTTTGTTTGACTGGAAGGGCAAAGAGGAGGGCATGGCATCATTTGTATCATCTCTCTCTTCCCCAGTTCTCCTTTTTCTGTTGCAGCTCCATCTTACTGTTGGTGCTCACATCCTGCCTTGCCTGGACTATTGCAGTAGCCTCCTTAGGATTGCTCTTTTACTCCAGCTTTGTTCTTCTGCATCGAAAGCAGCATGTCTCAGGGACCAATTCTTTCCATGATTTTCTTTGCTTAAAAAAGAAATCCAAACCCTGTGCAAAGCCATTCATATATATCGACCCATTAGCCTCTGATCTGATTCTCAACTAAGGACAATGTTGTCTCTTAGGGGACATTTGATGTCTGCAGCTAATTCTGTCTGCAGATAATGGTGTATGTGCGCATGTGCATATGTGTGTGTGTGTGTGTGTGTGTGTGTGTGTGTGTATTACTTGCACCTAGTGGGTAGAGGCCAGAGGTGCTGTTATACCTATAATGCACAATACAGAATGATATAGTCCATAATGTCAATAGAGCCGACATTGAGAAACTGTGGTTTTATCTCCTCATTGCTCCTGGCCCATGTGGATTCAAACCACAGGGAGATATTTGCCTTCTATGCACAAGCTCATCCTTATCTTTGGTGTGCTGTCTACTCTGTCTGGAATGCTTTCCTCTACTTTTACTGTTTGGAGTAAGGTGCTACCATTCCCAGGCTCTCCTAGTACCTTGGATATCTATGTAATTTGTGCTTGCATTGCACTGTCATTTTTGTTTTGTTTTTTTCTCCCTTTTTTCTGTTAGGCAGAGGTATTCACGGTCAGGAATCATGCCTTTCATCTGTCTATTCCCACCATCTGGTATAAATCTTGGCACAGAGGAAAGGCTTAGCATGCTTGTTGTTGGACACTTGGCTAGATGCATAGACAAATAGAATCTGTATTGGGTTCAGATGACAATCATTCATTCGTTATTGCTTATAATCAAGCTACTGATATTCCAACTTGGAAATCAATTTCACTTTTGGTCCATTCCTTTCAATATCACCTTCTTGATTATTTCTTCTTGATTCCTACTTTGCTGGTACATTGAATGTGGTAGGCAATCAATAACTGTGTATTGAGGGAGTGTTGGTTATAGGTCTAGATTTAAACAGATTGCTTCATTGGATAACTTTAGAGTCCTTCTATTTAACAAGGCACGAAAGAGATTTTTTTTCCTACGAAATGTATCTCCCTGAGCCCTCCTTTTCCTACTCTGTTTCATTCTGCTCCAGTGGTTCCTTCCTAACTCCTACTTCTCCCACTACAGCTCAGCAAACCCTGACAGCTTGGGTGCAGAGCTGAAGACTCCTGGTGGGAGAAGGCCTGAGGCCTCCCACAGATACAGCTGCCTTAATTCAGTTCACCCCACTCAAGTTTGGAACATTAAATCCCATCCCTGCTGCTCCAGTAATAGCATAGATTTATCTCTTCTTGGAGCTGCAGCCTTTTCTCTAAGTTCTGTCCCCTTCAGTTATGAATGCTGGTTAGTTCACCCTGCTACTACCTTAAATCGCAAGTTGAGCTGTTTTTTTTCTGTCTTCAGCCTCTCTTTTTGTCATCTGGAAGAGATGGTCTGTCCCATTTCCTTGGAAGGCCCTCCCTTCTCTGGCCTGAGCCATGGATCATTAGGGGCAAATAATTTTCTCTGGGTCTTTATTAGGGTCAATTTCTGTTTCCTTGTCCAGCTTCCCCCTGATTTGGGGTCTTTTTCCTTATTCACTGGCTCCCTGGTCTTTGTTATAGATTCTGATTTTCCTTTACCTACAAAATAATTTCTTTCTTATCAAGTCCTCAGTGATTCTGCTGGAGTCTTGTTCTTCACCCTCATTTCTCTAAGGAAGCCATTAGCAGCTACATCTCTTCCCTCTGAATTTACCATGTCTTTTCCAGGTAGTGGGATCTCTTCACAGAACTTTAACTTGAGACTTGGACCCATTGTACTTCTTGAGCAGCAGGTATTTGGTGGTCTTCAAGTGTGTGTGTGTGTGTGCGCGCGCGCGCATGTGTCTAGGAAATAAGGTTGGATATGAAAGAGAAAGGGAGTCTTTAAGAAAGAAAATGTGGCAAGAGCCTTCATTTCACTCTTCTCAGAAAAGGGCAGGAATCTCCACGACAGATTCTTTTCCATTAAAGTCAGTTCTGAATTTTGTAGAATTTTCCTTTCTTTGCCAAGAGTTCTGATCTCTACTACCATCCGTAAGCAAAGTTTCAGAAATTCCAGTTGTGAAACTTGAAAAAGTAAAACCAGCCTCAGAAAGGTTGCCGTTTGAGCCTCCTTGGTGTTGGGCCTGGCAAGCTAAAGAACGTGCTCGCTCCTCTCTAAAGAACGTGTTCAAGACCAATCGCACTGGAGCAGAAACTAAGGCAGGAAAAGGTCAATTTTCAGCAAGGGCTCCAATCCAGAAGTTACCCTTCCCACAGAATCAAAATAAAAGCAACAAACAAAAGTACCCTCCCCTTTGCCACAAGCAGACAGAAAATACAGGACAGCTCACTGAGAGCTTAGAGAGTAAGTAGGCAATCTGTCAAAAACCATCCCTGAACCGAGTAACAGTGTATTCCAGGAGTTTATGTGGAAAGCAGGCAGCCAGCAAGTGACAGAGGACACGGGGAGGGAGCACAGTGTCCTCAGCAGTGTGACTGATAATGGCACAGGAACAAGCGCTGCAGTGCCAGGAGAGATTCGACAACACAACATGGTGCTGATCTGCAATGTGGCTACTCTACTGCGGACCAGTGGAAGTAAGAATGGGATGGGGAAGATGGAGGAAGAGGAGCAAATTAGACCAAGTCAGGACAATCTCCTGCCCGCAGTGCCTGAGGGTTTCCAGCAGTTACTACGTCAGAAAGGACAGGAGCTTTCTTTCAGAACCCTACTCTCTTGTCTTTATGTTTGCAAGGCAAATAAGGTTTGATTATTTTCTTTGCACTTATTACCTTTTATTCTTCTTTGTCATATTCCAGATTGAACCCAAAGCCTTCACACTGAGCTGCCTCATACCGTTTTTTAGTTTTTATTTTGAGACAGGGTCTCACTAAATTGCCAGATTGCCCAGGCTGGATTTGAACTTGCCAGCCTTGTGCCTCAGCCTCCCAGAGCTGGGATGACAGACTTGCTCTACCACACCTCGCTGCGCTTGGTACCTTATGAAACCTCAGGATTTAGGACATACACAGAGCTGATCATTTCTTAGACAAGATTCTGGCAAGTGGGCTCTGGGTAAGCAGCGCCTTCCCTCCATCATGGATTCTGTGGTCTAAAACATAAACCTCTGCTAATCAGAATCAATTAACCAGGACGTTTCAGTAGTCCCAGTTCTCACCCACACACTGGGATTTTGAAAACTGTAAAATTTTATCAGAAAGTAGTCAAATGTCAATAAAATAGGTGATGGTGATACTTAGTACATGAAAGAGCCTGAGATCTGTTTAGATCAATGCCCGGGTATTCTGGCACTAGTGTGGAGGCAGTTCAATCTCCTTTCCATGGCTCAAATCTGTAGCTATGGAAACTTCTATTTGAAGTTTATTATAATAAGCCTGAAATGATGACCTCAGTCATCAAAGAAAGACTCGGCTCTGCTCAGGATGGTGAATGTACTTAGGCTGGAAAGGGAACTAATAATGCACCTTTGAAGGACTTAGGAGGTTTAGAGCAAAGGGGTTCAAGGACATTCTGAAAACATGTTTTCCTTTTAAACTTTTAAAAATGAAATTCTTAAAACATATACAAATGTACAGAGGATGATACAATGATTTAGAGGTTCATGGGATTCAATTTTTAGGCCAGGCTCTTTTCTGGGTAGTGTCCTATACTTCCTGTTCTTCGTGTCACGAGGGCATAGGCCAGGTTGTCCTATCCTAAGTGATGTTAAGATTAATGAGTGGGCTCAGGTGACTCATCCTTCCATTAGAAAGTTTCCAGTCCTTTGATGTTTGCCGTCTAGATCCATTATTTCATTTAAGGGCTTGCAAAAGGTGGTTTTCCAGTTCTATCATTCCTTCTATATTTTTTAGTGGAAATTCTCCCATGAAGAAGAAATGTCTCTCATCAACCCCTTGTTTACCCTGAAACACAAGAAATGTCACCATAAGGCACTGGAAAGGTAGGATAAATGCCTGATTGGTTCCCTTTATTTATTAGCCTTAAGGCTTCTATGATGGAGTCCTAGCAATTGAGTTTATAGCCATCTAACAGATATGACCCAAGGGTTTATTTTTAAATCATTTGCTAAGGACATTGGTGGAAATTCTTTTGTCCCCCACTCTAGGATTATGTTATTTTTTTTGGATAAATATAACTGTTACCTTCCTACCTGCCTCACTGCCGCCAACAAAAATTTGTAAAAAATTCTCAGATAGAGGTGACAGTAGAGGCATTGAGTTGAAGGAAGAGCTATGGTTTTCATGTTTGTTTTTCAAGATTTTTATGATTTGTGTTTAATAGAAGGACCTCCCAGACCTGACATTGTGAGAGTAGGATTGAATATAAATTCTGGACATTGAGAGGTGATGTATGTCCTCCTTTTCCCCTTGTGGCAGGCCTCTTGCAAGGATGCACACATGCTTATGATATATGGACAAGGAACGGCCATGGCAGTATCGTTTCTCTGCATTGGTCCACATGTATCCAGCCAAGGACATATTTGGTGTTGCTGGCATATGTGATCAGGTATTTTAGAAAGTAATAACAGCGTGAATCTCATAGGCTTTACCCAAGGAATCTTCAGTAGCATGGCTAGGATTTTATTCTGGAATTGGAATGACATGGAGGAAAAAGAAGTTATTTGAAAGAGAAAATAATTGTAATTGTTTACTTTCTGTTTTCTTTCTTTTCTACCATTCTTTGACTCTTTTCTGAATTCAGAGTATCATGACCACTACACAGAGGAAAGCTCAAAGCTTGTAAGATTTGGGTAAAATACTTGGTAAAATTTAATTCTGGGAAAGTGTTTAGATGGAAGACTTTAGGGAAAGGAATGAAAGGCAATACTAAAAAAAAGCTCGGAGGATAGGATTTCCAGATAAAGTACAGGTTGGTCAGCTGAAATTGAACTTTAGATGATTAATTTTTTAGAAAAGTATAGTTCAAATATTGTATGGTAAATACAGTACTTCTACTAAAAATTGTTTGTGTGAAATTAAAGTTTACCTGGATGTCTTGCATGCTTATTTGTTAAACCTGGCAACTCTACTTGGGTGGTTCAGGGAACCATCTGAGCAAGGCCTCAGGAAAAGTCAGGAGAGTAGAAGTAATGACCATGACTATTCCTGTGCAACACAGATTGCCATCAGTGCAAAGCCTGCTGATGCCTACGAGGTGTGCCTTTTAGTGGCCTCTTGCCAAATAAATGAGAAGCACAAGAGGCAGAGAGTTTTGCACAGGTCTGAAGATCCTCACTCGTTTCTCACTGAGCTGCTTAGTTATGTGAGGTTGTCACCTAGAAACAAGGAAAAGCTAGGAGCTGGGGCAGCTGTCTTTAAATTTAACCAAGTGAAACAGATGTTAAGCAAGATTTTGTTTAACTTGTTCAGATATCCTGTGAAGAGGACAGTGTGAAGCTTGCGTTTTTCCTGACCTGGTTGTAGAACTGGACACATTAAAGAAGGTATGAGAAACTCTTTGTTTCAAATATTGCAGCATGAAGTTGGTCACATCAAAGTCTGTATTTTTGGTGATCCCTGAGAAATTGGTGCTTGGGTTTCTCTGTACTTTTGGTGTGAGGATTATCATGAATGCCTAGAGGTATTCTTTTTCCTTTCTTAAAGTGCACGTTGTTCTGCTGACTTTGTAGAGTATGTAAATCTTGAACAATAATGGAATAGTGACTGCCCATTTATGTGATGTTGGATAATTTCATGGAGCGGTGTTTCTTACAGTATAAAGGACTATAATTTTACACCACTGCGCATTCAGGACTTTATGGTTTATCTTTTCCATATCCCTCTCCCTTTGTAAGCTATATTCCCTTTATTTCAACTTTGGGGTTCTTTAGGGATACCATTTTTGTAAAACATGTCCATTCTCACAGCTTCAGTTGATTGGTCCAAGGATTGTTAGTTGCTAAAATCTGGACCAATCACAATACATCGCTGTCCTTCACCCTTCCTGAGATGTCTTCAATATTCCTCCCTCCAAAATAATTTCTTTCTTCCTTCTATACTCAGTTTAGATTTCTAAGATCTGCAACCAGAAGAATACTGATTAATAAAACCTAGTATATTTTTACAAAATATATGCCATAAATCCTTAGTTTGATGCTTTTTTAAAAGCAACACTTTAAAGCTCAGCAGTCTACTCTTGAAATGTTACTGTTTACACTTATTTTAATGCTGAGCCTCCTAAAATGCTGTTTTTGATGGTTGTTTTGAGATTCTTTTTTTTTTTCTTCAGGAAACACTCGTATTATATTATTTGTACCATTTTCCCTGCACTTAATTCATAGTGGAATGTGTCACAATAATTTTTATTCACCTTTCCCTGTAATTGAGAGCAGAGACCAACCTTTCATTCATTTTAATGACTCTTTCAATGTCTACATTCTAAGTCAAAAATAGTATTTGTTAAATAGGTGAATAAATATTTTCTTGGTTGAGTGTTCTTCATAGACTCTTGTAGAAGTTTAGGTTTTTATACAGCCCAGAGAAGCTGTGTATAATAAAATTTTTTATTACCTAGAGGTGTACACATATATACTTGAATGCTATATTTCACATAAAGAGAAAAAAAAGCACAGCTTTAAATGTCTGATTAAAAAAAAGGTAGGAAATAAGTATTTGAGATAATACTTATGCTAGTGAGTTTGAATTAACCGGTCCATAATGTGTACATATTTCAAGACATGTCATACACCATAAGTATACATGTTTCAATTTGTTAATTTAAAAAGTTGAAGAGCAGTGGGAAGATGTGGCTGTCTTGTGGAGAAATGAGTTTTGTTCTTTGTGGTGTGTGTGTGTGCTCTGAGAAGACTACCCTCCATTGGTGTCAGACACAGGGCACTGCTGATTGTCAGACAGTTGTGTAATGGCCAGCATAGGTTTAGGTCCTTGATTTTGAAAGCATGAATTTGCAGGGAAAAGGCTTGAACTGGAAAGTCAGAGGAAAAGTAAGGAAAGGCGTCAAGTTTGGCAGTAGCTGTTGGGGACACAGTCTGATGGAGAGGTTCAGACCTGCCCATGAACAAGGAGAAGCGAGCAGTTTTGGGGGAGCTGTGGTGGGGTGGGGTCTGGTTGGTTCCTATTTCAGTCCTGGTTTTGCAGCCCTTGGGTGGGCGGGCAGTTTTGTTCCTATGAAGTGACTGTTGCTGTGGCAGTTGCAGCTCTGCTTTTCCCAGTACCCAGGTGACTACTGGTTCGGGATGAGGCTGGAAGTGCTAGGTGTCATGCAAAGGGGGAAGGGTCTGGAACTGGATGTTGTACAAGCTGGTAATTGAATGTCTCTCTGAACTCTGAAAAGTACTTTAGTTACTCTTATCTTGGTGTCTTCCATCTTTAAAACGATGACATAGGCTTCATAGGCTTGGAAAATGTAGGACTAATAAACTATGTTCTGTTGACTTTTCTTAAATGAATGACATACCTATATCCAAAGTTTTAAGGTCATACAGGATAGAAAAAGCTTTTTCCTGATTTTAGTCACCTGTTGGGTTATTGTAGGCCTGAGCCAAGAGTCATGGGCTTTAGCATAAATTACTTGAACGTCCTTGATTATCTCAGAAGAAAACAGAGATCGTGCTTTTAATAAATAACAGGTTAAGGGCCTAGGAGTTTGTCTGTTGTCTCTATGGTGGTATTTAACTGTACTGTTTCTCAAGAGACCTTTATCTTCTACTTAATTTTAAGAGGAAATGAACAAGCATTTCTTCTGTCTGTCTATCTATCTATCTATCTATCTGGATCTCTCATATATATTAACTAATATATATAAACTATAAAATATATATATTATTTTACTCTCTGGTTATAGTTTCCTATTAGGTGTTTAATACAGACTAGGTAATAGAAATTAACCTTCTTCTTACTAAACTCAGGCTCCTACAGGGTTACTTTTGAGGATGTGCGAAGAACTTTTTGGCTTCCTCAGTTTCTTTCCTCTGCCACTTGTGTCATCTGCTAGGATGGGTCACATGACTTCCCTTGGAAACATGCGGTGGGTGACATTGTCCCCTGCAGTGACCCTCCTCTTTGCAGAACGCACACTGGTTGACTCCTGTCCTCTGAAGTCCAACAGTGTCCCTGCTCAGGAGACTGGGTGAGTCGCTAGGGTTGCAGAGCCTTTTTAGAGTGTCCTGTCATTCTCTAGGTCCTCACTGACCTCAGGGAAAGGGGTAAATCTTGGCCTCCCTCTCAGCGCTTTCATCTTCCTTAGCTTTGTTCTGAAGACTTGGTTGTTGAACGCCAAGAAGGTCAGTTACACCAGCCTTGGAGTGGAAGCAGTCGGTCCTCATAATAACTATGCCATTTTCTCTGGACACTGAGAATGAGCGTGATACACCATCTCTCTTGTACAGGATGGCCTGTCATCTTCAGATACTGCTCAGGTTGCTGTTAGAAGTTACACTCTTGAAGGATGTTACCAGACAACAGGCACAGAGTTTCACAAGGAAAATGTAAAATAAAGATAGTAGGAACAAAAAATTCACTTGATATGATAGTCTAAGAAACATAATTAATGTCTTTTTTGGTAGAATTAGAGTTCTTTTATGTAGGAAGTACTAGATTACAGATGTGCTTCTGACGTGATTAATATTTAACCTCTTATTTATTGGAATAACACTTTCTGGAGTGCAGTGATTAGGCACATCTAATTATTATAGAACAATTAAGAATGCATAGACCTAAACCTAAAAACGCCTATCAGTATGAACAGTTTTACAGTGGTGGGACATGGCAAAGTGTTTTCTTTTTAAATTGTGCATTTTAGAAAATTTGTACACTTGGGGGAATGAAATAGATTTACTGTACAATGAAGTCAGCAATGATTAGCATTACAGGTACAAGCTAAATTGAGATGCAATCAAGTTAGCTTTTTACTTTGGAAGTGAAATTTAGAATCTGTGGCTCAGTAGTATAGCCATATTCATCTGATTTTTGCATTTAATAGGTCTTTTAGAGGCTTAGGAAAAATATTAATGATCACAAATAGACTTATTACTCAATGTTCAAGTGTATTTCATGTATATAATAACAAAATGCTAATTTAAAGCCAGTAAATGTAGACCAGATTTAAAATGTCAGACTGTCCAAATAGCTTCTCACCTGAATGGTACTGAATATAAACAGCAGAAATGTTAAAAGTTTCATTGTCTGTTTTAAGTCTAAGGTCCAGAGACAATACATATTTGTGTAAGAGAGAGTATATAGAGGTTATTGTGGATGAGTCAAACTTATGTTTCTTTAGTTTTACAAACTTTGCACTTTTATACAACATATTTAGCCCCCAAATATACAGACATCTCTAATCCCAGGTAGCATAACCTAGAATAATAGCTATTAATTTAATCAGAGTTACGTAGTGATTTTTAAAAAGATTTGGAGAACCAAATAGAGGTTTAAATGAATCTTAACTTTCTTAAAACATAGTGTTTTTAAAAAATTCCTCCAATAATCAGTGGTTGTGTTGGTTTCATCCAGTTTGACTGCATAGCTCACCTTTTTATTTTAAAAACTATGATGGATTTCCTGGGTATGGTGGTACATGCCAAAATCTCTACTCTGAGAGGCTGAGGCAGGAAGATCTCAAGTTCAAGAATAGCCAGGTCAGCCGAGTGACTTAGTGAGACCCTGTCTCAAAAAGAAAAACAAAAAGGTCTGGGGATGCAGTTCATTGTGAAGGCCCTGGGTTCAGTGTCCAGCACCATCAAGTCAAAAACATGCATGCATAATACAGCAGCTTGCTCTCTTAACAACTTGACATTTCCTTCCTCCCTGTTGCCAACAGTTGTAGGTTGTAGCTGCCTGTTTGTCTTTCTCAGGCTGCTGTTTCATAGCCTACCATTTTCCCCTCCCGCTTCCAGTGCAGATGTTAACATGAGTCCCAGTCAGGTGCTTGAGTTGCATCTGGGTGGAAACCAGAACCAGACTCATCCATGAAGTTAGGCTGCAGAGTGGAATGGGATTCTTGGAGCAGGGCAAATGGAAGGAGGGACTCTGAGTGAGCACTCCGTGGAAAGATGTCTAGAGCTTGGTCAAGGGTGCTAGACGGAACCACTGCTCAGAAGGAACAGTGGTTCCATGTGCACCACTTTGGGGTCCCCACCCCAGGCCTCTGCAGGACCTGTGTGCTCTGGTGTCTACGGAAGGCTCGTGACTCTGGGGCACATAAATTCTGCCTCAGGGAAACCTTGAGGAGGCGGTGACAGCAATGAGAGGTGAAGACCCAGAGAAGGAAGGCAAGGTAAAGGGTAAAGGGGCTCAGGGCCGAATCCCATGACCACTTTCCTCCCTGAACTTCTCTTCCAGCCACCCCAGAATCAAAGAGGGGACACTAGGGGAGGAAACTAGAAAGTACAGCCTTACTGACAATCAAGCCAGTGGGATCTTCCAGAGTAGTACTATGTTAAACATGCATGGTGTTATAAAGTATGTAGTCATGATCTGTAACATAGCACAGAGTGTTACAGCACAGAGTGATACAGCATTAGAGTGTGTATTTATAGTATCATAGGAGGCAAGACACGTTTGTATATACTTGGAGGAGGTCAAAGGCCATGAGGGTGGTGTGGAAACCTTTTGTTTCAACATTTCCAATTATCTGACAGTTATCTCTTCCAAATTTTTCACCCTCATTAATAATATAACTATGAATTCCTTATAGATAATCCATGCTCTTATCTCTGATTCTTTGCTTTGGATAAGTTCCTGGAAATGGAATTAAATCCAAGAATATAAATAATTTTATGAGTCTAAGTACTCACTGCCAAATTATTTTCCAGGAAGGGTATACTAACTTATTCTTCAATCTATAGTGTATAACAGCTCCTATCTCAATGATAGCATTATTATTGTTGAGTATTATTGCTAAAATAAAAATCTTAGCATTGGTAAAACATTTAGCACAAGGTTTAACTTGAGTTTTCTATATATTTTTTATTCTATTAATATGATATATTAATAAAGTTTATTTTATTATATTCCTTAGATGAACCTTATGTGCTCGAATTATTTTTGTAAAAAGAGAAAGTTCATCTCTTTTTTATAAAAGAAAGATGTTTAAGGTAGAAATTACAGGCAAGCAGAAAGGAGAGAATAAAGATTAAATGTAATCCTACCTCCTGGGGATAACCACCATGGAAGCTTAGGTGTATACGTGTCAATCTTTTCTTTATGAGTACATTTTAGCAGTTTTCAAGGTTAGTTGCATTTCAGGATCACCTGTGGTGTTTAAAAAGATACAGTTGAACAGACTTTATCTCTAGAGATTCATATTCAGGAAATCCTTCTTTAAATTTTTCCCATTGCATTTAATGGAGCTGCATTCCAGTACTTTAAGACTTAATGTATTTACCTGTCCTTCCTGGGTCATCTTATTTATGGCCAAAATTTCAGTGACCTATTGAGAGGCTAATAATATCCTTAGACCAGATAGCTAGACGGAGTATCTGAACTATCTACCCCAGCAAATATTCCTCAGCTCTACATGGGTGTGATACTGGATCTCCAAACACAATAGATTCAAAATTCATCTCATTACTGTGGGTAAAATCCAATCCCTATTTCAGCATTCCAAATAGTATGGTCATTCTGACCACCCTCTTGCTTATTCAAACCCACGTAGTCAGGCCAACTCCAAGGTGGTGCCTAATGATCCCTACCTCTGATATTAATGCACATATACAATCCTTTCCCCTTGAATACAGTCTAGCCTAGCAACTTGCTGGTAAGCAGCACGTTGCATGGGCATGTCACTTCCATGATGAGGTGACGTAAGATTGTGACCTCTTCCTTGTTAGCAGATTCTTGGCTGGCTTTGTCGAAGCCAGCTGCCATGTTGGAGAAGCCTGTATAGCAAGGACCTGAGACCTTCAACCCTACAACTCCAAGGAACTGAATCCTGTTAAAAACAAAAAAACATGAGTTTGAAAGCAGATTAGGCTTTAGGTGAGTTTCATTGCTGGCCAATACTTTGACTCCACCCTTGGGTGAGGCCAGGAAGCAGAGCCATGCTCAGACTTTTCATCCACAGAATTTATGAGATAATAAATGAGTCTGTGTGAAGTTGGTAGTAGCTGGTTATGCAGGAAAGACTAGGATATACAGTTAAGCTCCAAGTCAGTTCTCAAATCCGATATATTCACAGTGTCAACAGTCAGACATCTGGGTCCTGCCTGATCACGAAGCCTCTGATTTGTTACAGCTCCCTTCTAGCCCATCCCTCTGTTCTTTGTTTTGTGGCCTCCAACCCCAATTTCTTCTTTGCAGAATCACCTTGCAAAAGGGAAATTGGATCATATTTGCCTGCCTACAGCCCTTCATCACACTTACATTGTTTTAGGGGTGAAGTTCAGTATTTTAAACATGACTTACAAGATCTTCTGTGATCCTGTCCCTGCTTGCTTCTGTTTTAGTTCTCAATGCATCCTGTTGTCTTGGTTTTTGGCTTACCTCTTGCTGCTCTCTCTTCTGGAAATACCCTCTCAAGTACTTATCTGCTTGCCCTACCTATTCAAAACTTTCACTTATTACAACATGTGTTTTACATGCAAATAAGAATTTCCTTTATCCAGTCTTTCCCGAATGCCCATGTCAGAAATGGACGCCTTGTGCATGATCTGATATCTCCATGTACAGCACCTATTATTGTGCCTGGCATGGCCATTACTCAGTTATCTGTCTCATGTCACTCAAAGATATTAAATGCAGAGCACAAAATCATACCAACTTCATCTACTACTAGTTGACCTTCAATAAATATTTGTTGAATGAATGAGTGAATAAATACCGGTGGAAGACAGCCCTCTCCCCGCAGGGTTTTGTGAAACCTCTGAACCGAAGACCACTTTCTCTATGTACAATGTCTGGATCAATCTGTGTCTTGTTATTTGTTTGCATCCTCTTTTGAATCGCCTACATGCAGCCCGCCATATCCCTAACACGAGCTAGCTTTCCACTTTGGTAGCTGCCAAATGGATCCTGGGCTACATTCTTCCCAATGTTAAGGACAGTCCTGGGAAAAATGTAGTATAAATGGTTCCCAATCCTCCAGGTTAAGAATCTCATTAAGGTGTGGCCAGAACTTCCTTCAGTTTCATCCAGGGTTTACAGCTCTTTCTTATGGGGCGCTAGATGAGTTGAACACATTCTAAGTCTTCTCTCCATCTGGATTTATCTTCAGAGGTAAGAAAGCTTTTAAGCAGTTTCACCATGTGCCTGTTGTCCTCTTTCATGACATCTAGACTCAAGATTTCCTATTTTCCCCATATTCATTGGAAAAGTAGAAAGGAAAGAGTTAAGTGACTGGGCTTAGTCTTAATGCCATTTGACCTGAAAAAAAAGGTTTGCAATTTAAATTTTACCCTTTAACTCCTGTACTGGTCTCCATTAACCTATTAGATGAAACTGCTTGATTCTTATAAATAGGAAATATCTTTCTATTTGTAATTCATCCTTGTCCATAGAAATGTATTTTCAAATTTATTTTCAGATTAATTACATATCTGAGAATGTCTTTTTTTCTTTTTATCGTGATGCTGGGGATTGAACCCGGGGTCTCATGCGTGTTGGGCAAATGCGTTACCACTGAGCTATTTTCAGATTTGAGAATGAAAATGTCTTCATCTTTGCTTCATACGTAAATAACAAACTGTGAAGTGTAAAATATTTAAATAGTAACCTTTTCACTTCAAACCCAGTAGCTGTTGATCTGTTGTTCTCTGGCCTTTACTACGAGGAGAACGCTTGAGGCCAGCCTGATTCATTTCCTTTGTGATCGTATTGTTATGTTTCTCTCTTTATCCTTGTAATTCAATTTTTCCCACTAACATGTAATCTCAGTTCTTAATTTTGCCTAGAACACAGTAAACCCATTTGATCTGCATACTCAAAATTCTTTTTTCTAACTTGGAAAGTAATTTCCAGTGTTGTTGCTTCTGTTTTACTTGTACAGATTTCTGTTTTAGAAATGTTTATGATTTTTTAGATGAGCTCTCCATGTCAATTTTGAATTTTTTCTTATGTCTGAGAACCACTTTTGTGTAGAGAAAAAATCTATGCAGCTATTCAAGGTTTTAATTTAATACTGACTTTATTAAAGGTATGGTCTTTTTAAAAAACCCAGCTGTTTTAAGACCTTTAAATTTACCTTATGTATTTTATTATTTGATTTATGAATCTAGTAAATTTTAATAATTGCTTTCAAGGGAGGCTTTGAATGTTTGATCCATCTAAGTTGAACACATTCAACTCCCAGGCAAGTCACTTTACAACTTAGTTAATAAAATCCCCTTAAGTATTTAAACTCCATGTATAAATTTAATACATTCAGTTTTCTTTTTTAGCTTTTCAAATGCCCAAACTGCCAACCCAACCTTAACAACTCCAGTAAATCTAATAAATTCAATAACAAACCACGTTCTTTTAACCATTCCAATACTTTTTAAACTTGATTTAATTCTCTAAATCTTTCCACTTAAAGGTAAGAGTCTAAAATCCATTACTCAATTATACCTTTAAATTGAAATCTAAAGGCTAATCTATTATATTCACTAATATGTCATATGCTGTTAAACATTAAGCCTCTCTATACAGTAGATCTGTAGATATTGCCCCATGATTAGATACCTATTCTTCTACTTAACACGAAAGTATTAATTCTTTAGGTCTGAGCCATTATTTTTATATTTAATGTAAGTATGCCTGCAGTGAAATGACACATACCTACTAGCTTTTATTATCTAAAATAAATTGAGGCTGCTGTTCCAAACAATTACCATTTGGTAAACTGATTTAACATCCAGGGAGAGCAGGGTGTCTCTCAATTGTCTGAGAATGCACAGTAACTAGGGTTTTGTCTGGGATGCACAGGGTATCAGGTGACAAAATAATATTGTTATGACAAGAGGCAAACCCTAGTCCATACCCGTGTAGTAGGGATGCATGTGGACAAGGTTGGTGGCTTTTGGTCAAATTATACTGTTCTTCCTTTTGATTTGAGTAGGTGGGGTCTTGTGGCCCACTATGTCCTGCAACAAGTTCTACTATCACTTGAGTTTATATTTCTGAACTTCTATAAGTTATTTTAGTAACTGTGTTATCTTCATCTGTAGGACCATGCAGGTAATCCACTCCTTCCATTTAAATAACAAGAATAATAAGACACAACTGCTTTATTGAAAATTTGCTATGTACCAGATTAAGTTCTTTGCATAGCCAAGTCTTTAATACTGAAATCAGCTCTATAATGAAGGAACTACGATTATTCTCATTTTATAATTTTATTGTAATTTTACATTTTACATCAAAAAAAGGTAACTTGACCAAGGTCGCATAGTGATGTGATGAAGATTTCAATCTTGTCATCTTCTGTGTGTTTGTCCAGTATGGAACACTATTTCTCTATTGTAGCTGAAATCATAAGGGACAAAAAATATCCAAACCTTGGTTTAAATGGTGCTATTAGTTTAGACTACAACTGCTGAGGTTGTAGCTAACTCCCTTCCCACTCTTCTTGTCTCTAGATCAAACGAATAAACTATTTGCAGGATCTTCTTGGAAATAAAGATCCACATTCACAAAACCCAATTTGTTCATCTCTCCTGTCTTTGTATCTGTTATCACAACAAGCCCTGCTAGTCCCGCCTGCTATGTGTCCTGCCTTCTTACCTAGAGTTCACAGAAGCCTCAGGACTCTTGTGGGCTTCCATCCCTTTTTCTGATGTAATTTTCTCCAGTGTGAATTCTACTCTTCCTGTGGGATTTAATTCTGTTACTGCAACTTCAGTTTTCCTGAAATGCTTCTTTATTTAACTCAGCTTCTTTTATACTCAGGTTACTGTTTTTGAAACTCATTCTGTTTTCTTTTATCTTGGCTATCCCAATGGCTTCCTTGTTTGAATATCAGAGAAGGTGTATCCCCTCTTACAGTATTCAATTAAGGTTGCTACAGTAATTCTTAGAATTTCCTCTGTAAGCAAAAGGGCTTCCACCGGGGGAAGATAGTGATCCAGAGCTAGAAGAGCAAGTCACGGATCACTCAATTATGGAGCATGAAGGTGATACTGTTCCTCACCCATCATAAAGTCATGGCTGACAATCCTTTTACAAAAGACAGGTGAACAAAATAAAGGCACAACGTACTTACTTAAAGTTTTATGAGACAAGGGAGCCTTCAGAAATGAAGAGCCAAAGACCGAGGGAAAATCATGTACTTTTATGCTTAGTTTGATGAAGAATGTGATTCTATAAATGTAATTAGAAAAAGGGTGTGTTCTAATGGGAATAGACGGGGACCAGGGGAAGGCCTGTTTGTTCAGATTCCCCTTGAGCTCTGTGTAACATTCTGTCCTCCTGGGCATGGGGCAGGACTCCTCTAGACTTTGGGCCTCAGGATCTTCTATTTGACAAGGTAGATCAGAGAATATTTTTATGGGCAGCTCCTACACCAAAAGGCAATGAGCAGGGGGAGATTAGAGTACCATTTCTAGGTTCTATTGCTGGCTGTAGGGGAACAGGGTTTCTGGTTTCTGTGACTTGCCTTAGGGGACAGGAATTCTGGTTTCTGTGACTTCAAGGGAAAAAGAAGAGTGTGAGGCTGGAGGGCTGGAGACCATCAGAGAACTACTTTGCTTCTGAAGCTACTTCTGAGGTCTTGCAACTTTTGCTTCAAACAGCTCAGCATGACCCAGAACTGTGCTTTGGGGTATTTTTTGATGAGCCCCAATCTATTGGGATCTTGCCTTAGTATTTTCTGGGAGTTTCAATTTGAAGAAATGAGTTAGGTGGTTGGGTTAAAGGAGGTGGTGGAGAGTGTGTGTGCAGCCCCTGGATACTCGGGTATCTGGTCATTCAGGACAGGGTCTCCGAGGCTCTGCGCCGGAAGTTCTGGTCTGTTCTCAAGAGCCATATATTTAGTTGAAATACTTCTCAGAGTCCAGCAATATGTTGCCTCTAATTCTTACTATTATTTTTTATGGTGGCATGGGCTTTATATTTTTTTATGACCTTAAAGGTATTTTATTTTATCTAGGAACTGGGAAAACCCAAATCGTGTTGCTAGACAAGCTTCATTTAAATCACAAGTACTTAGAAGTAGTTCTTAAAGATTTCTATGGGATAGGTTTATATATCCTGAATGACTTATATTGTGGATTTTATAGTGGACCTGGATTTATCTCATCTCTCTCCTTTTCATCTAAAAGATAATCTTCAAAATCTTCTATTTCTAAATAAGCAGAACTGAGTATCATTTGGGGGAAGAAACATTGATTACTCATTCACACAAACCCAAGCAATAGATGAGACTTCAAGATAAATTAAAAACCTTTAGTTTACCTACTGTTATCACAGAGAATACAGAATATAACATTCTATTTTGTATATGTGACAAATAACAAGAGTAGAGTTGGCCAGAATGAGAGGAGTGAGGCTCTCAAAGATAAATCTTTAAAATACCATCAGAAGAACATCATTGGTTCTCCATAGTGGATACTAGTAGAGTCTAAATTCCCTTTGCTTGACATTTCAAGTCCCCTGTAATTTCAATTTTGCCTGCTTTTGCAATCTTCTCTCCCTGTGTATAAGCTATGCTAAAGATAAAGCAGTCTCTTGGGTTAACCATGATATCAAATGTCATGCTCTCCAACCATAAATCTTAGTCCCAGTCATCCTTTCCAGAATGTTCTTTCATGCTGTGTCTGTTGATCACACCTTGTGAGGGATTCCAACATTGATGGTCTGATCTTGCTTTTCAGCTATCTGGGTTCTTATCTCTTCAACTCAAGTCCATTTTGGGTCTGAATTGTATTCCCATTTTTCCTAAGGCTCAATGAATTGGCTTGCATAGAGTAGGGCCACAATAAATAGGTTATTTGACTGAAAAGAAAGTTATAGCAAGCAAGAAAATGAAGGTTGGAAGGGGAAGAGATGAGTCAGAGAGAAAATAAATATGACAGAAGAGAAAAAAGAGGTGGGTAGGAGGGAAGAGTGAGAGAAACAGCTCTCTCTTTATTCAGAGAGATAAACCTTTTTGTTTTTGTTGTTGGTTTTTTTTCCCCTGAAATGCATGTCATCATTAACAGTGCCTTCAACTTTGGAGGAAAAAACTGTTTGCTTTTATTCACAAATTTCAAATCTTACATTTGAAATAAATATTTATTTTCCTGTGGAATGCCCATAGATTTTGTATTGTGTCAGATGATGTGTTTGGATTTTTAAAAAGCATTTTAGAAACTCCAGGGCATCCATCAATTTTCCAGTTATCCATATGAGTCTCTTTGACTTTCACATTCTATCATTTTTGCCTAATCTTTGGTGTTTGAGTGATTAAGCCTGTCTCATTTCATAATACCTGAAAGATTATATTTGAGATCAGCATTTATTCTGTTATGTGTACATTCTTTTCCCAAACCAAATCTATCATTTTCTGACATGGGATCCCTTTTTCTTTTGTTGTAATTGTTCCATGATAGGGATTGGATAAAGAAAAAAACAACAGTAAGAGTCAAGGACTCATAGGGAAGAGATGAATTTCTCACCGTTCACAGATTTCAGCTGTTCCTATTAAACCTGCAGAAGCCTCATCTTGAGCCTGATCATCTCAAATGCCCTCTGTTGCCACCTCAGGCTGTGGCTTCTCATGTTGCAGCTCATGTGGCAGCACCTCACAATATTTCTCCTCTACCCAAACAAAGGCTAAACGTGATTTCTAGGCCACTTTCTATTTCTGCTAACTTCACTGAAGTTCCAATCAGTAAGAGTTTTGAAGGATCCCAAACCCTTCAGCATGCAGGCTCTCTCTTGGAGAGGGTTGTGTTGGTGTGTCACCATCTTCCACTGACATCATTCCTTTGTGGGAATGAGTTCCCACACCTTCCATCCAAGCCCGCGCACGGTAGCATGTATAACGGTGACTGATTCTGGTGTGTCTTGTAGCCCAGTCTCTTCCCTTATTACTACTGGAGAATACTTCTTGTGGAGAAGGAAGTATGTCTGGAACCTCTAGGGAAAGCCTATAGGACTGGTGTATTGTAGAAGTTTCCATGCTATGAGTTTCAAGGGCATACTAGAAGCTGGGCATGATGGCTCACACTCATAATCCCAGAAGTCTGGAAGCCTGAGGCAGAAGAATCACAAGTTAGAGCCCAGCCTCCACAATTGAGTAACTTAGCAAGATATTGTCCCCAAAAGGGAAGGGGGTTTTTGGGACTCTGCCCCCTTCTCCTCTTGGCTTCCCTTCTGCCGTGAGGTGAGCATTTTCCTCTGCCACACACTCCCACCATGATTTACTCGCTTGCCACAGGCTCAAAGCCAACAGGGTTAAGTGACTGTGGACTGAAGCCTCTGAAACATAAGCCAAAATAAAGCTTACATCCCTACAAAAAAAAAGGAAGAAGTTCCCATATTTTCTACATTACGGTCACTTCAGGGTGAAAGCAGAATTACCGATGACATTGGGGCTGGAGAGCCAAATTAGAGTGAGCCATGGAGGTGAAGGTGGGAAGGGAGAAAAGCTATTTCAGGCAGCTGTGACAGGATATGGGAAGACCTAGGGTGAGAGAGAACAAAGTGTGTGATTTCGCAGACCAGACAGCAAGATGAGACAGAAAGGAGGCCTGAGCCAAGGGCCTTGTCTGCCAAGATAAGAAATGTGGACTCTGAGTTTCAGGGAATAAGGACAGCTGGCCGTGTGAGATGGGAACAATGATAGTGAATGCCTGAGGATTCAATTTGGTAACCATAGCCTGGTATCGTATGAGTCAGGGCTGCTGCCAACCAATATGGAGCCTGTGTGGGAATTAGAAACAGCGCCTGGGTAGATGATGTTCCAGATATCTACTGCTGCACAAGCAGCCACTCCAAAGCATAGTGGCACCGACAGCCACTCTTTGTGCTGTTCATGTACTTTGTGGATTTGGAATTCAAGTAGGGCCAGCAAGATGGCTTCTCTCTGTTCCAGTGTCCAAGGCATCGAGTGGAAAGACTAGAAATCTGGAGGTGGCTCAGTGGCTGAGGGGCATCTGGAGCTGACTTCTCAGGCTTCAGGCTTGGTGGATGCTGTTGGCCGGGACCCTAGTTGGGTCTGTCAAAAAACTATGCTTGTTGCCTATGCTTCCTATCAGCATGATTAGGTTTCAAAAGTCAGTATTCCAGTGGGTAGGAAGGAGAAGCTGCATTTTGTCAATGTCATTATATTCTACTGATCAAGCAGCAAAAAAAAAAAAAAATCAGATTCAAGATGAGCGGACAATAGGCTCTACTTCTTGGTGGGAGTAATGAAGAATGTGGGAGCCATTTTTAAGCAGTCACACACTAGTTAGAAAAAGATGCCCTCCCAGGGCAGAAACATACCTTCAATGGAGGAAAAACTTCCTCTTTCTCCAAACAAATGTAGCCTCACACCAGGGAACCCTGGAGAGTTTCAGCCCCACTCAGTGCTGTGAGTGGGGGAGAAACTGTGAAGTATACAGCTTGCCCAACTGTATAAAGAGGCCCTGGTTTGGTAAATCTTAGGAACTCACCTTCTCTCCAGGACTCCTCACGTGAAAAGGGAAAATGACCTTTCTTCACATAGCTTCTAACCTTTTTTCCTACATCTGTATTTTTCCCTGTGATTGACTGCACTTAATTAACAATTAGTTTTTACCATTTAGCTTGTGTTGGCCCTGGGCCTTCTCTGGTTGGACCTTTTAAAAGACTTCACATTATCTGACACTGAATATTTTTTTATCTATTTGGCCTCCTTCTCCCCCACCCCATCCCAGACTCTATGACAAGCAATACAAGTAATAGGTATAGTTTTTTTAAATCCCCATTTTAGTGATTTATATTTTCCATTTTGAATTTTTTTGGAGGGGGAGGAGAAAAGGCAATCCTCTTTTCTCACAAAATTTCCCAATTTCAAAATATTTATCATTTGGAGAAGTTTTTAAAAAATGATTTGAATGTATCAGATTATTTAATTTAATCACACATTCGAATGTGTTTAAACCTTTTCCTTGATCTTTCCTGAAGCAGCTGACATTAGAAGAAAGTGGGCAAAGAAATGAGTGAGGAGTGATCACTGAGATAAAATTAACTGAGCTACAAATAGGTGATGATAGGAGAAGGGGGTTGGGGTAGCATATTCGTGATCACACTAAGGAAGGGGAGGGATGGTGATGAAAAGAATCTGGGATGGAACAGCATTCTGTACCAGCCACCAGCTTACCCTGTTTGCCAGTTTGGATACTGTACAGGTGGTCAGCGAGATGAGAAGGAGGAGGAACGGGGGAAGGAAGAGTACTCATATAAATAGTATAGTTTGCAAATAGGTCCATGGAGGGATTGATCAGTAGCACTATGTTCTATATATGATTCCTGGTTTATTTCCTAATTATCAGTCATCTAAGAACTGGCATTGAGTCAGATGTTTATATCATATTCTTCACTGTCCAACCAATGCCAGACCTGCAGTAAGATTGCAATGGACTGGATGTGTCTTCTCAAATTCGTATGTTGCAACCCTAATCCAGTGTGATGGTATCTGGAAGTTGGTACTTTGGGACGTGTTCAGGTCGTGAGGGTGAAACCCTCATGGATGTGATTAAGACCTTTTTATGAAGCCACAGAAATAGCTAGCTCTCTTTCTACACCATGTGAAAATACAAGGAAAAGTTGGCAGTCTGCAACCTGAAAGAGGGCCCCCAGTGGAACACGGATCGGACTGCAATCTTGATCTTAAATTTCCGGCTCCCACAATTGGGATAAAATTAATTTGTTCTTTTAGCTATCCAATTTATGGTAATTTGTTACTGCAGCCCAAACTAAGACAAGACCATTAAAATATGGATGTATTAGTCAGCTTTCTTATCACTGAGACACAGTGCTGAACATCCACAACTTAATGGAGGAGAGGTTTGACTCACGGTGTCAGGAATTCAGTCCATCATCGTTTGGTTCCAAGGCAGGAACAGTATGGTGGAAGGGTGTGGTGGAGCAAAGCTGCTTAGTTCATGGTGGCTGGGAAGGAGAGCAGGGGAACAATGGCAGAGAGGAACAGGTGAGGGACTGACCGTATGTATTACCCAGGGTCACACTGCCATGATCTACCTGGACATACCCAGGACCCTGCTCTACTAATCTGCTAGGCATTTCTTAATCCAATAAAGCTGACATATCAAGGTTAGTGGTCAAATTGGAATACAGTCAAACCGATTTCTAACCAATGGCCTTTGGAACCAGGGTGTTTATCTGCACAGTATTCTTTTGTGGTCCCATGTCTCTTCTCATTCCTATCTAGACTGGGAGTCTTGATTAAAGTGCTGAGAGTTTGATAAGAGAAGGAGAAATGACTTTGGAAGTCATACATTTAAAAGCTGGCTTTCAATGATCTGAGAATCAACTGAGTGTGCAAATTGTAAAAGAGTGGAAATATTTTGAGTATGGGACGATCCTAAATAGTAAATTCATTCTATTCACTGCATATTAGTTCCAAGGGACTATTTTTAAAAGCAAATGGAAAATTTGTGCAGATAACATTTCATGCTCCTAAATGTTGACTTTCGGGAAATCTCAAGTGAAATCATATGGAGCTGGCATTTTAAATAGGCACACTGGGATTCAAGCTTGGAGTTTTCCTCTACTGACCCGTGGCCAAACTTCAGTCTCCTTGAGGCATTTAGTTACTTCATAGCCCAGAGAAGTCCTATCTCCTTGGTCTTCTAGTCTCTCTAGGAGCCCGAGATGGAAGAACAGGGATATCAGGACCTGAAATTTTCAGTGAGGTGGCAGTCGGGGCTGGGAGGACCATTGTTGTCTTGGCTCTGGTTGCTAAGGGTCGATGGAGGGATAATGAAATTTGAACTCTTGTTTAAACTGCCTTCTAGGTGGATTTCAGTGCATGACCGCTCTTCCATTAATCCACAGTGAAGAGTCTAATACACTTAAATTGTGTGACCACTAGATGACTCTGTCCTAATGAATCCATTTTTATCCTCCCACCTCCCCCTCTTTTAAACTCACTTAAAGACATGTGAAAAGGACTGCTTTCAGAGATTCTCTCTACTGTTCATCTGAAGGCACCATTATCAAGTTGGGTTAAAAACACTTTTCAAGCAGTGTGATAGTAGTGTAATACTACATCTCATATACTTGAGGCACCATTATTTTAAGCACCATGATAAGAGAAAAAACCTTGCCACTTGTGAGGCAGCTGATCTCAATCTCTTCAATTGTAAGATTCATTATAACTTCAGAGATATGCTAAAAAGTATCTTAGAATTAATAAAATAAGGTATGCATATTGAAATTTTTACAACTATGTGGTCACATAACTTTACCCAGATACAAAATTTTTACTGCAGCCTATTCATCTCTGTTTTCCCCTCATCACCATTAATTACTATACACATCTATCTCATGTAATTGCATGTACATCATAGGATGAGCTTACATAATTGTATAATTGTAAAAATGTATATTATTGGCAATCCATACTTATCTCAAGTCTTATAATCATTTGCAAATTTACATATATGCATATATAAATGTAAAATTATAAAAAGTTTCATCATTTTTTATAATAATGTGTTTTTCAAAAGCATTTCTCTATATTTAGATTTGTTCATTTAAAATACTTTGTGGAAACTGCTTTCATCCCAACTGCCAGAGTTCTAATTCATCTTTTGTGATGGTTGTTTAATATTCCATGTTGTATATAATTGATGAGCTTTTACTTTATTTCTATTTTGTTTTTGTTATTCTTGGATTTTATAAGCATTAAAAATCCTGTGTATTTATTTTTTCATATGTTAGCTTGTATTTCTTTGGCAAGATTACCAAGAGGGGAAATTTTTTTGATGAAGGATATGTATATTTTTATTTTCAATAAATGTGGATCAATTATTTTTCAAAAAGGCTTTTACAATTTCAATTTCATTTTACTCATATTTTACCTTTGTGCACAGTTTTATCCTCTTTAAGAAATGTGAAGTGGACGTATTAGCACCAACAACAATAATCATTACTTTTTTATACTTTGCCAATCTAAAATGGAACATCTTTAAATATATTCTTATAATTTATATCAACTCTTCTGTGATATTTGTCCCACCTATTCTTTTCCTCTGGGAAAAAAATCTATTTGTCTTCTTGTTCATTTGTTGGGGTCTTTTGTGTATATGTCAGGTACCAGGGACCATATATAGTATTCACATTCACCCTACATGATCCATGATGACATACCCAGAAGTATGCTTTACTGGGTGAAGCCCCAGCCAATCAAATTGATAATGTGGCTTGACTGTCACACCAGAATTACCACAAACATCTGAAAATTAGATTAAAACTTTATGATAATTATGTCATTTGGTTATAGGAATATTTTAGCTCTGTTATAATCTTTTAAGATGCTGCTGTGTACATGGTCAGTTGTTGACTGAAATGTTGTGCAGTGGATGACTCTGCATATATTTGATACTTTGGCTTTGTGTTTGGAGATTTTTATTACATTTGCTTGTCCAAGTCACTAATTTTGCTCTTAACAGTAGCTATTCACTCTTTAAATTTATTTACTAAATTGTTTATTTGAGAAATAATGGGCTTTCCTTTTATTTCTCTTCATAAACTCTTTTTGTTTCTTTAATTGCAACTATTCTTATTGTAACATGTATATTATTACATCCTCATCATTTGTTTTTAATAGCAATTCTATTTTCCTAGACATGCATTTCTGTTTGCTCTGAATTCTCTTAATATCTCTGACTTTATTATAGTTATTTACTCACTCATTTTTCATTCATTCAATTTTTTCCTATTGGGACTCAGGTGTGGCTATTGACTACCTGAATTGGTGAAAGTCAGGAAGTGATAGAGGAAGGCAATATGGCTCCTGCCTTGTGGATGTGTGGTACAGCCATGTGCATGTTGCCAGCCTTTGAGGAAGGCTTCCTTCCCAGAACTAAAGCCTTCTCTCCCAGTTTTTCATACATTCTGCAGGGTTGGGAATAGCCCTGCTACTTACTACTACTCCTTAGCTAAGGAGATCAGGCCTGCTCATGAGGCCTAGAATCCACTGAATTCTGTGACCATTGCTCTTTCCAGCATCTCAGGAGTTGTAATCCTTGTGTAGAGATTCTCTTTGAAGTTGGCCTGCTGTGGCCTCTTGCTCAACCTGTCTCTATGCAGAAAACTTGGACCATTTCCTCTTCTGGTGACTCACTCAGAGTGAGGCCTTGCTGCCACTCAGCAGTCATTTGACCTCATGGGAGCAGCTAGCCCAGAGTTGGGAGTACAGATGAAAGGAAACTCAACCATATTTTCCCAATCCCAAGAAGCCTAGTTTAAAATGGTTACATGATAAATCAAAATCTTAGCAAAATCCAGAGTTTTCTAGCCTTTTAAACCAGGAGAAGTAATCAGTCAAGGCTAGGCTGCTTCTTTGACTTAATTTATTATGGCAATGAGAACTTAAATGCCAAAGGATGTTTTTTTCTTTCACATGTGTGAGACGAGGAGGAGGAACATTGATTGTAAAAGTTAAACAGAATGGCAGCTTGCTGTGGCTGACGTGTAAGAGTTCTTGACTGGGCTGCTTTCTTTTCTTCCATAATAAGTAGTTAATAGAAATTCACTGACCTGAAGTGCAGACTTAATTTACCGCGCATATGAAGTTGATTTAACAGGAGTGGAATGTGGTGGAACAATAGCTTCTCTCTCTCCCCACCTCTTGGGGATCCTACAACATTCTTGGGAAAGAAAATCAGATTTAACACCATGTAGAACCTTTGTGATTTTGAATAATTGGGCTATGTTTGAAAAAAAGTATTTAATCAATGGTAATCATCTGTTTGTTTGAAAAACTGTTGGATTCGGGGAAGTGGTATTTGTCTTTAAAATTTTCATTTATAGGAAAGACTGAAGGGCCTCAGTACTGTATAAAGGAAAAACCACAAATCCTGAATTGCTTCTTTCTTTCATTGCATGTTCTTTATTTAGAAAATCCTTAATTAATTTTGTGGGAAAGCAGACGGCCAGAGGATTTAAGGAAGCAGAAAAACATCTTGAATTCCCTTCTGCTTGCAAAGGGGGGAAAGTGAAGATGGTAAACTGATTAAAAGAAGTCATCTTGAAGTCTACCATTATAATGAGATGTAAATAACAACAGCAACAAATCCGGATCATTTAAGAAAGTTCGAACAGGGTTTTCCCATTTGAAATGCATTTTTTTCCTACTTTGTTCTCTTGAGACATTAGCCATTTAAAAGCATGATACTGGAACTCACCCAGCATCACTTTTAATTAGCACAAAAATGCTAATTATACTTTTTTTTCTGTGTGATGTTTAATGCTGGCTGTCAGGGCTCTGCATTTTTTACATCAATTGCAGTGAGGTATGCAAGATCACGAGACTTAATTTTGAAGGATAAAGGCCAGTGCATCCAAACTGATTATTATTATGATGCATGAGAACAATCGCATCAGTGTGAAAAAGTAGACTTTTGATTCACTCTGGACACTAGCATGTGATCCAGTATCTGTGACCTGTACAGATCAGATTTCTTACCACTGAATCATTGAAAACACACATAAAGCTTGATTTTAGAAGAAAGCTACTATTTCATGAAACAGTCTTATTTGCAAAGCAAATAATTACCCTTTATCCATTTTATCAGTTTAAGGTTTTACATTTTGGAATTTCTTAAAGCCCACTTGTTCTTGGTATGATATATAAATATTTAAAGATGATAGTTCTAGGAATGCATGGACACTATCCTTCAATAAAAAATTTAATTAAATTGATTTTAGTTCCTAAAGACAATTTGACTTAATTTCCCCCAATATTCAAACCTGGTTTCCCACCTCCAAAACAAAAGCACATCCAAACTACAAAATTTAAACCTTACATTTGACCAGTATTTGTATTAGAAATAGGATGAGAGTCTAAATGGTATCTGAGGTCAATATTCATCATATCATTCTGGGATTCCATGTAACCAAAGGGATTAATTTTATATTAAATTGCTTCTTTAAAAAATATTGATGGAGCAAGCATTAAAGTCATCCAAAAACCTGGAAGAAAAAATTCAACAAAACTTTGTATTTGGGTGGGGATATTATTTTTTCTCCAACTATAGTAGATCCTCTGTAATTTTAACTTATTTGGACCAAGTGTTAAATTATTTTTTAAAAATCTGAATTGTAAAATATTATAAAAGAAATTGAATCTGATTGCTTTTGTACAGCTGGCCTACTGCATAATGATACTAACAGCTACACTGTGGTGATCGCAGTCACATTTATTGCCTGGCTCTGATGGTCCTACTATGTGCTTTGCATCATAACCACACCAAGGGAAGCCATTATTAGCTCCGTCTGATAATCCAGGACAATATGGCTCCAGACATTATGGACCTTACCCAAGTCTTCTCAGCTCACAAATGGCAAGGTTAGTTCATATGCAGAGTTATTTAGTGCTGAAGCCTCCATTACTATTACACTTCTGTTACTATTGACTGGCTGATGAAATTTATGTGCATTTATTGATAGGGTCAAAAGTCTTAAAGAAATTTTTTCTCCTTTTGAAATCAAGACCAGTATAACCCCATGATCTGTGTACCTTAAGTATGAAATTTAATTGACCAGTGCTCATAATCACCCTCTATGCTATCCTCCTCCTCCTCCCCATTTTACAGTTGGAAATACTGAGGGACTGGCTGACTCCAGGTAGAACCAGAGCAGAACTGGGATTCAAACACTGATAGCCCAGTTCCTAAAGTGGTAATCTTTCCTTCTTATTCACCTACAGAGTTTTGCTTTTTCTGTTATTTTACCTATGTGTAATATGGGAATAATAGCTGCAATAATAGCTATTTACAGGGCAAGGAGAGATAGGTGAGATCACAAATGCAAAAGTGCTGAAAAAGCAAAAGCAAAATGGAACAGAAGGTATTGGTATTTATTGGTATAAAATTCCAAAATTGAGGATCTGGGGGTATAGCTCAGTGTTAGAACAAGTTCCATCCCGCACACTGAAAAAAAAATGCAAAATGGATATTATTTATTGAATTTATTTTGACCTTAACTCTTTCAACAACTAATTAGAAAGTTGCTACCTAGAAAGGGAATCAAAATAAGGTTAATAGAAAAATCAAGTTTAAGTAAAAGAGGAAGACAGGGAAAGCCTTCTAATATACAAGACAGAGGTGAAATAAAGCTACATTCTTATATTAATAAGAAAGAAAACAGAGTATATGTTAGGAGACAGAAACTTTTTTCCCTGCTGTTATATTTTAAGAGAAATTTCCCTCACTGGAGCTTCTAGAGTGAGTATAATGATGAATGCTCCATGGCAGAAGGAATTTGATTGATTACAATATCATCATTTTTGGTTTTTTGTCTTCTTGTCATGGTAAAGATATTAAGGATCCATGAAACCTTCACATTTTGCCAGCAGGACAGAAATGTGTAGAATATAAGGATATAGACAATTTAAGACTAGATAATCAGCACTTAAATTGTCAAAAACTGACTATATTTTAAAAGAAGACCACCTAAGTACACCAGCTAGATCTGCCTGGTGGTGACACTGTAACCAGCAGGTCACCTAGCGCTGATGCCGTGTGAGGTGTGATGTCAAATGTGTAATTAGATGATCAGATGTAGTTTCTGCTCCTGAGCCCAATTTTAAATCAAACATAGCATGTTGGTGTAGAGGATGGATCAGAATATAGGTAAAGGAGACATCTATTCTTTGTAGCATTGTAGAATATTCAGAAAATATAGAAAATGTAAAAAGAAAATAAATATCAATTAAATGACCTTTATTACTTTGGGGCATATATTTCCTTCCAGCCTCTCATTCTCAGCTCTCTATAAGTAGGAATATAGGTATAATGTGACATAACGATAGCATTCACATGCTATAGATCCTTGTATGTGTTCACGTGCACTTATTCAGAGCTTCAGAATGTTTTGTCCTTTCTCAAGGTCTCGGAGCTGGTAGCAAAGATGGAACTCAAACCTATTTCTGTCAGACACTATATTCTGTTCTCTTAACCATCAGTCTATCTTTTGAATATGTCAATTTTGTTAGATACAAGTTATTTCATGAAAGTGGAAGCATGCATTATTTAGTACTTCGTACTCTGCTCTTTTCTCCCCAGTCACCTTCTATTGAGAGCAGTATTTCAGACCATTAATATTTTTCTAAAACGTGATTGTTTTTGGTATTAATATTTTATCATAGACCATCATTTATGTAACCATTCTGTTATTGTATATCATCAGGTTTCTGATGTTTACAAGTTCCCTCTCATCACTAATAAAGGCGAGGGTGGCAAGCTCTCTTTGTGCCGGGGAAGGCTTTATGGAATAGATGGCACTTGGGCTCAGTTTTGAAATTGGACAGGGGTTGACAAGTCATACACGGAAAGGAACAAACCTAGCAAGGTTTAGAAAAAACAATGCAAGTCTGGAGGAGTAGAATTTGATTAGTGTGACAATATAGTATAATAGTTGAGATCAGACATTGTTTTCAGACATACCCTGTCTGACTGAGTTCTAATATTGGCTTTAGCACTTATTAGCTGTGTGAGTTTGGGTAATTTGCTTAGCCTTTCCAAGGCTGGATTTTCTTATCTGTAAAATGAAAATTGTAATAAGGTTGTCATGAGGGCACAGAGAGTTCTTTGTGTAGAACCTGATGGCTGAAAGAACTCAAGAAATATTACTTTTCTTTATTAGAGTTAGTGTGATTATCAGCCACCTTAAAATATGTAATGGGAAGTGTTGAGAGGCGAAACAGAAGTAGGACAAATCCTGGAGCATCTTAAATATCCTTTTAAGCAGTTTGATCTTTATGCTATATGTAGTCAAGCCTTGATCGATTTCAAGCTAGGAATGACTGTGATCAGATTTGAGTTGAATTGTGAATGATGGAGAAAACCTATTCTCATGGCAGCTGGGAAATGGGGGTGGTCAGGAGGATGGAGGGGAAGGGAGGAGAGAAGAGAAGAGAGCAGGGAGAGGACAGGAGCAGAGGGTAGGGAGAGCAGAGGAGAGGGGAGGGACTGGGATCTCAGTATCTCCTTTAAGAGCACACCCCAGTGATCTTTCTGTCACTGGGCCTCATCTCCCAAAGCTTCCACCAGGTCCAGGAGCATCAGAGACCACAGGCTGGGGAGCAACCATTTAATACATGGGCCTTTAGGGCACACTGGATTCAAGTGACAGCATTGGTCGTTCCCATTTTTTTCCAAAGTAGCATCTCAGGTTTGCTTTGCCTAATGAATCCTCCTCCATGTTTAATCCATTTCTTGATCCCATTCATTTAAAGTGGGTGCTGATGACCCAATATTTCCACATCCCTGGCCACAGTGTTGGGCTCAGGAGCAGGCACTGAACTAAGATGATCCAACCAGGCCAGGACTCTCAGTGAAATAATTAGAGTAGACCCTCTTTGACTGGAACAAAAGCTGAAAGGAGATAAGCTCTAAAAGGGAGGCAATAGTGGGAAAAGACTGAGAAGAGAGAATAGGAGGATAATTTAGAAGCTTGCATAGCTGGGTCCAGTTATTCTTAGAGATAGAACCTCTTCATAGACTTTGCCAGGAAGCAATTCAATAAAGTATGTTTTCTAGTCAAACCAGCTTCTGTTGATTTCATTTGCATCTAAAATTTCAGTACATTTCAGCAAATGTAGGCAATTCCCAGATTTTTGCCTTAGGGGATTGGGTGGATGAACCAATATGTGAAGCACAGTGGAAGGACTGATTTGAGAGAAAAGGATGACTTTGGTTTGGAGCCCTGATGAGTCTGGATTACTTGTGGGGCACATGAGTGAATGTATGTGGTGGACACTTAGATAAATGAGAGTGGAAATTACAAGGAAGATCAGACAGAGAAATACGTTTGGATTCATCAGATTTTGTGGTTAGGAAGGAGCTGGTTTCTTTTTGAAGTTCTCCTTTTGTTGGGTAACACTGTTCCCATGGCAGGATGGCAGGATATAGCTGTAAATCATAGGTAGAAAGGCAGGTAAATCAATAGCATGTGTAGGATTGTTTTGGGACAGATAGAGTTTTCATACATTGATGTTCTTATGCTGAATACTATTAATGTAACAGTAACACTATCGAGTGATTAAGGTATCATTTTTTTTTAATTTCAAAGAGAAAACACACATATGTTTTCAATATTATCCCATGCTGTTTTTGAAAGGGGAGAGGGAACACAACAATTCATATAATGTTTTTATAAAGTAAGAAAGAGCTTCAATCAACAACTGCTTTTAGAGTAGATGTAAATAGATGAGCTGACCAAAATGAAATTTACCAGTTTGTATTTTATAATTGAAAAGCTATTTACATCGGAGAACACAAACAGGCTGTACTTTCCCTCGTTCCCAAGGTGAGGGTCCAGCAGGTCCCCACGGATGGCGACTCAGTGTTGCAGATGTTCGTTCCCGGATGTTTGGAATCCGAATCATCTGAGGAGTTTTTAAAAAGATCTACAGGATTTTGGATTCCACTCCCAAATCTGTGTGTCTAAGAACCTGTTTGGTGACTCCTGGACCAGTTCTGGGCATGCTTGGGAATGATTTAGTGGCAGTAGGAGACATAGACATTTCCATGCTCTGTTGAGGTGGCTATTGGAATTCATTGGATCATGGTTTCTTTTTGATAAACTGAGAGGCTTGACACGATACTTCTTGAGCGCCCTTCTTGGTCTGAACACACCTTCATTTACTTATGGAACTGGTTTGGTTTTCCATTCTCATGTGAACTTACAAAGCATATCTCAGAGTTCATTAAGGAGATAAAAGAGATAAAATTTAAACCAGTGTTTCAGCTATCCACAAGATGATAGTTTTAGGGGTGGCTCAGTTTAGAGATATGTAACAGCAATGATAGTGAGCTTGGTTGTATATACTTTAACTTGTAAGCATGAACCCACCACTTACAGTTATTTTCTACACCTTAAAATGGTAAAGCAGTGAGAAGAACGTTCTTTAACTTTCTGTTTTGTTATTGTATATTGTGCTATTCCCGCTGGAGAAAGCATAGCTCTCCTCCTTTCTTCCTTTGAAAATCAAGCTCATGCAAAGTGACAGGTTTAGAACATATTTCTAAATCAAAGAATGACCATTGTAGGACTTGATCATACAAGTTACTTCCCTAACTACCATTTATTTGTGCTAAAATTGGCTACATTCCTGATGATAATTCTGCAAGACAGCAGTAGGATATGACTTGCCTTCCCACTGTTTGATAGAAATCTCCACTGATACGAATTGAGTTCAGCTGCAGTGAACTTAAATGCTAATGTTGAAAACATAAGGCAGCCTGCTGTTTCTTTTATACCAGAAAGTTTAAACTTTTACAGTCTTCTGAATTCCCTCCCCCCAACTTAGGTTAGATCATGTTAGAACCACTCCATTTCTGTCTGAAGGATGAAATGTGCAAACTTGATTTACATAACCCAACATGAAAAAGGAAGAAGGAATTAATCATGAGGATGGCCACACCACTCATCCCTGAACACTGTACCACAGAAGACGTGCGGAAATTGTCGCTGAATAGCATTTAGCGGGTAACCAGCCCCTATTTGCTGAGCATTAACTCTGTGCCTAGTACTCTGTAAAGCACTCTGGATTCTAGACAATAAAATCAGAATAATAATGGAATTGAATTAGGATATAATGAATTAGGCATATTTGGGAAACATTTGGAAGTTGGAGTGCTATGAGTTCTAATCAATGATTGCATCATTCCTCTAGCACTGCCTCTGTCATATTCATGGTCAGTGTTGCTGAGTCTGTGTATATTTTTCATTCTTTTTATTTGACAGTGTTCCTATAATTGACTCTTGTGACTTCTTTTCCTGTTTTTACTTTTACATAGTTATTTCCTTCTCACTCTGTTTTTACCTATTTCTTTTCCTTCTAATCTACCTCTTTCTATCTCCTTTTAGCTACTTTGTTTTCCTTTTAACCAACCATGATGGAATCCATCAGGATTTATCCTGGGATTGCTTTCCATCCCTGTTTTCTAGGTAATTTTACTGTCTATCTACTGCTGGCTCATGACTTTTGTCTCAGGTCTAGACTTCTCCTGGATGTTCCAGGTTATGCCCACAACCACCTACTTGATAAGAGCCTTTGAAAATCTACCAGAAACTTACAACCCAACACCCCAGAAAATGAATTATAAAAATTCTCCACCTTTCTACCACCTCAGTCTATAGCCCTGTTGTTCCCTTAGATGTTCAATTGAGAAGCTAGGAATATTCCTTAACTTCTTTACTCTCTTTAATGTGGATTATTCAGTCTATCAGAGAATCATTTCTACCTCCTAATACTTCTTCTTATACCTCTTTCTTTTTCTTTTCTCCAACTCTAGTCTAAGAAGTATTATCTTTTAACCACTTTTATTTTTCCTTGTATTTTCTGCTTTCTTATGTGTTTGTTTAATGACTGCTGTATTCCTCACAAAACTGTAAGTTTCATGACAGCAGAGACTTTGTTGTACTCCCCAGAGCTCCTAACATGAAGGACAGACTCAGTAAGTAATTGCAGAATGAGTGCGTAGCCTGATGGCTGACTTAATGTGAGTGGTGGGAAGTAGGGAGAGGACAACAAAGTGCCCCAAATCATTCCAATATTTCTGAGATGAATAAGTGGAGACCTGGTGGTGCCATTCACCAAGGCAGAGGGAAAAGAACTAAATCAATATACTGAATTTTAGATGCTTATACAGTTATCAAATGGAGATGCCTAGTAGGCCTTTGAATATTTCTGTTGCTATAGCAGAATGCCTGGGACTGGGAAATTTATAAAGGAAGGAGTTTATTTGGGCTCATGATTCTGGAGGTAGAAAGTTCAAGAATAGGACATCAACATCTCAGCCTCTGGTGGGAGCCTCATGGTGCTTTATTCATGGCAGAAAGTAGAAGGGCAAATGGGCATGTATGGAGGAATGAAAAGGAGGCTGATCTCCCACAATAACTTGTTTCCACAAGAAAAGCATTAATCCATTCTGCCCCAACCATGTGGCACCAGGCCTCCCAACATACTACCACTTTGAAGAATTAAGAATCCAATGCATGAGGGCTGGGGATTTAGCTCAGTGGTTCCAGCACCTTCCTCTCAAGCACAAGGTCCTGAGTTTGATCCCTGGTACAAAAAAAAAAAAAAAAAAGAATCCAATCCCCGAAATTTGGACAACACACTCAATGTATAGCAGCCATGTTAAATTGGACCTTGGAAGCGCTGATCTGGTCCTGCCAGTTGCAGACTCGTTGACCTAAGGATGGTACTTTAATCCATAGGATTGGCCAGGCTTTTTAAGTGAGCAGAGTGCCACAATCAGAGCCCAAAGAGACATCTAAATCAAGGGAAATAAATAAGACACACAACCTTAAATATTGCATGGTTTTTCTTATATAAGAAGCCCAAAATTAAAGAGCAAAATAAAAGACAGACAATAGGAAATAGGGAGATCGATGTTTCTCAAATGGGAAGGGCATCAAGAAATGGATGGAGGGGCAGAGAGGGAAGGGAAAAGAGATTAAAAAAGAATTTAGATGTGTTTTCTATACACACCAACTCCGCACAAGAAATGTAATTATTATGTACTACAAATATGTACTAATAAAAAATAAAAAAATGGGGGCAGTAGAAGAGGAAAGAGAGAAGAGAGGAGAGGCCTAAGTGGCACAAGGAGAGCTTGAGAGAACGTGCCATCAAGGAGAAAGAGAATGTGTAGAGTGTCACGTGCTGCCGAGACACTAGATCAATAGTGTCACGTGCTGCCGAGAGTTCAGAAAGTTATAAACCAAAAGTGACCATGGGATTTAGCACCAGGAGAGACATCGGTGATCTTGGAGAGCAGTTTCACTGGACTGAAAAGCAATGGTTTCAATATAAAGGATATGAAGTATGAGAGGGGAGATAAGGAGGTAAATGAGGACGATGGGGCAGGGTTTGCTCAGGACAGGAAAGGGACAAGAAAGAAATACTGTCAGATGGTGGTTGAATGAAGGATTGATTGATTTGATGAGTTAAAAACTATGTAAGTGGAAGAGACTTGATGATGTCAGTGCTGTCCAGGAAATAAGGAGGGAGGGAGGGAGGGAGGGGCGGGGCGGGGGAGAGAATGAATAAGAGACCATGATGCCTTGAGAAGAAAGAAGCAATAACCAGGAGAACTGGAATATGAGAGGAGCTGGAAACTAAAGTACATGCGGGAGGAATAAGTTCACACTCAAGCAAGCTACGGTCTCCACCCTAGCACGAAGCAGGAGAAGCCACATGCTACTACAGTCTGGCTTGTGGATTTGTCAGAAATTCCAAGAGCCTCATCTTAGGGCTTCAGTTTTCTCTCTTAAGGAGGAGAAGTCAGTGCCAAAATCCAACCCTTTCAGGAGCCCCTCTCCTCAGACTCCTCTCTTCAGATCCTCAGACCCTCAGTTGTCTGGCTAAGTTCTCTTGAAACACTGTCTTTCAGTGATAGCTCAGCCCATCTCTGGGCTACCTTGTAAAAATGGTATTATTTCTGTGGCTGAGTCTTCAGAGAATGGTGGTCAGTGTCATTTAATTGTAGATGGGTTCCCTTTGTTCTTATGACTAATATAAGATTGTCTACTATTCATTTCTTCCCTCTTGTTTTTTATGGTTACTTTGCTTTTCACCTTCCTGTTTGTTGCCAGGCATGATGAGCTGAAGTGGAGATATTTAGTATAATGGTTTCAAATTACAATATCAGTACACTTTTGATGCCCCTACATAATTAATGCTGAAATTCACAGCCAGTGGTGGTAATAAGAACTAGAAAACAACTCTAAGCGTAATGCAATAGGCTTAATAATTGGTTCATGTTTTCTCTCTGCCTAATAATCAACTTTATTTTTACCTGCTATGACAAAGACTAGTTGGGCAAAAAATGATTATGTAACAGTCCCTTTCCTGACCTATCCAAGTCTAAAAGGCATTTCACCTGTGCAGCGGGTGACTGGGAATCCCAGGCAATAATAGAGCCATAGCTTTTCTATTTCCATTTTGGAAATAACAGTCACTACAGCATTACTCCACTCTGGAGACCTGAGCGGCCACATCTGCCGTCACCTCACATTGGTTTATTGCATGGCCATTAAGCAACTCCGAAAATCAGATTTTCACTGTTGATAATTAAGTAATTAGGGAGTTAGGAGCTTTGACAAGAGTTTTTTGTTCTTTGATTCTTACAGGCAAAATAAAAACAACAAAATGGAAGTTATGTACTGAATTTGTTAACTGGTTCTTGCATCCTGCAGATGCCCGGTCCTTGCAATTTCAGGGAGGAAAGGACCAGGTAGCTTAGAAATGAATTCTATTTTCTCATACTCTTCCAATTGCATGTTTTATTACAGATCTTCTCTCTCTTATTCCATAGATAAATATGTGACATTGGCTGGGGCACCCTTTGGGAATTTCTCATATTCAATCAGAGTTTGCAGAGCACTGAGAAGCCCTTTTGAATGTCAATAGTGCCTGAGGAATGGTGAATGAGTTGAGAATTCGGAACTAGGATGAACGAAAGACCTTGGAGTGTTATTTTTGTCTTGCAGTAAAACAAGAGTTTACAGCCAGACCCTGGTTCTGTGACTTGTGGCCTTGCTCTTCAGCAAGCTACCTAACTCCGTTGAGCTTCATGTTCTCATTTATGCATAGTGATAATGTTAAGGATATATAAATATAAAAGTATAACAATAATGATTTCATGAATTTGAGGAACTAAATAAAACAGGTCACAAGAAGTCTCTAGCAGAGGGCCTAGCGGATATGTCTAAATACAGTTTCTTTTTCTTTATTTCTCAAAATTTCTTTACAGCTCTCAAATACGTAAAACTTCCTTCAAACTCACCTTGTCGATCTACTTCTGTGACTGTCTCTTGCATGCACACTTTCTTTCCCGTGTCCACTACTACCTTTGAAACTCAGATTGCTGTCCATAAGCTATGATTGCAAGTATATAACTCTTCTCTGAAGTCTTCAGGAAATTTCCCTTGCAATCCGAGAAAAATGCCAAATAGCTTATACAGTGGGTTTTCATCTTTCCAAGCCTATGCACAACTAACTTGGGTGTTTGTCGCCCTTTCCAGCCTTCTCTGGCTTACAGTCTCCTCCCCACCTTCTCTGCTTGATGAAGTCCTAGGCTTGGTGGAGGCCAGAGCTGCTGATCTTTCCTGGATGCTCCCCTTCTCACCTGTACTGTTCCCTCTTACCCCCAAAGGATTCCTCCTTCAGGAGCTCCAACTGACTATCTCCTCCTTTGGCTGTGTCTGGGGTGTTCTTCTCCAATATCTCAGTCTCATCACCCACTTTCTATCCATTCTTAAAGTTCAGCCCCAAACCACATCCCTGACTGCGGGGTCTACATCTGTCCCCTATGGTCTATGCTGCCTTCCGAACACTTGCCTTGGTTTATGATGCCATAATCATTTGTTTTATTAATATGCATCACTTGTGCTCAAGGCAAAGGTTCCATGAGGGGAAAAAGGTGACTGTTTTTGTCTTTGTTGTATCCTCAGTGACCTGTAGAGGGCCCGCCATATAGAAAACATGCGATAAATATTTGTTGAATGAATGAATGAAGTATATTACTTGTCACATACTGCTCTTCCTTGCAGCTATTTGTTCCTGTGCCTGTCACACATATGTCACTGAGAATAGGGACTGGGTCATAGTAATCCTAAATGGTTCTATTGCTATGTTCTGAATGGTGGTGTTCCCACAAATTCATATACTAGACCTATAAATTTAAGATGATGTGAAGAGGCGGGGCCTTTGGAGAGTGATTAATCATGAGGACTCCACACTCATGAATGAGATTAATGTCCTTAGAAGAGAGGCTTGAGTGAGCCCTGTTGTCTCCTGCCATGTAAGGGCACAGCGAAGAGGTACTGTCTATGCAGCAGAGAAAGAGCTTTCATCAAATACAACATCTGCTGATTCATTGACCTTGGACTTTCCATCTTCCAGAACTGTAAGCAGTAAAGTTCTGTTGTTTTAAAATTCTCCAGCCCATGGGTATTTTGTCATAGCAGCCCAATCAGACTGTACGGCAGGCATCTAATTCAATGCCTAGATGATCAAAAGTGCTCACTAAGTATTTGTTTAGCAATAACTAATGTGCATAGAAACCGAGAACTCTAGTGTGAAGCCCATGGCAGACAGTTAAGTGACACAGCTGTCTACATGAGGGAGAAAAAGACCAAGCCCACTTCCAGTTAGCAGGAGTCTTCTCATTTTCCTAAACACTTATAAATATCATCCCGACTTCGATTTTCAGATTTCACTCATGCATGGCAAGATTGCCTTTTGAAGCAAAAACCTCCTTAAAACAAGTATTATAATATGAATCATTTCAATAACAAAACAAAAAGCTACCCTCCAGCCCCGTGTTTCTGATGAAGTGGTCTTTCTCTGGAAATATAATTTCTTCTGTTTGCCATCTTTCCTTTAAATTGCCCAATCAATCAGGAGGGGGGAGCTGCACCCCACCTGTGGCAAGACATTTTAAAGAGATGAGACATTTGACTGCTATGTTTAGATTTATGGGATTGAGATGACCCTGAAGATTAAATGAAGAAGCAACTGTGCAAAAGAAACTGAAACAGGGAGAAAATTGATTTTTAAGTTGAAGACATATTGGCGTGGAAAGGTTTAAATAAGGAAACAGGGCAGAATGATAGGATCCAGGTGGTGGAGGAGGGGACCGAAGCCACACTGTTTAATTGTCACTGGTGTAATCCCTTTCAACCTTCAGGAAGCCCTGAGAGTGATGGTGTCAGGTGACTGATGCTCTAAAATCACATTTCGTGAACACCTAATCAGAGCTGCAGATGGGCTTTGGCTTTGAGCCTCTTGGTGAAACTGAATTAAGATGGAGTAGAAGACAGATAATAAAGAGTGACTATGAGATGAAATTCCTCAAAGTTATTTTTCAAGATACAAGAGGCAGCAGAAATATATTGCTGGCTAAAACAAAAGAAATTTAATCAGTGAGGATAAAAATATATTTTTTTCCGAAGTGGGAACAATGTCTTTGAAACTTCTCCAAAATGAATGAGGAAATTTTTTTTGTAAAGTTCTACTCCTGGATACTCGACATCAGTGTAGTCCTGCTTCTATCCAGGCCATCAGTCTTTTCTCTTGTCTTCTAGATTTGCACTGTAACATTTTCTTTTTATCTGTTCTCCTTCGTCTTCTGGTGACTTTGAAGAACTCCTTTCCAGGACTGATTATGCAATTTCTGTAGCATTCAGTGCATGTGTTTTGGGTACTTGTTTTTCACTCAGTGTTCTGCAAGCGAGATGTATGACACAGGACCTGTTCTCAAGAATGTAAAGGACTTCTGAGGATACACATACATGGATTAATGAACAGTCAGCTAAGCCACAGGCACAACATCCAATGGGAGTTCAGCAGGAGGGAGAAGGGTCCTCTCGGCTAGCTTCACGGAGAAGGGACTTAGGTAGGGAAATGAGAAGTGGAGAGGAGTGTAGGGAGAAGTAGGAAGGTGACAGCACCCAGATTATGTGTTGAAAAGTAAAGCAATCAATGAGGAAGCTAATCTGAAGAGACTAGAAACTGGTTATTAAGGAGAAGAGAGTCAACTGACACGTAATCCATGGAGCTTGGGCCCCTGTTTGTGGCAAAAGGGAATTATGTGTTCCGAGAACATGATTATGTAATTGTTCAAGCATTTTTATGTTGCATCTATGTATTTATGCATAAATACATGGATGGAAATACTAGGTCTTCAATTGTCTATCTTTATTTCTTATCCTTGAAACCATATCTGTTGACGCACACACACAGACACACACACATACACACAATGCAAAGTACTTTGGTAAACATAAAGCTCTGTTGCACTGCTTAATTAATGTGATAGATTTTTCTGGAGGAAAATAACAAATTTTGTTTGTGAGCACATCTTTCTATTAGACAAACTGGCTAACGGGACTGATGTGTGGTCTTGTTCAGGGAGACTAGAAATTGTTAGATACAAAAATTTCATTAATGAGTGCAGATGGGAGAAAAATTATAGTAATTCAGTGATTTAAATACCAGAATACCAGATTCTTCTTTAGAAATGTACATAAAAGAAGAGATGAAGTAAAGACATTTGGAAACTTAAAAAAAGATATCTGGAATGACACGAGTGTGAGAATATCTTCTGATATATATGTGAGAGAGGTGTAAGACAAAGAATTTGTATTTAATAATATAATAAAGAGAATAATGATGCGTGTTTGAGCCTTGAATTTTAACTCCTATGAAACTAGAGTGGAAAAGAATAAGGGGATGGAATGTCACACTTGGAGAATAATGTAATGTATGTAGTGAATTGTTGAATAATTGAAGCACTGGATTGAGAATTTATAAAAGTTTCAAAGTCCTTGTGCAAACTAAATTTCTCCACGTTAAAGGAACTCTTTTAAGAAACCAACAATAATCCCCCTTATTTTCCTACACAGTCCTTGACTTATGTGCTCTGAGACTTCTTTCTTGCCCTTGGCCTCTGGCATGCTGCAGTTCTAGGGTCAAGGCTCTGCTGGGCTTTTGTGGGGTTCAGCCCTGGAGGCACCTGCAGGAGAAGCCAGGTATTCCTTTCCCTCTCTGCCTGCATGCTTCACCTCCATTATTGTCCTCCCAGAAGACAAGCTCCCACTGTTCTGTCTCAGCCACATGAGCACTGCTGGGCTCCTGACCTCATTGTCCTAGCAGTTTAGGGGAAGGGGCATCTATATTGGTTATCTCTCTCTGGCTTCACTATCCCCTTTGGTTATTTGTCTCTTCTATCCTGGCTGTAACCAACTCCTTCTAGTGTTAAATTCCTTCGGTTTTAAGTACTGTTTTTCTTCCTCAGACTTTGACTGGTAGAGTGCTTTTACATAGACATTATAAGGAGTAGAATAATACAGCAGACCAGTCTGAGATATACTGAGAAAGGCAGTTATGCATGCTCAGATAATCTTTATTCGCTACCTCATGAATCTAGTGTAATCATGTTTAACCCTACAGGCTTTCACAGGAGTATTGCAGGACTTATGCATGGGATAAAAATCTTTGGTGAATGAAATGATCTCTAAGTATTGCTTCCTGGATTGTCACTAAGAGCTTGATAAATTCCTGTGTTCTGGAATATATCCAATGTATATAATGTGAAACAATCCAGATAAAGACTTCTCAGTTTTAAATTTATTTGAGTTCTCTTGATAGTGATACATGTATTTTTCTCCCTGGGGTGAGTTATTGGGATTTCATTGAATTTTATTAATCTTTATTACCTTTATTAATTTTGTTGAGTGACTTTATTAATCCTTTGTTGCCTGATTAGCTTGGCCAAGGAGCAGATAATCATGGTGTATTAAAGTGTCTCTTCCTGTGAATCGAGTATACTTCAAAGCAGTCTTAACACTTTCTCAGGGGCTACTGTGAGAACTTCTGTTAATCTCTTGTCCTTAAAGTCCTATTCTCCCAGGAAGTCTTTCTGTAGAATATTGACCCATAATGGCTCTATTTTGGTCCTGTGACACTTGACTGTTGAAATCAGTTTCATTCAAGGGTAGATTTTTTTCAAGTGTAGCTGAAGTCACCTGAAGATGCTTGTTAAAAATGCAAATGTTGAATCTGAACCTTCAAAAATATGGCATGAAATTTTTAATTTTAATAATCAGTTTTATAAAGCCTACTAGGGTTTATAAAGCTCTGGGTACCATTCTTGTGAGTTTATATTTTATCTCTCTAGAGGGATCATTGGCTTCCAGAGGAGCATTTTCCCCTTCCTGTCTGTCTTCCCCACACTGCTTGTCAGAGTAATAAGCAATTAGTAAAATGTGCAATAAGTATTTTGGAATTGATCTAAATACCTTTATCAAGCTGAATATGAGAAATAATTGCTGGAGCATTAGATTAATGATAATGATTTTTTTAAATGAACAACACTAAAATCATTACCTAGCAAAAGCAAGGTAAAATATATTAAAAGAATAGAATGAATATTAATAGAAAATATGCAAACATTGATGAAACACATAAGGATAATGATATTGGACATTATGAAATAAGAATTTAAAAAGAACAAATCGTGCTAGATAAACTTGATTACGCTTTTTGACAGAGCTACAAGATCAGTAGACAAAAGTAATGTGAAATTGTAGATGCAATCTATCTCAATTTTGGTAAAGTGTTTGATAATGTCACATGAAATTTTCCATCAGGAATTAATTGAAATTGGCTTTGGTGTGAACCTCCTACTCCCTGCTAGATGCTAGAAAGCTACTAACATAAGGGAATGATTCCTTCGTCTGATGACAAGATATTTCTGAAATGAAGACTAAGTTTGCCTTCATGTACTATCCTAGTGTTTAATTTGGAGGATGTATTTAAATAAGTTGATGAGACTTTACATTTGTGTTACCCTAAAACTAGTTGGAATCACCAGGGAAAGTGAAATGGTATGAAAATGTTTCAGATAGCATAAATATTTATATTTACACCACTGACAACCTTGTGGCTTTTAAATGCTCAATCAGCTTGCACAGTTGTGCTCACGCATAGCCTTTTCTGGGACTTGGTGAATGTGCAGGCGTGTGTCTGTTTTAAACGTACTTAGGGTTGCCAGATATACCAAATAAAAATGCAGGCAACCCTAAACATACCTAGAATTCATTCTCAAACACAGATATACTAGGAAATTTTAAGAAAATTTATGATAATAATTATACTTAATCTTCTAGGCTTGCTGTGAGTCAATTATTTTAGATTTAACCTGCTTTCAGGAATGGGTGTAAATGCAGTTATGAAATATGCTATGGGTGCATGAATAGGTATATTTGGGTGAGAATCAGAAATAGCACTTTGGAAAGAACATTAGAAATTTTCTTTTCTTATGATTCGGATAAGGCATTACCTGAATTGCTGTATTTTTAAAAAGTGTATTTGTAGAAAATGATACCAGTGTTTAAAGCTAAAGGATTTGATTCATGGAAGTTAGAAATACGGAAAGAAAAAAAAGAATAAAAAAATATGAAAAGAATAAATGTGTGGTTGCTTGAAATGTTAACTAAAGCAGTATAATGTGTTGAAATTATCATCTAATAATAAACAAAGAACATGAACACTTCAGAAGTAGTTACCATGGTACATAGGTGGTAATGAATGACATTAGGTAAATGAAAATTTGAAGAGCGTGATACCAACGGTGAACTACTTTAATTATCTAACTCTTCTAAGAGAATGTTGGACAGTCTAACTTTTAATATATTTAAAATTAGACTAAATCACAGCACGAAATGTGCTGAGACAACTCACATGAGATGACAACTTCTTATTTCCTTTGACTGCAAATGTCTTTTTTTTTTAGAGAGGTGAAATAATGATAGTTAAATTTTATTTAGTACTAAGCATCAGACTTTGTGCTATATACTTTTACCAGGATTAATTCTTTATTTATTTTACTTTTCTTTTTTTTGAGACAGGGTCTCCTTGTGTAGTTCAGATGGGCCTTGAACTCACTACGTAGCTCAGGCTGGCCTTGAACTCATAGTGATCCTCCTGCCTCTGCCTCTTGAGTGCTGGGATTACAGGTATGTGCCACCATACCTGGATAGGATTAATTCATTAAATCCTACCAACTTTTTTTTTCATTTTCATTTTATAAAATCTGAGATTTTGGTGAGTTAGATGACTTAACCTAGGTCACATAGGCAGGAAACTAGAATTTGAAACCAGCACTGCCAGTTTCCAAGATCTGTATCCTCAACCATAGTGCAGTACTACCTCTTAGGAAGACTAAGAGAGCTTTGATTTAATTCACAACAATATTACTTTCAAACTGAATTACTGGATTTAAAATCATTCAATTTATTTCAAATTTGATTTAAGCATAGCATAACTCCTTAGGAGCAGATATATTGGGTAAGTTCATGTCTCCCTTGCTCAGATTTCTTTATATCATCAGAGATGGTTAAGTAAGGCTCATTCCAATCATGCTCTGTGCTGCTTATGATATGAGATCCATGAACATAAAATATGCTTCATACACTTCTCCAAAAATGTCTATGGATGACCTCCCAGGACTAAAAATATGACCATTCTCTGAATAAAATATACTAGCTGTGCCTAGTGAAAAACAAGTAGAAATTTAACAGTGTTCAACAGAGGATCCAAATCTATTTCCCCTACACCCTTCTAATATCATTGTACAGATAATGGTATGGGGAGGAAAAATATTATAAGGAAAGAGATTTGGTTTCTTATGATGTACTCTTTAATAAATCATCTCACTGCTTTGGTTCCAACTGCTTCATAAAAGGTAGGATTTTGCTTGTGGGCTTATGCTTTGAAATCTCAATGGTTACCTTCAGATCTGAGGATCTGAGGTTGAGTACCTTGGCTTCTGGCCAAGACAGAGTGATAAAGACTGGACTGTTTTTTCCCGAAACAACTAGAAAACTGGACAGCATGTATTCTATTGGACAGATTGAAAAGATCATGAAAGATAGGAAGTGCTGATGGGAGACAAAGAGATGACACTACTGTCACTGCTTACTGCCTGCAGTGAATTTCTAGGTGGAAGTGTGGGAAAGGAAACTGGGGAGTCTCCATGCATTGAGAAGACAAAGCTGAGCCCACCAAGGTGAGGACAAAGCTGGAGTTTTCAGGGTAGAGTATTAGAGAGAAAACAGTCACTAGCGAGAAAACTACTGAGGTCAGTAGAGGGTCCCCTGGGTCTTCAGCATTCATTCAAGGCAACTATGCCAGGGTGAAAGAAAGAACCATCTAACAGGATTATAGGGACAAGAACAGGAAGGAGCTCACTCAGTGCTGGGACCAATTCCTGTTTCCGCCAGCCAGAGAAGGAAATCTAATCATTCATGGAACCTTAGGTATCTATTCTGAGGGATTTTGCTTCAGTGGTGGGGAATAATTAGCTCTTGAATGGCACTGCTCCAGTCCTGGCTAGCTAGGTGTAAAGGCAAGATCTGAAAGAATGAAATTGTCCCCAAATATCATAACTAGTTCTGGGATAATGCTCAAGGGTATAACACAAAAATATCCAGTACTCAACAACTTAAAATTCACAATTCCAGGAAAAAAAAATGTAAATTTGACCACTTATACTCTACTCAGCCACTTACCTTACTCAGCTAAATAAAGATTCAGACTCTGTAATGTTTTGTTTCTAAATCTTCAAGATAAGGATGCTAATAGTACATTTGTAGACTTATGTAGAGCAAATAACTTCACATATTTCAAGTCTTTAGCATAGTTACTGTGTGGCCTGTAGTAAACACTCAACAGATACTACTTACATATTATACCTATGCTTGTTATTTGTGAAGGAGAACATTTCTTTGACAACCCTTTAGGATATTTTTGAAGACACTTCTACCTTTCACATCTTCCTATCTGTGAGATACAGAGATACTATTTGTCATTGTCAAAAGGAAAGACTCTTCCTCCAAGATACAACCACTTTGGGTTTTGGCGATACCCTTCTTCCAATTTTATGATAACAAGTAGTTGGGAATATACTCAGGGTGACAATAATTTAAATACTTTACCCTGACAGACAAAAATATGAATTCTGTCAGCGGTATGTTTGTATTCGGTGAGAAAAAAATAGCAGAAAGGAAAGTGCTGCCATTTCTTGCTCACATCGTCACTTGAGAGCTTTTTCTGACAGGAAAAAGGGAGACCCTGGTTGACCCAAATCTTTTCTCTTGGCTGCTACTGTTTATGGAAGCCTTCATCACCCTGTTACTGCTTCCACCCAGGATCATTCTGTCATCTTCTGTCCATTTTTGTTTTCACGAAAATTGGACTGGGGATAAAGGGGCCCACAGTGCTCTGAGCACTACCTTGTCCAGCGACCCCATCCCTGGGTCTGATCATCAGTATGTTGGACATCTGTGGCTTTGATAAACAGTCAGTTGGCTCTGTTAATTGTCTTCCGAGTGCAACTGCATTTTTAGCAAAACAGCATACAATCCATTATACTTAATTCAATATTATGGAGCCCAACATTAAAAAGGAAACTAATGGGAGTGACTTTAAGTTAGACTGATTTATATTTGTTTCCTTGCATTTTAGCATATAACTTAGTTCTGGTATTATGCAGGCTTCCAATTTTTTGCTATTACTGTTAAGGGTCCTAGCTCACTATTTCCTCTTATGACCTTTCTTTCTTTGGTTACTGGATTCTTCATTTTATTTTATTTGCTTTTTAGATGCTTGCACACTGTACCTCCAAAGGTTGTTAGCATTTGTCAGCTCTCAGAATGACAGTTCTATTCACTATGAGAGACAAGTCATTTTCTTCCCGAAGAAAAGGGAAGCTAATCTCCACTCACAGCCACATGTTTCGAGAAACATAATGCAGTGGGAAATGTACCAATTATTTCACTGCAAATCGTCCCCCTTCTGTTAGATAGACAATCATATCAACATTTTTAAACTCTGTGTTTTCCCCTCAGTTTATACCACAACTTGCCTCCCGCAAAGTTAAACTTGGTGTTAAGGAAAATGAACGGATGTTCCACGAAGTATATGTGTGATGATGTATTGCGGGGGGTTGTGGGCAGCTAGCATGTGAGTTTTCATTCCTGTTGATAGCTTCCATCCAAGCCCATTAGCAAGAACATTTGCTTTCCATCATTCAGGGGCAGGAGCAGGAAGTTGGCTGGATCGGCTACTTATTGTTCGTGAATTCAGCAGGAGATATTAAAGGTGTTTATTATACACCCAATTCCTTCTGTCCTTTAATAATTAGAAGACAGTCAGGAAAGAAGAGTTTCTTCATCGAGTCCACCTGTGCATGGCTTTAGATTTAGAGTAGGATCTGAGTTCAAGTCCTGGCTTCTGCATATGCTGGCTGGGTGGCCTTCAGAACATAGCCCAGTCTCTCCAAGGCTAGAGATGGAGATAATAACAGCACTTGCCCTGGAGGATTCTTGATTCTTGGAATAACTAAAGACCCAATGTACTCAATGCATCACTTAATACTCAGTGAACAGAGGCAAGCTGACCAGGGTGATTATGATGGTTTTAGACACATATTAAGTAAAATAACGTTAGAATATTTATAACCTCTTTTAATATGAAATTAGAACTGCACAAAATTTATTTGGCTATTTTATTTCCCCAGTAGAATATACCCTTACTGTAAACATGTGAAACATCTGTGAAAGTGGAAGCAAAGTTCCTAATACACAGGAAATGTTCAGTCCATGTTTTTCTCCTACTGTCATAGTCCATTTGGACTCCTACAGGAGCACATAATAAAGTGGGTGGCCTATGCACAACAGAGATTTATTTCTCATGGTTCTGGAGTCTGGGAAATCCAAGGTCAAGGTGCTGGAGATTCAGGGTCTGGTGGGAGCACCCTTCTTGGGAGAAGGCGGGAGCTCTCCAGCATCTCTTACACCCTTCGGGAGGATGCTGTCCTCATGGTGTACTCCCCGCCAAATGTCTCACTTCTGCGTACAGTCAGAGTAGGAGCTATGATTCACCATAGGAGTTGGAGGGGGGCACAAATACTCAGGGCTTTAGCACCTACTGTATCTCTAGGGAGATGAATCTACATTAATGGTAAGCTTATCTATTTCAAAATAAATGTGGAGCAACTACAATGGTTATGACCCAGTCTTTTCAAGAAAGGTTCTGGAGATGCTGGCATGGTGATGCACATCTGTAATCCTAGCACTTGGTGGCGGGGGTGGGGGGGGGCTGAGGCAGGAGAATCACCATAAGTTTGAAACCAGCCTAGGGTGCATAGTGAGTTCAAGGCCATCCTAAGCTACATAAGGAGACCCTGTCTCAAAAAGAGTAGTGCTGGAAAAAGTGGGCAGCCACATGCAAAAAAGAAAAAAAGAAAGAATCTGGACACAAACCTTACACCCTTCACAAAAACTAACTCAAAATGAGTTACAGGCCTAAATATAAAATGACAAACTATAAAACTCCTAGAAGATTAAAGTAAGAGAAAATTTAGATAAACTTGAATTTGGAGATGACTTGTTAGATACAACATAAAAGGCACAGTATATAAAAGAAGGAATTGATAAGCTGGATTTCATTAAAGAATTCTGCTTTATGAAGACACAGTGAAGAGAATAGAAAGGCCACAGAATAGGAGAAAATGTCTGCAAAACACATATCTGGTAAACAACTCCTGTCCAAAACATTAAAAAAAAAATCCTTTACAACGGAACAATAAGGAAACAACCCAACTAAAAAATGGGCCAAAGACCTTACCAGGCACCCCAGTAAGTGGGATTCACTGGTTAGAAAGAAGCATAAGCCCCACATCACATATCACCAGGGAGGTGCACATTAAAGCAACAGTAACATTCCACACCACACCTCTGACAGCTCAAATGGAGAACACGGACACCACAAGTACTGGTGAGGACGTGGAGCAACAGAAACTCTTATTTCTAGTGAGAATACAAAAAAGTACAGCCACTTTGGAAGCCAGTTCATTATTTCTTACAAAACTGATAATGCTGTTACCATAAGATCCAGAGATCATAGTCCTTGGTATCTGCCAAATGGAATTAAAAACTTAGGTCCACAAAAACATGCATATGAATGTTTATAGCAGCCTTATTCACAACTGCCCAGACTCGGCAGCAACCAAGATGTCCTTTAGGACGTGAATGGATGAAGTGTTGTATATCCAGATAATGGGATATGATCCAGTTCTGAAATGAAAAGAGCTATTGAGACATGAAGGAACTGTCAATGCATACTGCTAAGTGAAAGAAACCCATCTGAAAGGGCCACATACTGTATGATTCCAACTCTATGACATCCTGGGAAAGACAAAACTATGGAGTCAGGGGCCGGGGATTTAGCTCAGTGGTTTCACCTCCTGCTGCGCAAGTACAAGGACCCGAGTTCAATCCCTGGCACCAAAAAAACAAAAAGCAAAAAACAAACAAACAAAGCTATGGAGTCAGTAGAACAGTAAAAACATTAGTGGTTGCCAGGGATTTACAGAGAGGGGAAGAGATGAATAGGGAGAGCATAGAGAATTTTTAAGACAGCAAAAATGTTCACTCTATGACACTATCATGAGGGACAAATCATTGTATAGTTGTCCAAATCATTGCATGTGCAACATCAAAAGTGAACCCTATTATGAACTATGGACCTTGGGTGATCATATGTCAGGATGGGTTCATTGGTTATGACAAATGCTGGGGAAGGTATATACGTGTAGGAGCAGAAGATATAAGGGAAATCTCTGCATCTCCTGCTGAGTTTTGCTATGAACCAAAACTGCTACAAAATAAAATCCACATTTAAAAACTATATGCATGTAGAATTATTTTCAATTTCATTCTGTGTATTCATGTATTTATTTATTTTTTGGTACCAGGGGTAGAATTCAGGACCTCGAGCTTGCCAGGCAGGGGCTGTGCTACTGAGCTAAATCCCTGACCCTATTTTCAATTTTTGATTAGTAATAATGACTGGAAAGTACTTGTTTTGCGGGGCCTGCTTCAATTTCTAGAGATTGAAGGGACTTTTGTGGTTTATATAATTCAAACATTCAGTTTTGTAAGTGAAGAAATGGACATCTAGAGTTTACTTTTATTTTAAGAATGTATAATTTGTTGTCTGCAGAGTGGAGAATGAATCCTGAATTTTTTTTCCACCCTAGTTGAGCCTTTTTTTCCATGGTATCGTTATGTCTTTCATTGGCTCTGTTGTAATTTTAGCACCATTTTCACGTAAATAATGTTGAAATCAGGGGCCTCACAAATGTAAGAGTTATGGATCTTTACTGCAATGCTGTTTACCTATTGGTTTGCTTTAGAATTCTCTGTTGAGTAATGCTCTGATCAGAGTTACACACTTGGAGTGAGCCTGAGCAGAATGACTATTGTGGTATTTTAATGGTGTCTGTCTTTTCATTGTGCTTTGTATGGTTTTCAACAGGAAGCATTTTGCTTTACATGCCAGTGTATTTTCCTCGACTTGAAAAGATAAAAATTAAGCTTTTAAAGCTAATAACTCAAGGAGAAACCCAACCAGGTTTTAATTTGACAATGTTAGTCACGTGCATGGCAGACTCTCAGCTTGCATTTCCCCCCTCACTATGCAATTATCTGTAAATACTGTATGTGCTTGGCTAAAATGCTGGGAAGTCTACAATTATATTAATGTAGCTCCTTAATTGCATATAATGGGATTTTCAGGCTACTGCAACCTCTCACATGTATCATATTCCTAATAAAATTACTCAGTTTTTGTCTCAGGCCTTTTTATTTACTCTTCATTTAATTTAGAGGATCTCTAAAAAATAATTTAATTCTTGAGAAATTAAATCATTTGAAATGAAGGAGGAAAATATGAAATCCAGGTTGAGAGCTGAATCCACTTAAGAGGCAGTTACCAAAAACCCCAAGTCCTGTTGATGAGACATTTTGTGCCCCAGGCTGTAGATGTTAACAAGGGAGTCAGGCTAGGACTCTGCTTATAGGATTCTCAGCTGCCCTTTGGGGAGGAAGGTGAGTGTTTGTAACCCCTCTGATGTGTAGACTAGGTATCTCTTGATGTGGAGGAGAGATATATTCCTCTCCAAAAGTTAATGCCTTTAAGGTAAATTTCATGGCCTCAGTCCCCTTTTGCATAGAGAGCCGTTAAGAAGTCTGACTGGCATTTCAAGACCAAAGAATCTCAAGTGTGTGTATTTTTGAGATCTTAATAAGAGAAAGAGACTGGTTTGTGAGAAAAGGTTAATAGTATTCACACATCACTGAAAATTATCCATGCTGACCTCCCAAATACCAAACTCTCTTTAAACTTGTGGTGGAGAGAGGAGAGTTTCTGTCCCAGAGGATCTGCCCTGGGGAGCAGAAGATTGCAGGCCCCTGGCAGAACTCACAGTGGGAGCCCAGATGCCAGGAGGGCAGATACCACCACGAAGGGGGTGTATTGCTTTGCTTCTTCTCTCCAGTTCCCTCTCGCCCTCTCTCTTCGAATCTCTCCTAACCTCAGTGCACCTGTTGTTTGTTTGCTCAGAGCTTCCCATTCCAGTCTATCCAAGCCCAAAATTAAATCCCCTCCCCTTAGAGTTTGGGTGGAGTCCCTGGTACACGCCTTCCCAGGAGCAGCCAAAACTTCCTGAGTTGGGGCAAATGGAAGTGGAGGCCCAGACATGTGGTTTTTGGACTCCCTGTGCTCACCACCTTTCCAGAATCAATATCGCAGGATGGTGGTGGCCTCTGGCTGCTCCTTGGGCTCAGTGCAAATTTCCTCTGGCCTGTGGCCCCTGGCTTCTGAGTTTTCCACTCTGTGGTCCTGGATCACACAGTTGGTCGAAATGCAGTGTCTTGTTCCCGTATGGTTACGTTCCCCCAGAGGACTTCTGGTTATTGATGCTGTGGTATGGAGGGCACCTGGAGAAAAGGAAGGAGAAGGGGAGGGGAGGGAAAAGAAAGAGAGGGAGGGGAGGGGAGGGGAGGGAGAGGAGAGGTCAAAAAGCTATGATTTAAAGCCCAGAACCATTTTGGGTGTGTGACCTGTAGCAAGTTATTCATTCCTCAGGTATTACCTGATTAAGGGGTGTGGCGAGGCATTACTTTGGAGCAGAGGGCACATGTTAGTACGTGGACTTTTTCCCAGCAGCATCAGGGTAGATACCTAGTTCACCGTTCCTGTTCCTTAATAATCACCTTGCATTGGTTTTGGCCTTAAAATGCTGTGTGTCTTTGGGTAAAATAAACAGACTTGAAGTTTCAGGGAGTATAAATAGTATCTGTTTCCTTACGCATACACTGTCAGTGAGAAATGGTGCTTGTCTAGATGCTCTGTCTTGACAAATATTTATCTTATATGCCATATATATTATATATATATTATACAGAGGAGGGTCCTAGATATGAGAGGCTTTAAATTATAGTATTTCAAAGGACAAAAGACTTTTAACCCTTTTCCTCTAGAACTATTTGTGAACATTTTCTACAAACCAAATACTTTCCTTTGTGATTTTTTGGGTAATATCTTAGTCTCCTTCACAACTGCCTCCCCAGTTCCTTCTAAGTATTGACTATCCTATTTAACAGTTCCATATGGAGGGCCAACACCAAGATCCTTGGTTTTATATGTATTCTCCTGAGAACTCTCATTCAGGTCTCACTGGTGAATGCAAAAGGAATGAAGTAGATGATAGAAGAATTTTTATCCACTTTCTACTTCCTCTCTGTCTTTTGCAAGGATTCATTTTGTTGGTTATAGAAATAAAACCAATACCAAGCTTCCAATAATATAATATAATATAATATAATATAATATAATATATATTTTTCTCAGTCTAATGGAATTACAGTTTTGGAGATGTTGCAGTTGGGTGTGATATGCGGCAGGGTGGCTCTTCGTGGTTGCCTGGAGAATGTGAGTGTTCAGGGCCAGTGCATTATTTGCTAGCCTGCCTGCCTGCTTGACCCAATGCCTTGGCATCTGAGAGAAAGGAATCTCAGGGGAGAATTTATTTGGGTCACCATAGCAACAGGAAGGGGGTGCAAAGATCTGCCTGAAAGCCTATAAAGAATGCACACAAGTCGGTATGACAACTGCAGTAGCTACTCTGAGTTTCAATGTTTCAGGGAAAATCTAATATTTAACTTCTTCAGTAGCATTCAAACTTTTCTTTGGCTATTGGTGGTTAATGTGGCATGACTCAGATTTTGATGTCTGATGTCTTTTTAAGAAGTTAGATTCCTACAGGAATTCAGTGACTATTATAGTTTGAGTCATAATACCGCTGTGGCAGTCTAGGAGGACTAAACTTTTTTTTAATTATCTTGTTTTATCTTTTTGGGTTTCTGACTAATGAAAAAAATTGTCCTTTTCACCAGTGTGTACTAACACCAGGTGCCCCGCTTTATCATTCCATTACGGAGCTGAAGATTTTAAATGTCATTAGAAGAACCTTATATTGAACTGCTCACAAAGAAATGCCTTTCATGTTGGGATTCAATATGGGAATGTAATTCAAACTTGCACTGAGTTACTGGAAAGATTAACAGATTATGGGATGGGAATGGAAATTTAAATGGCAGATCAAAGGGAGAGGAGTAGGCTCTTGACTTCTCCAACTGGGAGACAGATGAGTAAAATAAAGCATGTATGTTTGAAAAAAGAAGCAGGTATCAAAGCAAGTCACACATGTTTTTGTGAAATCTCTACAACTGCTGGATGTTAGAATGGGTAAATAAATTAGAAAAATAAAGAAATAAAGATTTCTGTCCTCTTCCCTGTCATATATTTTTGTTTTTATCCTATCCCAATTTCAGTCTTTATCTCACTCCTTTTCCTGATTCAACTTCTTTAATTCTCATGTAAACTTTCTCTTTGATCCATTTAGGCACTAATTAATTACTAATGACCAACTTACCTAGCTTGCTTGGGACTGTCATGTTCTTAGTATTTGAAAGTCCCATGCAGTTCCTCACTCTAGGGAAACTGAGCAGGCTTGCTCCCCGAGATCTAGGTCTCTTTGCATGTCCCTTCCCATTGCTGTGGTGACTCGTATACCCCCATCTCTCATTGCCACTGTGTTCCTTGATTTGCATCTGGTCCAGACATGTACTGTAGAATAGAATAGCTACTTGCTGCATGTACCTATTAAGTGTAGAACAATTAAAATTAAATAAAATAAAACATATAGTTTTTCCATCTCTATAGCTAAGTGCTCCAAGGGAACAGTGCAGATAAAGGGCTTTTTCTAAGATCTTAGAACATTCTAGAGGACAATACTTGGAGTTGAGCAGTAGCAGAGACAGGCAAAGTTTCCTTGGGATTTATGACTTGGATATAATGTTAGCTGGAAACATAAAATACTGAAAAAAGCCCCAAACAATCTTTAGACTCCACTTTCTTTGAATCCCTCCTTATGCCCTCTATGGAACATGTAATAAGGCTATCTATCACCCTTATTGGGTCATTTGTCAACCAGGAATTGAGCACCTGTGCTAGGGATATCATGATGAATTGGGGTTGTGATAGTTATCATACGATAAGATTCGTCACCAGGTACATAGGAGGAGTTTATTTTATTAGTGATTGAGGTTGATTGCCAGAGAGGGCTGTGCAGAGATGATCCTGGAACTGGATTGAGCAGGGAATTGAAGCAGCGTGGAAAAGCAGTGGTTCATGCAGAAAAGGGCAGGGATCCTGCCCAGAGCTAGATTGCCTGGGTTTGAATTTTGCTTCCTCCCTTCACCCACCAACCTCATGGTTATGTGTCTTTGGGAAAGTTTCATAATTGATCTGTGCCTGGGCTTCCTCATCTATAGAATGAGCAGAATAATGGTACCTGACTCACAAGGTTGTTGCCATGATCCCATGAGTTAAAGCTTGTGAAACTCATTGAATAAGACCTGGTAACATGAAAAGAGCTACAAGTCCAAAATTCTTTGTTCAACAATAAACAGGAAGGAAGGTTACATGATACACAATGTGAAGAGCATAAAGATTAACCTGGCATGGTGGGATTAGAGAAACACAGGCATTGGAGAGATGTAACCACTGAAAGGGAGGTGGTGGATGTAGCTTTATTGAGGGAGTCTTGAGGGCAGAAGGAAGCAGAGAAGAGGGTAAGCATGGAGAAGACTGAGGAGAGAGGTGGTGGAGACATTATTTTGTGAATGATGGAAAGTCGTTGAAGTGTTTTAAACAAGACAAGATAGATTTGTAAACATCTCATTTCAATGGCGAGGAGGATACACTTGAGGAGATCGACACTATCTGAAATATGAGGTGGGCTCAAAGGAAATAATGCATTTGAGAACTATTCTGAAAGTTAAAAAATGTTGTTGGCTAATTAGATACGGGGAATAAGTGAAATGGAAAGGGCCTGAATTATAATTAATTATTAGTTAATCCAATGACCTGATAATAAGAAATATGGGGTCAATTTTTGGCACTAATTTTAAAGACAGTTTCCCCTGCCTCTAGAAGACATTGTCACCAAGGATATGGTATTATTCTTGCATACTTGTCTGTTGTAAACTTGTAAAAATGAAGCTTTAATTTTTTTAAAGAAAATATCCCTGACATATGGAAAAGAAAAAGGGAAATTCTGAGGTGAGACATGGTAGAAAGTTTAACATCATTCTGTTATTCTAAGTTATTGCTTTGTCTTTGGAAAAGTAATAAAAGCTTATTTCCTTTATAACTTCTCTGTGTACTCAGGGCTGTCACATTAACCCCAGATTAGTATTAGATTTTAATAAAGGACAACACAGCAAGAAGAAAGATGCTGGTTAAATCTAGAGTGTAGGCCATAAATTACTTCAGGGAGGGTTTCTAATACTGTTTTTATTTTTTTTATTGTCTTGAAAATGATATTTGACTTTGTCAAACAACTGCAACCAGAAACAAAAGCTGTGTTTTGGTACTTGGGAGGTGTCACTAAACAATGTCAGCACGTTTCCTTACCTCTTGACTGTTTTACTCCACCGGCTTACTTCTTGGTAGCATTTTGCAGTCAAATGGGAGTTATGATTCCTTGATTAGAGTTCCTTGTGTTCATCTCTGGGCAGTCTAAGGCATGCTTGGAAGGTGCTCTTCTTTCAAGTGTGTCTTTCCTTTCCTCTCACCTTTCTTACTCTGTAAGCAATGGCTTCCCATAAGCTGGAGCCTCCAGTGGCTCCTGAGGTTTTGTTCTTGACTCAGAGCTACTTCCTAGTGGCCATCCACCTTAGTGTATCCTAGTGGGTTTCTGCTGAGCATCTCTCTCCATACAGCCTTCTGAGCAGCCCAGATTTCCCATCCTAGGAAATTCAAGCCCAGCTTTTTCCATGGATAGAAGATCTCTCCATTCTTTAATGTCATTACTTCCTGCTTCCCATCCTGGGGTGCAAGTGTGGAACTCTCAAGACTGTATTTTTTATTTCTAACCTTCATTTTGCTTCTTGACTCTGGAGAAAGATTAGAACAGAGGGCACTGAACAGCCTGTTCAGATTTCTTACAAGACTCACCAGACCAGGGAAGAGAGGCTAACCATGTCAAGTGAAATGGAATGAAGCGGTGGTCAGTGTATCTATATTGTAACTGCCTCATGGTAGTAATGGACAATTAACAGTTTCAGGAATTGTTTTGACATTTTTCCAGATACAGTTTTCTTCATGCCATGATTTCAAGGGAGGTTATGCCCTCTGTATCCTCTTTTCCATGACAGCTTCATGAGCCTTCACTGGTATCAAAATATGGTATTGACAGCTAACATTTTGCATTGCTTCCTGTGTACCAGGTACTGTGTTAAGTACTTTACAATGTGTTTTATCTTTTAGCCTTTAATTGGCTTACTGATGTATATATATACATATTACCTATACTTTGCAGATGAGAAAACTGAAGTTCAGAGAGGCTAAGAGCTTTGTACAGAATCGCTCAGTAAAAAATAGAGGAACTGGGATTCCAATCTTAGTTCGCTGTCAGCCACCACACCTTTACACACACCTCACTTTACTTGGAAGTGCCACATTTAGTAATCAAATCTGCGGGGATGTCACTTAACCTGTGGGTTTTTCCATAACCAGACCTTCTTTCCCAAGATATATCAGGCACCCAAATCTCACTGGTCAGTGGTTCCTAAAGTGGTCTTTAGAAATGTAGCAAAAATTGGGCAAAAATTGACGTAATTCAGCACCCCTATGGCATTTCCACAAGAGTAATTCTCTTTAAAAACATTTTGATGGCAGCAGCTCACACTGTCCCAGGAGTGATGTGCGATCTTATCATCTCCATGTTTGTAGATGGAAAAAGGGACCTGAGCAGGTTAGGTGAGTAACTCAGTGTTGAGTGAGAGGTGTGAGGGGATAGAGAACGCTCAGCTTTCCTCATCCCCCAAGTGTGTGGCTTTGTGGATTCTCTTTGTTTCCCCAGTCCCTCTAACACCCTCCCAGGGACTGGGCTTCTCATTACTCACCAGGAGCCGAAGTCGGGTCCTTGAGCTTGCGCAGCAGGCGGTGAAACCACTGAGCTGAATCCCTGGCCCTGACGATTCTTTTAATAACTATCTTTTCTGTGTTCTTTCCACTTGGGAAGACCTCCACTTTCTCTTCTCTGCTTCCTCAGTCACAGCGCCTGCTTGTTGCTGGGAGAGGCCACCAAGTATTTTCATGCTGGTCATCCTTTCATTGCCCTCATAAAGCAACCACGGGCTGGTATGGGTAGCGTTTATAGTGGTTTTCAGTAGAGTTGGCATTCTTTTCTGTTCTTTCCAAAGCACAGCTAAGAAAAATCATCTAGTAGTCAGTGAGAATGGAAGCTGCTCACCCACAGGTCAAATCCTATTACAAAGTGGGCTGCCACTGCATACTGCCTGGTGATGAAAAAGGTTTCCAGCCACAGTGCCCACCCTTCAGAAAGCAACATGAGAGCCATTTACGCCTTCTGGCCACTGTTTCATCTCTTTTCTTTCATCTTAATCCCTTCTGGAGCACTCTTCCATCTCACAATTCGAAATTCCCAGAAACCCCTCTCAGAATAGTCCTGTGCCTCTAATTACACAGGGCTGCCCTGAGTCCACCCCAGGAGCACGATCAGTGAAGGCCCCTTTGCTGTCAGGTCCAAAGTCGGCTTCTAGAAGCTGCACTGCTTTTTCCCAACACTACGGCCTCCACCTGCATGACTCACCAGCCTGCAAGCTCTCTGAGGTCCCAGCATGGTGCTGGGGATAAACAGGGGACACAGAGGGACCGTCCACTCTGACTTATCCTCTATCCGATGTACAGGCTGCCTGTTATTTTTCTGGCAACCCCTGTGTACCTCCCTTTTCTTCCTTAACGCTTTGTGCAGCTTCAGCCTGAGTTTCTAAGCCCTCCATTTCTGTTTGGACTCTTTCTCTCCTGATTTATCATCTGTTCCCTCTGGCTCAGTGTTTTATCTCCTTCAACCACCACCATTGCTTGCTCCCTTCAGTGCTTGTGATGTTTCTCCCTCCCTGTTCCCCTCTACTTGTAGACACAGGACACCTGCAGACCAAATGTCATGGATGCCACCTCCACCACTGGGGTCAAAACTTTTCTTGTTATAAAGTAGTCACCTTGGATCCTTTAACTGTTCACACATTTTCCTCTTCTATTGACAGACTTATTTCCAAATGACACTGTCCTCCCAACTACAGAGACCAAGGTTTAGCAAGGCTTTTTGGGGAAGATAGGGATAGGAAATATCCCAGGCTTTGAAGGGTGGATGGTCTCTGTGGTTATGAAAGCAGCTATATATATGCAAATGATGGCCGTGGCTGTGTTCTGTTAAAAAACTTATTTACCAAAACAGTTGTTTATGGCCCAACCTCTCACCTAGACTGTCCGCTTTTGCAAGCCTGAAAGGTCTGCTCCAGGAAGGTGGGATTCCCAGTGTAAGGTCTATGATCATTTCCCAGTCAAAGTGGTGTGCATTATTACCACGGAGCTCTCCTCAAATCTGTGCTCAGGGTCTTTCAGTTTCTTTCTTACCCAAGATGAAACTTGAGCTTCAGTTTCTGCTGGTTTTGCAGATTGCTGTTACTTTAGTCCTTTCCAGAGCCCTGATCCTAAGAAAGTCGCCTTGCTTAACTTGTTTGGTTCATTACCCTTTTCGATCATAGCCAAGTTGCTTTGAAGTCATCTCTGCTGTGAGGACACCTGAATTCAGGTTTATTTTTCTTTCCTTTCTTGATAATTTCTGTTGAAATTACCATGCATAATGGTGAAGATACCATAGATATGGTAGAGAGGCGTGAGGTTTAGAAGATCTATTGGTTTGGCCCCAATTCTCAGTTGTAAATAAAATAAATCATTCCAAGTGATGTTTAGAAGGAGTTATTGCTTTATATATATTAGTCAATGGAAATAAAAGAAAGTAAATGTGTGCTACTTTGTTTATTTGACTAATTTTCTTTTTTAACTCTTTAAAATGTATTCTGACATAATATTTGAGTTTAAATGAAGTACCCCTGCATTTGTTAAAGTTGCAAATATTCTCCTTTGAAGCATTCCTGGGGTTTGTGGCCCCTTTCCTCTCTGTATTCAACTACAGGACCCTCAGTAAAGTGCCCAAGCTGTTATTGAATATATTCAGTGGGCTGCAGTGTCTGCAGACCTCTTCTCAATGGACTCGATCTCAGCAGGGTTTAATACAAAAACAGGGGGGAAAATCACCTTGTGTAACTGATAGTAGAGGATGGGTCTGATCAACTTCTAGGGACACTGGGGTCCACACAAGACCTATGAGAAACAGAGCTGAGTCTACAGAGTGTCATCGCTCCCTGAGCTCTGACAGAACTCAGGATAGAGCCCGTATGCCTTTCATCTCCATGCAGTGGGGAGAGTAATGGGAGAGAGATAACGCTGTGAGTGACAAGAGCCACCAGGGCAGGTGGCGATCAGGACCAGCCACCACTGCAGCATCTGTGTCTGAGCACTGTGTGACTATTGATTCTGTGTGATGTGTGCACAACACTGGAATTTCTTCTGGAATGTCACCATATTCTCTTAGTCTCTCCACAGAAACCATTCTTATGACAAGACAAGTCCTCGCCTCAGGAAACAAAATGTCAAATATTTCAACATACCTTTCTTGTTGTAGACACATTTATTGTTTTCTGTGGAATTTAATTGCTTTGCTCCTTAGCTAGCTTCTTCTTCATTGCATTTCATATAGCTCAAAAAAATACAGTCTCTCACCAGGCAGAAGGAGTAGAGGAAGTGAAAGCGTCCATTTCCTCCCCTCTTGGGATCACCCTCTGGTCAGCAGATGTCACCAACAACAGCCTCACTTTAAACATGGTTCTAGGGTTTTTCTGTAGAAATATTTCTGAGCTTGGAATAGATGATTATGATCTAGTAAATGCAAGCCACCAAGTATGTTTTCTTTCCCAATGTCGTGCTTCATTTATATTGCTAATAAAATTAGAAAGTGCTTACAGTTGTGAAGTTCTTTAGCTTTACTTTGTGGTGAAAATAGCAATTAAAGATGAAAACCTAGTTCCAGTTCTTTAATGCTAGGGGAAAGCATGAATTCTGAGTGGGAGTTTCATTCTTTTTCCAAAGTTAAATTTTGTCTTTAAAAATGTGCTACTTGTAAAATTCCCCTGGCTTCCTCATTTCCTTAGAGCAAGTAGGTGGGCATTTGTAATATTTTGAGAGAACAGTGGTTATCATCCTTGGCTGCACATTAGAATTACCCAGGGGAGCTTTAAAAAGTACTGGCTGAACTGGGAGTCCCATTTAGTTGGTTCTGCATGTTGCTTGAGAGCTGGGATTTTGTAAACTACCTGCTGATTCATTTGTGAGTGGAGGTTGAGGTCTGATGTTGTAGAGCAAGGGTGTCATGGTACCACAGCTTAGCTTAGAGCTACTGAAATACACTCTTGCTAACTTGTTGTACAAGAGGAATTTGTTGAAAACACAAAGGGACGCTTCTTGGCTCACAATTACCAGGTTGTCTTCAGAGAGGACAGACACCATGACACCATGGCAACTGAGGTAGCTTGGACCAAGGGGAAGCTCTTCGGGTTATTACTTCTTAGATGCATCAACTCTATCCATTTTCTGACCTTAAGGTTCTGTTTTAAGGTTCAAATTTCAAGGATAGGGAAAGGATTCACTAAATTCTTAACATACTCTTAGCCAGGAAAGAGTGGGACAGTGGAGTTTCCCAAAGGAAAATGGATTTGTTCATCTCAGAAGATGGCAGTGTTGATTCTTGGCAGACAGCACCAACAGATGTCCCCACACCCTGAAACCATTTTGCTCTGGATGGGGAGGATGTAAGGAACATTGCTCTCAGAAGGCAGTTGGCTCAGGATCAGACTCCCTTGGTGCCGGCTAATTTGCTCATGGTAGGCATTTATTCATTCAGAAAATGGTTATTGAATGTCTATAACATGAAAGTTTCTCTGGGAATGCCAAGTTGAGGAAGTTGGTGTGCTTTTTGTTGCTTACAATCTCAGAAGGGTAAGCGAGATGCCAGTGTAAGCATCATATGCCAGGCAATGTGTGAATGGTTCTGTAGAGAAAGAACAGAATCAGCCAGGCCTGCACTCTTCGAGCATCTACAATTTCTCAGGCCACTGAGCAGAAGATGGAGACCATCATTTGTTTCTGAACAAGCTCGATCCTTGCATTTGTTACCCATGGCTCCAATTCCCGATCTTCTGGCTGAAGACTTTATGTATTTTTGGCACTAGGGATTGAACCTAGGACCTTTGCTGGGGCTATTGGGTTTCAATATCCCCAACTCCTTAAAAAATTTCTTTTTTTAGAGACTGAGTCTAGGTCTTGCTAAGTCTCTAAGTTGCCCAAGCTGGGCTCGAACTTGCTGTCCTCCAGGATCAGCCTCCCAAGGCAATGGGATTTCAGGTGTGAGACACCATGCCTGGCTGAATCCTTTCTTAATTCTCCTTCAGTTTCTTGACCCAGCTTGTGAACTTCCAGAGCTGCCTTCATCCTCTGAGCTTTAGTTGACTTTTCTGGCTATACCCTCATGTCTACCTATCTTGAAACCTTATCAGTATTATTATCATTTTATCAGCCACTGCTCTAACATAGGCCCACAGTCTTGCTTTGCTTCATCAAACAAGATCCAAGAAGATAGGATTCCTCCGTGGCCTTGGACACAGCCATTCTTCATTAACCATGTAGAATATTCTGGACAAGGGATAAAAAGTATATTCTTAAATCTGCTATCTGACCTGTTAGGCTTGTGTTCCAAGATCAGACATGTCATGTGACTGTCATGTTAGACTGCAGTGGGCTTAGGCATGTTTTGTCTAATTTCGTACTAGTAGTGTGGTGGAAATCTGCAAAACTAGTCATCACACTGTAGTAACAGCTTCAGAAACCAGAATATATTCTCAATTATTAATTAAAATACAGAAGTAAAGATCTGGGTAACAATGATGACGATGATAATGGCTAACATTAGTTACATATTTATTATGGGCTAGAGCCCATGGTATGTAGGAAATACTAAAGATTGGTTGTTATTGTATGGTTATTTGTGGTTATTGTTGTGTGACTCAGCAGGCTTTGCAATAAGAATTTTATTTACAAACTCATTTATTCCTCACAACAGTCAGGGACTCTTAGTATCCACTTTTTAAAGAAGAGGACCCTGAGGTATACAGACTTTTGAGAATTTTTCCAAGGTTCCATAGTTAATAAGTCAGTGGTCAGAATCAAACTCAGGCAATGAATCTCTACTCTCTTAGCCTCAATTTGGCTATTATTTTTGCTGATGTATATAATGTCTCTATGTGGTTGTTGCACAAATGTTTGTAGAATGAATGAATGAATGAATGAATGAAGAGTTCTGAAGCTGGCTGTTTTCTGCACACTCCCTACCACATACTCTAGAACACATAAATTTGAATTTGTTTTTAATTTTATCTAAGACATAATTATGCTGACCTTTTAGCTATTAAGAAAAACACTCTGTGCTCCACAAGCTTTAGGTGTGGTCTCTCTGGGTATTTGATTAATGTGGTTCCTCACCATGTTATTACTTTGAATAACTAAGATTTGCTTATCTTTGGGAGAATAACCATGTCTTTAATAATGTAGCAATGTAATGGTAACAACGTAGACATCACTTCAGAAAAATAGCAGTGACCAGAGAGACATGGGCTGTTTTGTCCCTGTTGTTTTCCTGATTCTGTCCCTGCACTTGCCTTTCCTGGGCTACAGATGACTCTCGCTGAAGTTAATTTGTCCGTTGTCCTTGCAGTGTCAGCTTCCTCCCCTTTCCAAAGGATTTCTTTAATCCACTGCAGTGCTAAAAGTGGCCACCCTGATGACACCAAATATCACGTGGCAGGTAAGTGACCTTCCCCACTTCCCACATACATTGCCAGCAGAGACTGTGAATTTTGTTTTGGCCTTAATTTTAGGAAACTGAATCCCAAGGCAGATGTCACCAGCATGAAGACCTGTTCTATTTCCCGTTCCTGCACTTTGCTGGAGAATAATAGAAATTATTGCTTTTTTATTTGTGTTTATTTACCTATTTTTGGAAGAATCACTTACTGTTAAGTGATGGAGAAAGAATGCCAATAATCCAATACCTGGGTGAATCACGCAGTGAAAGGTACCCTGCTGTGGATGGTCTGGAGGTACTGCTGTGTCTTTCAAACCAGGGGAGCTTGAATGTGACTATTTATTGGGTCTTTATAAAGCTTTGCACTCCATTTAGATTGTGCTGTGATAAAACACATGGCTCTGATAAACACTGGGCTCTTCTACTCTTGCGTCTGGGACAGCAGGAACTGTGCCCATTCCTGGAGACCCTCTGACCTAGGGGTAGCGTTTCTGTGACTTTGTGCTGCAGCAGGGCTGGGAGCCAGATGGCAGGCTGGGGAGGAGGTAGTGTTAGGCGAGCCACCCTTACTCTTGCATAAAGTGAAAGAGAAAGTCCCCAGGCATCTGCTTATGGGGACAACCTATTCCAGGGGAGAAGCAGCAACTCAGACCAGGTTTAGTTGGAGGAGACAGGCTCTGATCTAGGTCCAAGGCCAAGGAATAGAATTCAGCTCAAGAAAGAAGAAAAGGAGAACATTCCAGGGAGGGATGGATGTGTACGGATTTTTAAAAAGAAGGAAAATGTTAATGGCTGATTTAGCTAAGTGTGAATAAGGTGGGCAAAGTAAGCAAGGGCCAGGTGATAAGGACTTTGTTTCCCAAAGTTTCTCTTTTATCCTGAAGGCTCTGGGAAGAGGGACCATGACAATGTTGGATTTCCATTTTAGAACTATTGTTCTGACTAGGAATGTGAAAGTGTTCGGAGGTGACTAAGAATTAGAGGCACAGGGACCTGGCTGAAAGAGTAGTAGCAGGATGGAGAGGAAGGAGTGGGGTATATGAAGTATTTGAGGAGGCAAAACCTTCAGAATTTAGTGAGTGACAGACAGAACTCGAACAGAAGCAGTAGGACTCCCAGGCTGAGCAGCGGGTTGAACGGTGACTGTGATTACAAAGAAAGAGACTGTAAGACTGGGCTGGTGGTACACACCTATAATCCCAGCTCTTTGGGAGGCTTAGGCCAGAAGTTCACAAGTTTGAGCCCAGCCTGGCGGTATCTCCACAGAAACTATCTGGATTTATATACCAGGCTCTGTTATTGGCTCCAAGCTTGAGCCATAGGAACTGGGAAGCAAAGTAGCATTTCTGTTCACCACCCTCCCAGCACTGGGCTGGGGATACAAACACCAGGCTCCCCCTGGCTGCTGGACCTCTAGGGGAAGCTTGCACCACTCTGCCCAGTCAGGAGTTGTGTTCTTCCAGCTGCTTCATGCGGAGCGTGCTGGTATTTGGATGCCCCGTTTCTCCTGTCCCCTTCCCTCAGAGCCATTCTGACACAAAAGATCTCACTCACATCCTAGATTCTTGCCACCCTTGGGCCCCTCGCCAAGCAATCATTTTACCACTTCCAGAACTCTTACCTTTTGAGCTTCAGGTCTTTCCCTTGGTTAATGGGATCTCAGGGATGATAAATAAACCATACTATGGTGATTCAGAGTTCTCCTGCAGAGTCCTCTCCAGTCACGCTTTTGGGGAGCACCCAGAGGAGGCTCCCCACATGCTACAGGAGTCCTTGTGCTCAGTGTCACCACAACCAACCACCACTGCGGCTCCTGCTGGTGGCCCCTGTCTTTGGTGCAAGTGTCCAGGTTTGTACTGTGGGTCCTTTACGAGCCCTCTGTTTGACGTGGCTATTGATGTTACTCTCAGGTGTCAGCTAGGCTATGTGATGGTGCTCAGTTGTTGGGGCAAACAGTGGCCCAGATGTTGCAGTGGGAGGATTTTATTACTGTGAATAGCATAGTTTGTTGACTTTGTTAGACAGACTATGCTGTATAACGTGGGAGGGTCTCATTCAGTCAATGGAAGACTTTCAGAGCAAACGCTGGTTTCTCAGAGGTGGAACTCTGCTGAAGGATTGTACCATGGACATGCTGGTCTTCCAGCTTGCTGGCCTCCCCTGTGGATTTCAGGCTGGCCAGTCCCTGACATAAAAAGCCTATTCCTTAAGCCTATTCCTTAAAATAAGTCTCTCTCTGTGTTTGAAGAACTTGTTTGTTCTGTTTCTTTGGAGGACCCTGACTGATTCAAATGTGCACACCAAGTGTACACTGAGCGTTTTCAGTTCTTGCAATTTCAAAGCACTGTGGTTGACTCTGCAGGGAGAAGATCTCTTTTTTTCACCTGTGCAATTCATCACTTGGGTGCACAGGGACCCTGTTTTGCCTCCTTGTCTCTTAGCCTCCGCAAGACTTGGACACACACACATTTTCCCACTTCTGCCTGTAGCTATGACTCCACATGACTCAGTCATAAGTGTGATCAGGAAGAAGCTCAATATTCTTGCTTGTGGCTGCACAGAGGGCTGGGACTGAGGCCACATGTGCTTGGTTCACCCATGGGTCCCCCAGTCCTGAGCTACCTGCATGTAGAGGGTACTAAATACATACTTGCTAGTTGACCCATTGAGACAGACCCTTCCTACTGGGCCCTTTCTGGCCATTCTCCCTGCATCCAATAATCCAAATGCCAGTCATCTCATACTCATTCTGCCCGTCACCAGCAGGCTCAGTCCAAGTCTGAGCACCATGTAAGACTCTACAGATACCTTTCTCTCTGGCTGAAGTCCACCTTCTACCTTCTTCTTTCCCATAAATCTTGGTGCAGCAGATTTCAGCTCATCTGTCTCACTTTGCATTTTAATTAGTTTTTCCCACTGGCCTATCTCTCCAACAAGAATGCAATGCTAGCTTATTTATCTTTGCCTTCTCAGAGCCTCAGATAGTACCTGGAGCATCTTAGATGCTAGGATAATTTTTTTTATAAAGGAAAGAATGGCTTCAGGGAGAGAGAGAACAAAAGTAGGCAGAAAAGATGGGGAAAAGTGAAGAACGGAAGAGAAAAGAGAGGTGAGGTGGACTAGACAAACAGATCTCTATTTTTAAGACCAGCTCTGTTCTTTCTTGGAATCTGCCAGAATCAGGTAATAAGCCTTCTCTGAGCTGGTATATTAATTATTTTGAGAGTCCTGGTGGTGTTAAAACACTTGACACAATACATAGGATGCTGTGGGTTGAAAGAAAATAAGCTAATTTAGCGTTTGAGAAAAGCTTGCAAATTAAATCCATTGGATTCTGGGACCTCAAACTTACTTCTCACATTTGCACTCCAGATCAGACAGTGAGTTGTGCAAAGGGGAATAATCATATCACAGGACATCTGTGACTACTGACAGTGTGGGCAGGCATTTCTGCGACTGTGATCCACCTGGCTTATACTCTGGCTGTGAGGAGCGGGTGCCTGGTGTGCTGAAATCTAGTGTTAACATTGTTGTATTTGCAGCCAGATCCTAGAGAGACTCAGATGGAAGAATCCACCACAGTGAGAATGTCACCTCACACTTCCCCTCTTCACATTGCATTTCTAAAAATAAGATAATGACAATATGTATTTGTGTGGGAGAGAGCTTATTGTAGAAAGCTGCAAATAAGACGCAGGGAAATGTCTGGGCTCAGAAATCCCATTCAGGAGGAGACTTTCACTACAGGGAGCTTCTCTGCCAGGAAGAAAGCCACACAATGTGCTGTGTGCACAAAAGCGTGCTGGGCAAGGGAGCGGTGGCATTGCTAGGCCTCCAGAAGGAAAAGCAAGCAGGCAGCATTGTTTCGCAAGTGAAGGCCAGGTTTTCCTTTTCCCCATCTTATGATGTCAGATATTCTTTAAAGAGGTTGGGGAGAGACTTATATCCCTTAAACCTTGTAACAGCTTCAAACCTTTATTTAAAGTGGTTCATTATCAAATACATTTGGTGGCCACTAGGTAATGGAAACCCTGAAGGAGTCCAAAAGGTTACTCCTCAGCCTTCTTTTCCCCAGCTTCCCCTGGTGCAGATGAAACTGAATCCAGTACAGTGAAAAGGTGTAGGGATGTCACCAGTGGTGAATGAAAAGCGTCAGGTGATCTGTGAGGTTCCTTCTTTAAGGGTATTATTCCTTGTCCTGAGGATTATTTGAAATAATCTGTCTTAGCAAGATGAGAAAACATTAAATGGAAGGAGACTTTTGCAGGCATTCATTTCCATATGAGTTTAGGGGGTTTTTTTGGCGGGGGGCGGGGAGTGGAGATGTAAGACAGAATCATTTGCTGACTCAAGAAGAGAAATGTGAATTAAACTTTTCTTTCTTTTCTGAAGTTGCTTGATACTTTAGGAATATAAAATTGCCCTGAGTCAAGTAAAGATGAGAGTGAAGAAACTTGTTTTGAAGCAGGGGGGAGGTAACATTATTGCTATTTTAACAGTGTAGCACTTCCTACCAGATAATCAGGCTGCTAGAAACTGGCTATAAGCTGCTGAACTTTATTATGGAGATTATTGACAGATTTTTAAAAGTGCTGGCCTTTCAGAGCTTCCTGGATTTTCATGTTGCTATTTGGAATAATTTTCCTTCTGGTTGAAAAAATCCTCTTGGTAACTTTATGTTTTTAGTTCAGATATGCTAGCAATGTATTACATTTGGGGGGTCTGTTCGTATTAAATACCCTAGTTTTCCCTTCACTTTTGGGTGTAGAAAATTTTGATTATCAGTTTTCTTTCAACATTTTAAAGATGCCATTCCATTGGATTCTGATTTTCATGATCTCTTATGAGAATTCAGTTTGTAATCCTACTGCTGCTTTTTAAAAGATAACATCCTCCCTCTTACTTTTGTTATTTTTAGTTTTTGATAGTTTGACATGATGTGGTTAATGTAGTTTTGTATTGACTTTGTGTAGAATCCTCACAATTCTTGAAACTTTGCATTATTGTCTTCATGAGTTTTGGGAAAATTTCATTCATTATCTCTTCAAATACTACGTCTCTTGTTCTATTTCTTCTCTCTTTCTGCAATGTTAATTAAATATATGTTGAAATTTTGGTGTTGTTGTTCCACATATATTTATGCTCTCATTTGTATTGGTTATTCTTTTTCTTCTCTATTCTTTAGTTTTATTGACTTGCCTTCCAGTTTATTAATTTTGTTTTCTTGTCTTCTGCAGTATTAAGTCCTTCCAAATAGTTTTTAATTTCAGCATCTATATTTTCAGTTCTAGAGTTTTCTTTTGATTCTGTTTTGGACATTTCAATTCTTTTTGGAAAATTTCCATCTTTTTATCTGTGTAAATTCTTCCCCTTTATTATCTTGAATTTAAACTCTTATATATTTCCAAGCTTTTTCCTGCTAATTCCAATATCCAGATCAACTGGGGAATGATTTCTACCTCTTGAATTTAGCTATATTTTGTTTCTTGGTGTGACTAGTAATTTTCTTTATTACTTCTTGGACTCTTTCTATATAAGTTTATA